>JAGIQG010000033.1:4588887-4897095 GCA_024679065.1 Sphyrna mokarran
CAAACTCTGCATGGACAGTGACCCAAGCTGGGAATTGAACCCAGGTTCCTGGCACTGAGAGGCAGCAATGCTAACCACTGGGCCAGCATGCCACCCTGAGTGAGCTGAGATTTATATCTGACGGGGGAATTGGAGCCAATTAGGAGAACATTTGAATAATGGGGGTCTGAGATAATTTCTCGCTCTCCGCAAATTTTAATTCATGTTTTGTTCTTAGCATTCTATGCAGTTGACAGCACAGTCATAATACTGGGATAATTATCATAAATCCTGGTGCACACTGCAGTTACATCTCCGAGCAGTGCAAAGTGGAAAATTAACTCTTACATGTTTATTACCAGGGCAAAACAGTGTTCAATCTCACAATATTAAACCTGTGTCATGTTATTTTGGTCTGACCTGATTCCACTGCACAGTGTGTTTCCCTCCCCCAGCAATTCCTCATTCCATATTGGCTTTCCTGTCAGGTTAGGCACTGACTGAAGGTCCTACAGCATAACTACAGTATCTGTGCTCCCTCTCGATGTTACACTTGTAGAGTAAGTTCAACCTGCAACTCTGCCAGGGCAGCACGGTGGCACTAGGTTGGCACGGTGGCACAGTGGTTAGCACTGCTGCCTCACAGGTTTGATTCCCAGTGTGGGTCATTGTCCATGTGGAGTCTGCATGTTCTCCCCATGTCTGCGTGGGTTTCCTCCGGGTGCTCTGATTTCCTTCCACACTCCAAAAATATGTGGGTTAGGTGGATTGGCAATGCTAAATTGCCCATTAGTGTCAAGGGGACTAGCAGGGTAAATAGGTGGGATTATGGGGATAGGGGTCTGGGTGATTGCCACAGGCTCAATGGACCGAATGGCCTCCTTCTGTGCTGTAGGGACTCTATGATCCTATAAACTCCTGCATGAAATTTGTTCAGTATCTCAGCGGGCAGTGAGAATTATGAAATCTACAACAAGGGTGTTCTCACGTTAGCTGAAGTTAAATTCTAAATTGCTTGTAACATTGGATATTCCAAAGCACAGCCATTGGAATATATTGTGCTGACTAGAATTATATATTACACACTGTCATCTCTTTGGCATCAGACGATGATTCATTAGCTCTCAAATAACACATGCTACCCTGTGTCAGGTGGTTATGATATCCGATGAATATCAGTTGATTTGATTTATTATTGTCATGTGTATTGGGATACAGTGACAAATCTTACTTATTGCGTTCTGTACACGCAAAGCATACTGTTCATAGACTACGTAGGGGAACAGGAAAAGAAGAAGGTGAAGAATATTATGTTGCAGTTACAGGTAAGGTGGGATTGTAGGGCGGCGCAGTGGTTAGCACTGCTGCATCACAGCACCAGGGAGCCAGGTTCGATTCCCAGTTTGGGTCACTGTCTGTGCGGAGTTTGCACATTCTCTCCGTGTCTGCATGGGCATCCTCCGGGTGCGCTGGTTTCCTCCCACACTCCGACAGACGTGCTGGGTCGGGTGCATTGGCCATGCTAAATTCACCCACGGTGTATCCAAACAGGTGCCAGTGTGTGGGCAACTAGGGATTTTCACAGTAACTTCATTGCAATGTTAATGTAAGCCTACTTGTGACAATAATAAAATAAATAAAGGTGAAGAGAAATATAAGCTTAATATGTGATAGGATCAGTGACTAGTTCTATATAATTTTGTATTTTAATTGTATTTATATGCATTTTTTGTAACTTCAACCAAACCCTAGCCTCTGTATCTAACCATTAGAAGTGTAAGTTTAACAGCACTGTGTGAAAAACTGTAGTATGCACTCCTACAAGTTGCAATTATTTTATCTAACTAATAGCACTAATAGTGCAAAGTTCTGGAATTATATTTTTAAAATTTAAAAGACAGTGATTTTTGTTTGACTGCCCAAAACCCAATTCTAGGATCTAATTTGATTTGATTTATTATTGTCTCGTGTGTTAGTATGCAGGGAAAAGTATTGTTTCTTGCATGCTATACAGACAAAGCGTACCGTTTATAGAAAAGGAAAGGAGAGAGTGCTGAATATAGTGTTACAGTCATAGCTAGGGTGTAGAGAAAGATCAACCTGATGCAAGGACAGATTCGAAAGTCTGAATCTGTTCAAAAACAGGGAAGAAGCTGTTCTTGAGTCATTTGGTACCTCAGACCTTTGTATCGTTTTCCTGACGGAAGAACTTGGAAGAGAAAATATCCGGGGTACGTGAGGTCCTTAATTATGCTGGCATTAATGCAAAAATCAAATGAAGTTGAAGTTTAGACTAATTTCAGAACGTACTTTGGGGTTTTTGATCTGGTTCCTAATATAGTCCGATGTGTAGTTATTCTGATGAAGAGTTAACACTATCTGATAATTCCAGTGGATCTTGGTGCTATTGGAAAAAGACAGAGGGTTTTCTCTATGGCTTGCTCATCATTCCTTCCAGGAAATGACAGCAAGTCATTTTTTGGGAGCATTGTTGTGTAAAAATTGCCAGATAATGTTTGCCTAAATAACAACGCTTCAATGTCATTCCTTGTATATAATGCACTCTGAGACATTTGTAACAGGCTGGTTACAGCGCCCTTTAAACTCATAGTATCATAGAATCCCTACAGTGCAGAGGGAGGCCATTCGGCCCATCGAGTCTGTACCAACAACAATCCCACCCCAGGCCCTCTCCCCGTCAGCCCTCACATTTATCCTGCTAACCTACACATCCCAGGATGCTAAGGGGCAATTTAGCATGGCTGAAGTCTGTGGAGACCAGGTCATTGGGTGTCTTTAAGACAGAGATAGATAGGTTCTTGATTAATAAGGGGATCAGGGGGTTATGGGAAAAGGCAGGAGAATGGGGATGAGAGAAATATCAGCCGTGATTGAATGGTGGAGCAGGCTTGATGGGCCGAGTGGCCTAATTCTGCTCGTATGTCTTATGGTCTTAATCCACCTAATCTGAACATCTTTGGACTGTCACAACTGAAGTCTCCTTTAAGTTGGTTCTTTTAAGTTTTTTTATTAATGTCACAAATAGGCTTACATTAACACTGCAATGAAGTTCCTGTGAAAAACCCCTAGTGGCCACACCCTGGTGCCTGTTCAGGTACACTAAGGGAGAATTTAGCACGGCCAATGTCTTTCAGACTGTGGAAGGAAACCGGAGCGCACGGAGAATACCCACACAGACACGGGGAGAACATGCAGACTCCACACAAGACAGTGACCCAAGGTGTGAATTGAACCCACGTTCCTGTCAGGCAGCAGTGCTAAACACTGTGCCACCGTACCACCCTATATTATTTTCTTCCTTATTAAAATAACAGAATATTATTTTTTATATTATATTGGATAGCACAGTGGTATTTTTGCTGCCTCACAGTGCCAGGGACTCAGGTTTGATTCCTGGCTTGGTTCACCCTCTGCGTGGAGTCTGCACGTTCTTCCCGCATCGGTTTCCCCTGGGTGCTCCGGTCTCCTGCCACAGTCCAAAGATGTGCATGTTAGGGTGCATTGTCCATGCTAAATTGCTCCTTACGGGGGGATTAGCTAGGGTAAATGTGTGGGGTTGCGAGAATAGGGCTTGGGTGCAATTGTGGTCAGTACAGACTCGATGGGCCAAATGGCCTCCTTCTGCACTGTAGGGATTCTACAATTCAATGATATTTATATTCTCTCCAACTAAGAATCTAGGGCAAAACGTTCTTTTAAGCCAACTGTTGAGTGAATTAAGAGGAATTGGCATGACATATAATATTATTTGCCTGATCCTAATGTTACTGAAAATCAACTCACCGAATTATCACATCTGGTCAGAAAGTGAAATGATGAAAGGGTAACAGTAGACTATAAGTTGATACGAGCTGGGTTTTTAAGTTTGTATTCCTTATTAACTGTTAATACAATGGTTAAATAAATAGACTGGGTCACACAATGTCTTTGTGCAATGAATAACCAATATGCATAAACCAGGGGGTCGAGGTTCAATCTGAGTTAGCTGATCTAGAGGTGTAACGTTAGGCTGGTGTTACATTTGGGTAGAGAGGGAAAACATCACTGAACTTTCTGCTGCTGTATGCTATTCATGGATCTCCAGGACCCCTCGCCCAAAAAGTTTATTTCTTTGTGTCACAAGTATTGGTTTACATAAATGCTGCAATTAAGTTACTGTAAAAATCCCCGAGTCACCACACTCCGGTGCCTGTTTGGGTACACTAAGGGAGAATTTAGCACGGCCAATTAGAACATCTTTCAGACTGTGGGAGGAAACCGGAGCACCTGGTGGAAACCCACGCAAACACAGGGAGAATGTGCAGACTCCGCACAGTGATCCAAGCTGAAAATCGAACCAGGGTCCCTGCACTGTGAGGCAGCAGTGCTAACTGCTGTGCCACTGTGCCGGCCTGAAAATGTTTGGGTGTTGTTTGCGTACGTTTTTCTAGCACAATGTCTTCCTTAGAACCAAATGTAAGGTGGCTGCCCAAGCTATATGACATGGCAGAGGTGACATGATATGGAAAACCTCCCATCTCCACACATGCCCTCTCGGAGTTCACCTTATCCATGAGACCCTGATCTGTTATAGAATTCTCACTAGGTCAACCTATCTTCTCCTCCTGACTGTCATCTTAGCTTGGTTCTTTGTTCTTAGATGATATTATTAACTTTCTTCTCAGATACTATCTCCTTCACCTCCGTCCCCACCCTCGTCACCTCAGAAAACCTTTGACCTCTCCACTCTTGCAAACTGCCAATCCGCCTCCAATCTTCCTTTCTTCTCAATAATGTTGGAAAATGTTCTTTCCTCCCAAATTTATCCCAGAACTCTATGTTTGAAACTCAAGTTTCCCATGACTGCTGTAATACCAAAACAGCTCTTATCAAAGTCTCCAATGACACCCTATGAGATAGGTTCTTTCTTGCCTGTTTTGACTTATCTCCAGCCTTAGACATGGCTGACCACATCATCTTCCTCCCCCACCGTCCACGCTTCGGGCAACTATAGGAAATTTGGCATTTACACTGGACTTTCACTAGTTTTGACAGATGCACCATAGAAAGGATTCTTTCTGGTTGTATCACAGCTTGGTGTGGGCTCCTGCTCTGCTCAAACTGCAAGGAACTACAAAACGTCATGAATGAAGCCCAATCCATAATGCAAACCAGCCTCCCATAACATTGACTCTGTCTACACTTCCCGCTGCCTTGATAAAGCAGCCAGCAGAATCACGGAACGAACCCTGGACATTCTCTCTTCCATCTTCTTCCCTCAAGAAAAAGATGCAAAGGTCTGAGACCACATACCAACTGATTCAAGAACAGCTTCTTTCCTGTGCCATCAGCTTTTTGAATGGACCTACCTTGCATGAAGTTGATCTTTCTCTGCACCCTAGCTATGACGGTAACACTACATTCTGAACTCTCTTCTTTCCTTCTATATGGATGGTATGGTTTGTCTGTATAGTGCGCAAGAAACAATCCTTTTCACTGTATCCCAATCCATGTAACAATAAAAAATCAATTCAAATCAAAAATTTAATGTTATCCAATTCTACTGCCTGTGTCTGAACTCACAACAAATCCCAGTCACCTGTCATCCTCAAGATAGCTTGACTCTGGGTTGAAGCAATGCCTTAGTCCTAAAACTCTCACCTTTTCTTTTCAAATTTCTTCATGGCCTTATTCTTCCATATGCCTGTAATCCCTTCCAGCTCGACAAACCTCCAGGATATCTGGATTCTTGTGTGATCCCGATTTTAGCCAATGGCAACCTTGCCTTCAACTGTCAAAGGCTCAAAGTTCTGGAATTCCCTCCCTCAACCTTTCCAACTCCCTTTTGCTCCGAAAAACATTCCTTAAAACCTCTTTTAGCCTCTGCCCTGACATCTCCTTTTATGGCTCAAGATCAGGTTTTTTTCGATAATTCCTTGTTTTACTGTATGGTTAAAGTTGCATTGAATAAAATCTATAGAAATATTAATACAGGAATACAAGCCTGTGTCAAAATCAGGATCAGAAACCATTAAGTTAGTATCTTTTCAAAAGATTTGATTGGATTTATTATTGTCACATGTGTTAACATACATTGAAAAGTATTGTTTCTTGCACATTATACAGGCAAAACATACATGTTCATAGAGAAGGAAAGGGGAGAGTGCAGAATGTAGTGTTGCAATCATAGCTAGGGTGTAGAGAAAGATCAACTTAATGCAAGGTGAGTTCATTCAAAAGTCTGACAGCAGCAGAGAAGAAGCTGTTCTTGAGTCATTTCAAAGAACAAAAAAAAAATCAGCATGGGAAACAGGCCCTTCAGCCCAACAAGCCTGTTCCGGCACCCCAATATCCCATCCCCCGTGATCCCTGTCTATGTTTATAGATCTATGGATTTCATACATGATCTCAGACATTTGTATCTTTTTCTACGAGCAATGCTGGTGAGAATTTATTTATTGCCTTTTCAGGATAGTCCTGAGAAGGTGCTGATGATGTTTCTGTTTGTACCACTGTCGTCTTTGTCCTACAGGATGATATCAGGCTGTGAATTCCATACTTCTGATTCCACACCAACAACCTGCGTATGAATCAGACTGGCTGTGTTACTCTGATTTGATTTATCATTGTCGCATGTATTAGTATATTGTTTCTTGTGCTATACAGATAAAGCATACCATTCCTAGAGAAGGAAAGGAAACAGTGCAGAATGTAGTGTTACAGTCATAGCTAGGATGAGGAGAAAGATCAACTTAATGCAAGGTAAGTCCATTCAAAAGTCTGACAGCAGCAGGGAAGAAGCTGCTCTTGAGTCAGTTGGTACATGACCTCAGTCTTTTGTATTTTTTCACTGATGGAAGAAGATGGAAGAGGGAACGTCCAGGGTGCGTGGGGTCCTTAATTATGCTGGCTGCTTTTCCAAGGCAACGGGAAGTGTAGGTGGAGTCAATGAATGGGAGGCTGGTTTGCCTGATGGACTGGTCAGGGGGACTAGATGGGTAAATGCATGGAGTTACGGGGATAGGACCCATGTGAGATTATGGTTGGTGCATGCTTGAGTATGTCCGGGGTGCATGGGGTCCTTAATTATGTTGGCTGCCTTTCCAATGCAGCTGGATGTTTAGACAGAGCCAGCGGATGGGAGGTTGGTTTGCATGATGATCTGGGCTACTTTCACGACCTTTTGTAGTTCCTTGCGACTCGAGAGCTACATAGAGGTGTTGGTATTCCCATGATCTTGTTACTCTTGTCCTCTTTGGGGCTAGATGTCACAGGGCTGAGAGGCACTCTCTGTAGACAGTACATACTCCCGCCCACTGTGTGGCAGTGGTGGAGAGAGTGAATATTGTGCTTGAGTGGTTCGGAATACTGATCAAGTGAACTGCTTTGCTCTAAATGGCGACACACTCTTGATTTCTACCTTGCAAATAAATAGCTGATTACAACAAAACTGCAGAGAAATTAAGGCAGATAAATACCTTTATTTAGAAGCATATAAATGCAGAATAAAACTTTAAATGCCCTGTTTAGTTAGACAGATTGAGAAAACCACAGGTAGATGTAATTGACAAATTGAAGTTGTTTAGATGTTAATCTGAAACAGAATCACCCTGAGCACTGCTCTCAACTCCATTCAGACAACAAAGATTTCAATAGAATAAAATAATTTCAGTGTTTGAAATGAACATTTTTTTTCAGTCTCCATTTTCATTAATTTTCCAAAGATTAATTTTCAGAAACTCAAATTAAATTTACCAGAAATCAAATTAACACATATACGTGTGTGTGTGTGTTTGTATGCTTGTATGTGCCTCTGCACATGTGTGTGTATTAGTTGGATTGCTCATGGCCTTGCGTACAGGAGTCAAAACCAAAGTTTTAAAGTTTATTAATTATTGATGTCACAAGTTTAGCGTTGCTGCCTCACAGCGCCAAGGATCCAGGATCAATTCCTGACGTGGGTGACTGTGTGGAGTCTGCACGTTCTCTCTGTGTCTGCGTGGATTTCCTCCAGTTGCTCCAGTTTCCTCCCACATTCCTTAAGACATGCTGGTTAGGGTGCATTGGTCATGCTAAATTCTCCCCCCGTGTACCCGAACAGGTGCCAGAGTGTGGTGATTAGGGGATTTTCACAATCACTTCATTGTAGTGTTAATGTAAGCTGACTCATGACACTAATAAATAAACTTTAAAATCCTCTAGATGCCATACTCTAGCACCTGTTTGGGTACACTGATGGAAAATTTAGCATGGCCAATTCACCTAACCAGCACATTTTTCAGACTGTGAGAGGAAACCAAAGCAAACCCACACAGACAGTGACCCGAGGCAGGAAGCAAACCAGGTCTCTGGCACTGTGAGCCCGCAGTGTTAACCACTGTGCCACCACTCTGCCTAAATTCCATTTTACTCTATAGTTCATGACTGACTAGCTCAATATTTCCATTATCACCATCATGCAAACAGCAGGAACAGTCTATAACAAAAGACCTGTTTTTCCTGAAGAACCTTAGGACAGGGAAATGGAGCCAATATTCAAAGAAGGATCCCAAACATCTTAAACTTTGTGTAAAACACTGTAACCATAAATAATGCCATGTTTTAACATTCTTACCATTCCTTCCTGCTCTTGCTGCTGGAACAAGGATGACTGTTCCACCAGAAATATTGCAACCAACATTTTCTTGGGGTTTTTTTTATTGAACGAGTTAAAGAAAGAATTGCAAGTCGGCAAAAAGTAATCTTAATTTAAGTGGAATGATTAAAGGGGATATGAAATATCACGCATGAGTCATTGCGTTTTCCCTTCTGGAGAGTTTAGCTTTTGTTCATGTTTGAGGGTGATCTCATAGTGTTAGCCTTTATGTAAAAAACCGTGTCATCTGGACTGTGTTTCCAATCCTCCCAACCACCGGTTTCCCCCCCCCCCCCACCCTCAACCAGAGGGAGAGAAAAAAAACCAAGAGATTGGCCACAATTGCTGCAGCTACCTTGCTAACTGCAATCAAATCCATGCAAATCTGCTGTAAGGAAATCTTTTGGTAGTCTGAATTTGTTGCTGACACACTGCATTTGAATAGGCAGCCCTGGTATATGTAAATCCAGTCATCCTTGCTGCAGAAAAGTGGGTTCCTCTCAGGCAGTATGTGTGTGTGTGTGTGTGTGCGTGTGATTAAGCAGAACTTATTTTGTTTTACAAACACACACACATATAACCACACGTGAAAGTGACCCATTTTAATTGTCCAAATAACTGCAAGAATCTCCAACCCTTACTTGATGTTGACAGAGGTGGTGGATTTACTGAAAAGATGTGTCCCTCCAACCCTCACCCCTCTTGTTGCTGGCCCCACCATGAAAACAGCTCAAAAATCAATAAATTGTTTGTAAAATTGTGATTTGGTTTGACTTATTATTGTCACATGTATTGGGATACAGTGAAAAGTATTGTGTCTTGTGAGCTATACAGACAAGGCATACCGTTCATAGAGTATATAAAGGAGAATGAAAGGAGAGAGCGCAGAATGGAGTGTCACAGTCGTAGCTAAGGTGTAGAGAAATATCAACTTAATGTGAGGTAGGTCCATTCAAAAGTCTGATGGCAGCAGGGAAGAAGCTGTTCTTGAGTCAGTTGGTATGTGATCTCAGACTTTTGATGTGATTTATTATTGTCACGTATATTAGCATACAGTGAAAAATATTGTTTCTTGCATGCTACGCAGACAAAGCATGCCGTACATAGAGAAGAAAAGTTGAGGGTGCGGAATGTAGTGTTACAGTCATAGCTAGGGTGTAGAGAAAGATCAATTTAATGTGAGGTAGGTCCGTTCAAAAATCTGACAGCAGCAGTTCTTGAGTCGGTTGGTAGGTGACCTCAGACTTTTGATTTGATTTATTATTGTCACATGTATTAGGATACAGTGAAAAGTATTGTTTCTTGCATATTACACAAACAAAGTATACCGTTCATAGAGAAGGAAAGGACAGTGTAGTGTTACGACCATAACAGAGAAAGACCAAAATCCCCCTGTAAAGTAAGTTGGATTGATGAGGACATATTACAATCTGAAAACACTTCACCACGACAACTTGCTTAACTCACTCTCTGTTTGTTCAGGTGAAATCCTCAAGACACTTTCAATCCTTTTTTGTTGGCGGGGGGGGGGGGGATTCTGAGTAGGGTTGGTGTTGTGTGCGGGGAGGGGGGGGGATTGTGGAATTCAATGAAGTTTTCAAAAACAAGAAATGAGGGAACAAACTTAACAAGGGCAGGAGCACGCTTCAACTTTTAGTCTTGTTTGTTTAGTCAGTCTGACTCTCGTTTGAATTCTTGTTTTTTTTCCCCCCCCCCATGCTAACAAGGTAATTTAAAATTTCACCGATCGACAGGAACAATTTAAAATTGTGAATGACTGGATAAAGGAGACGGTGTAATTACACACTCGTTTGAACGAATGTTTTCCCAGGACTGAAAACAATAGCATTTGTTTGCTACTTGTAATTTCAACCCCTTTTTTACTCCCCCCCTCCACCCCCTTTTTTTTTGTTGTCCTGAAATTTCTCCAGCAATGATACATTTCCAGCAAAGTCAATTTCACCTGCTGAACACCCCCCCCTTCCTTTCCCTCTTTAAATCGTGGGTAAATGATAGCCCCAGTGCTTGGGGTGGGGAGGGGAGGGTGAAATGGAAGACATTTAGTTACTCTCGCCCAGTGTAACATTATGGCAAATGAGTGCAAAATGCTACAATCTTTCTGCATTCATTCTTGGGGAGGCTGTTGGGTGGTGGGGGGAAATTAAATGCTTGTAAATTTGCTGCTAGGAGGTATTCACTTCTCCCTAGGGTGGGTGTGGGGGGAAGGGAATTTTAAAAGAATATTTTGTTTAAAATAAGCCTCCTTTTCGTAAACATCGCTTGCAAAAAAAAGGTTAAATCTGGGTTTTCTATTTTAATTTTTACGAAACGCATTTTTCATTCCCCCCCACCCCATGCAAAGCCTGGCAGATTGTGTGGACTGCGAAAGGATTAATTTGTACGGATTTTTCTTTTAAACGGCACGGGGCACATGGTGGCTGTTTGAAGGTTGTTTTTTTCTCTGTCTCTTGTCTGTGTGTGTTCTCAGATTCACTCCGGAGCCAGGCTAGCCTGACAATCCACCCTCTCCAGGTTTTCCGGCCGATCCGATGCGTCCATTCGTCATAAACAAAGTATGTGCAGTTCCAAAACGTGGCCTGGAGCTCCTCACACAGCTGGATTGGGAGCCAGTGCTGGGAGATTAATACAGGTTTCCCCCTGCAATGCATCGAGGAAGGGACGCCTTGCAATGAAACCCATTTAAGCTCTTTCGGTCACTCCCCCTACCCCCAATAAATCATGCCCTCCCTCCTGATACCTTGCTAGGCATTGAAAATTGATCATACCATATAATCCTGACAGTCAGAAGGGGCTATTCAGCCCATAGTGTCTGTACTGACTCTGCCAGAATACCTTAGCTTAAAAAGTCCTCAATGTATCCCAGTCCATCATGCAAGCCTGCCCACTGATTCCGTCTACACTTCCCACTGCCTCAGAAAAGCAGCCAGCATAATCAAGGACCCCACACACCCCAAACATATTCTCTTCCACATTCTTCTGTCAGGAAAAAGGTACAAAATTCTGAAAAAACATACCAACCAACTCAAGAACAGCTTCTTCCCTACTGCCATCAGACCTTTGAATAGCCAACCATTATAGAACTGATTTTTTTCTACTCACTAGCTATGGCTATAACACTACATTTTGCACCCTCTCCTTTCCTTGTCACCTATGTACTCTATGAATGGTATGCTTTGTTTTGTGCAAGACACAAAACTTTTCACAGCATCCCAGTATATATAACAATATTCAATTCAATGGGGCCCTATCCCCATAATCCACACATTTATTTAATTTGATTTTGATTTGATTTGATTTATTATTGTCACATGTATTAAGACAGTGAAAAGTGTTGTTTCTTTTGCACGCCATAAACAGAGCATACCATTCATAGAGAAGGAAAAGAGAGAGTGCAGCATGTAGTGTTACGGTCATAGCCAAGGTGTAGAGAAAGATCAATTTAATGCAGGGTAAGTCCATTCAAAAATCGGACAGCAGCAGGGAAGAAGCTGTCCTTGAGTTGGTTAGTACGTGACTTCAGACTTGTGTATCTTTTTCCCGAAGGAAGAAGATGGAAGAGAGATGCGTAGGGTCATTAAATATGCTGGCTGCTTTGCCAATGTAGCGGGAAGTATAAACAGAGTCAATGGATGGGAGGCTGATTTGTGTGATGGACTGGGTACATTCATTTCATTTGTAGATTCTTGTGGTCTTGGACAGGCAGGAAACATACCAAGCTTTGATACAACCAGAAAGGATGCTTTCTGTGATGCATCTGTGAACATTGGTGTAAGTCGTAGTGGACATGTCAAGTTTCCTTCATCTTTTGAGACAATAGGGGCATTGGGGGGCTTTCTTAACTATAGTATTGGCATGGGGGAACCAGGACAGGTTGTAATGGGGGGACCTAGACTGGGCAGTGAGTATAGCACCACCATCTCTAACTGGAGAAGCAATGCAGAAACATCTGATCTTTCCTGAGACAGCAGAAGTGTAGAACACCCAACTCTCAGACTTCCTTTATATCTCAGACTCTTTGTTTTCGCATCTTAAAATGAGATGGAATTTTACAATGCTTTTAAACCCCCTGATTCACATCACACTGTTTACTGGAGCGGCACGGTAGCACAGTGGTTAACACTGTTACCTCACAGTGTTAGGGATACAGGTTCAATTCCCAGCTTGGGTCATTGTGTGGAAATTCACGTTTTCTCCCCCGTGTCTGTGTTGGTTTCCTCCCTTAGTCGGAAAGATGTGCTGGTTAGGGTGCATTTGGCCATGCTAAATTCCCCCGTCAGCGTATCCAAACAGGCGACAGAGTGTGGCGACTAGGGGATTTTCACAGTAACTTCATTGCAGTGTTAATGTAAGCCTACTTGGGTCTAATAAATTTACTTTACTCTTCTTTGAGATTTTCCCATGTGTCAGTGTTTACAGTTTCTCAATTTACAACACGCTCTGCATCAGCTCAATCCTAGTCTATAGAGTAAACACTCGCCAGATTTATTTTGCTATAGAAGTGAGCAAGTGTTTTCCTGAAGGGAGTCAGTGGGGTAATGGCACCGATCAGTCTCAGTGTCAATGTCCCAGCTTGAATTCCCCAGACAGGACTGAACTCACAAACTGAAGGTGACAGGAGGGTGACACATTACACTGTTCCCAGTTCGATGTTATGGGATAATATAGGTTGAAGCTTACTTACTGGTGTGATAAGTAAGGCTTACTTTAACACTGCAATGAAGTTACTGTGAAAATTCCAGAGATGCCACACTCTGGCACCTGTTCGGGTACACTAAGGGAGAAATTAGCACGGCCAATGCACCTAGCCAGCATGTTTTTCGGACTGTGGGAGGGAACTGGAGCTTCCGGAGGAACCCCACGCCGACATAGGGAGAACATGCAGACTCCACACAGACAGTGACCCCAGCCAGCTATTGAATCAGGTCCCTGGTGCTGCGAGACAGCAATGCTAACCACTGTGCTGCCCATATACCAAATTATACCAATCCTGATCACCAGCTAATGCCTCTCATCACTGCAGTTTTGGTCTCCATTTTTTCATATTCATTCATGGGACATGGGCATCACTGGCTGGGCCAGCATTTATTGCCCATCCCTAGTTACCCTTGAAGAACAGTTGAGAGTCAACCATATTGTTGTGGCTCTGGAGTCACATGTAGGCCAGACCAGGTAAGGATGGCAGATTTCCTTCCCTTTGGACATGAGTGAACCAGATGGGTTTTTCCGACAATGGTTTCAAGGTCATCAGTAGATTCTTAATTCCTTAATTTTTTATTGAATTAAAATTCCACCATTGGCCACGGAGAGACTTGAACCTGGGTCCCCAGAACATTAGCTGACTTCTAGATCAATAGTCTAGCGATAATACCACGAGGCCATCATCTCCACCCGGATACATCTAACATTGTGAGGGGAGATGGGCACTGTTAAGGTTCACCATCTTGCTACTTGGAATGAAAGTGTTGTCCTAAGATGAGTGGCTGAATAAATCAGGTCAATGGTCACAGGAGTTTAGCAAAATAACAGATGATCACATTGGAACCTACAAAATTCTGAAGAGGTTTGATAGAGTGGACGCTGAGAGACTGTTTCCACTAGTCAGGGAATCTAAAGCACAGTCTCAGGATAAGGGGCCGATCATTTGGGGCTCAGATGAGAAAAGATTTCTTCACTCGAAGGGATCTGAATCTTTAAAATTCCCTCCCTTACACAGTTGTGGATGCTCCATTGTTCAGTATATTCAAGAGTGGGATAGATAGATCCTTGGTCTCTTGGGAAATTAAGGGATATGGGAAGTGCGGGGGAAACTGAAGTTGAAATTCAATATCAGCCACGATCATGTGGAATGATGGAACAGGCTCGATGGGCAGAATGGCAGGCTCCTGCTCCTCTTGCTTGTGAGTTGTTAAAAATGAGCCAATATGGTTATGGGGCGGGAACAGAATTAAACAGTGACCACTCTGCACAGAAGAAGGCCATTCAGCCCATTGTGAATGTACTGCCTCTTTGAGAGAGTTACCCAGCTGTTCTCATTCGCTGCTCTTTCTCCACCTCAACCTTTTCCTCTTTACGTTTCTATCCATTTTGCTTCTGAAAGTTTTTGTCCATTCCACCAGAATTCGCACCATAACCGAGTAGCCCACCATCATTGCATGCTGGTAGATTTGTGTAGTTTTGTACATCTCACCGTCCCACTACTTTCTGGTAAAAACAAAATCCTCCCAACTTCCCCTCAATCGCTTTACACAAAGTCTAGGTCTCCCCCAGTGTCTGGGGAGAATAAAGAATGGGGCATCTGCAGGAAAATAGCCTGTATGGAACTGTATCGCAGAATTCCTACAATGCAGAAGGATGCCATTTGGTCTATTGATTTGATTTGATTTATCATTGTCACATGTATTAATGTTGTGAAAAATATTGTTTCTTGAGCCTGTCTGACCACAATCCCACCCAGGCTCTATCCCCATAACCCCACACATTTACCCTGCTAATCCCCTGACACTAAGGGGAAATTTATTACGGCCAATCCACACAACCAGCACATCGTTGGGACTGTGGGAGGAAACCAGAGCATCCAGAGGAAACCCATGCAGGCACAGGGAGAATGTGCAGTCACCCGTGCCTGTAATTGAACCCTGGTGCTGTGATGAATCAGTACTAACCAGTAAGAAGTGGGCCCCCATAAGAGAAAAGTTTTGCAGCACAGTGATTAGCACTGCTGCCTCACAGCACCAAGGATCCAAATTCGATTCCCGGCTTGGGTCACTATCTGTGTGGAATTTGCATGTCCTCCCCATGTCTGTGTGGGTTTCTTCCAGATGCTCCAGTTTCCTCCCCCAGTCCGAAAGATGTGTTGGTTAGGATGCATTGGCCGTGCTAAATTCTCCCTAAGTGTACCAAAACACGTACCAGAGTGTGGTGATTAGGGGATTTTCACAGCAACTTCATTGCAGTGTTAATGTAAGCCTACTTATGACAATAATAAATAAACTTTAAAACTTAAAGTTGGCAATGCAGAGAATGTGAAAGAAATTGTGGATTTCTTTTTCAGAAGCAATGGTCACAATTCTACAATGTCAATGCCCCCAGCCTTAGCTGTTTGCAGTAACACTAGCAAGGTTACATCACATTGCTTACACCTGTGGATATGTTGCATGCAGTTTGAGCCGTGACCTTCTCTCTTTCTGTTAAATAGTCTAATTTATCCCACTGTGACTGTAGTGTAAGCAAGGAAGATTGGATCAATATCAAACAGTATCCTGTGTGAACTATCACTACAGTTAGCTCTCAGTGTACATGCAGATGGATCATCAGTTTATTTATCAAATGTTTCCAATTCTCGAGCCAGTATTTGATATTTTCTTGTAAGTGAGGTCATTCGGCCCATTGTGACTGTGCTGGCTCATTAAGAGAGTTACTCAGCTGTTCCCATTCGCTGCTCTTTCTCCACCTCAACTTTCTTAATATTGTCACACGTACTAACATACAGTGAAAAGTATTGTTTCTTGAGCCTGCCCCAACCACAGTCCCATCCAGGCCCCATCTCCACAACCCCATGTATTTACCCTGCTAATCCCCCTGACATAATGGGTAAATTTGTCATGGCCAATTCACCCAACCTGGATATCTTTGGGACTACGGGAGAAAACCGGAGCACCCAGAGGAAACCCACGCAGACACAGGGAGAACGTGCGGACTCCACACAGACAGTGAGCCAAGCCGGGAATCGAATCCGACTCCCTAGTGCTGGGGAGATACTGTATGTTAATACAAGTGACAATAATAAATGAAATCAAATTAAATCAATGGGCCGAATGGCCTCCTTCTACACTGTAGGGATACTGCGATACAGTTCCATACGGGCTATTTTCCTGCAGATGCCCCATTCTTTATTCTCCCCAAACACTGGGGGAGACCTAGACTTTGTATAAAGTGAGTGAGGGGAAGTGGGAGGACTTCATTTTTCCTAGAAAGCAATGGATAATGGGTAGCACAGTAGTACAGTGATGGGCGGCAGGGTAGCACAGTGGTGGGCACTGTTGCTTCACAGTTCCAGGGACCTGAGTCTGATTCCTAGCTTGGGTCACTGTATGTGGAGTTTGCACATTCTCCTCATGTCTGCGTGGGTTTCCTCCTGCAGTCAAAAGATGTGCTGATCAGGTTAATTGGTCATGCTAAGATTGCCCCTTAGTGTCCTGAGATGTGTAGGTTAGAGGGATTAGCGGGTAAATCTGTAGGGATATGGTGGTAGGGCCTGGGTGGGTTTGTGATTGTTGCAGACTCGATGGGCACAATGGCCTCTTGCTGTACTGTAGGGTTTCTATGTTCTACGAAGTGAGCATTGAACCTTGACACCACCCTGATTTCATTTCATTTCATTTATTATTGTCACATGTATTGGTGAACAGTGAAAAATATTGTTTCTTGTGCGCTATACAGACAAAGCGAAGGAAAGGTGAGAATGCAGAATGTAGTGTTGCTGTAGGATGCAGAGAAAGATCAACTTAGTGCGAGGTCCATTCAAAAGTCTGATGGCAGCAGGGAAGAAACTGTTCTTGAGTTGGTTGGTACATGACCTCAGACTTCTGTATCTTCTGACGGAAGAAGGTGGAAGAGAGAATGTCCAGGGTTTGTGGGGTCCTTGATTATGCTGGCTGATCTTCCAAGGCAATAGGAAGTATAGACAGTCAATGGGATGGGAGGCTAGTTTGCGCGATGGATTGGGCTACGTTTACAACTCTTTGTAGTTCCTTGTGGTCTTGGGCGGAGCAGGAGCCATACCAAGCTGTGATACAACCAGAAAGAATGTTTTCTATGGTGCAACTGTAAAAGTTGGTGAGAGTCATAGCTAACATTCCAAGTTTCCTTAGTCTCCTAGAAAGTAGAGATGTTGGTGCATTTTCTTAACTATAGTGTTGACATGGGTGAAAACCAGAAAGTTTATAGATATCAGGCATGATTGATCTTTGCTTTCTTCTCCTGTAGCCTGATTCTTACTGGGTGGCTCTTCCTCATTACTGCTCTTCATATCCGATCCTAGACTGTGAGCATCAGTGACTATTGAACAAAAGTTGGGATGTTTTTCTTTTTTTAATGAGATCACTGATAGAGCCAGCATTTGTTACCCATTTCAAATACATTGGAGTAGCTTGCTCAGTCATTTCAGAGGGCAATTAAGTCATCCATGGATCCAGAGTCACATAGAATCCTTACAGTGCAGAAAGAGGCCATTCAGCCCATTGAGTCTGCACACAGACTTTCTGACTTCACTCGAATCCTGTTACCTGCTCTATCCCAGTAAACCCACATCTTCCCACAGCTAATCCCTCTTAACCAAAACATTTGAGATACTAAGGGGCAATTTAACTTGGCCAATCCACCCTAACCTACACATCTTTGGACACTAAGGGGCAAGGTAGCATGGCCAGTCTACTTTACCTACACATTTTTGGACACTAAGGAGCTTTTTAGCATAGCCAATCCACCTAACCTACATATTTTTGGACATTAAGGGAGAATTTAGCATGGCCAATCCACCTAACCTACATATTTTTGGACACTAAGGGGCAATTTAGCATGGCCAATCCACCTAACCTACAATCTTTCAGACCACAATGCCACCATGTTGCCCCTTGTGGCTAACCTAGTGGATGGGAGAGAAATATTGTTTGGGGAACAACTCCTCTCTGGCCATCATTGGCTCTGGGAGTCTCCTAATACCGATCTCAGCAGTATCTTGTGGTTGTTAGACATTTTATACGGAGGACAGTAGCCTTGACAATGGGTGACTATGGGCTAAGGATACATGTTAGTTCTGGAGCAGGCCTCAGGCTCACAACACTTTTTGACATGGACAGGGATTTAAGTCAAGTGAGCAGTGAAGCAGACTTAGCCTGAAGTAATAAAGCTGGTTGTGGAACAGGTTTTTATCAGTGAATTGCTAGTGTTTGACCTCTCCAGATAAGAATATTTCCAATAGTAAACACTGCGGGATGTTTCGAGTGGAAGATAAACAATTACTTTATGGTTTATTACTGATGTACTTTGTCTTTCTTCCTAGTTCCACTTGTGTTTTTAGAGAAAATATATTTATTTAACAGATGCTGGGCAGAATAATGAATCAATTGTATCTCAGTTGAGTAGGATACAATCATTATCCTCTAATAGACAGAAGTCTATAAATGAGAAGTGGAAATACTCTGATTAAGTATCACATCCTGCTGCTCTGACCCTCTCGATTCTTTCTCACTCCAGCTCTCTTATTCCTCGGAACATAAAAGAATGACCTTATTGAGGTGTATAAAATGATGGTAAGATGCCTCATAATATTAGGTCAAAGTCCAACAGGTTCATTTGGAATCGTGATCTTTCGGAGCACTGCATGATCATCAGGTTCCGAATGCTCGTGATTCCAAATAAATCTGCTGGACTTTAACCCACCCGAATAGGCGCCAGAGTGTGGCAACTAGGGGATTTTCACAGTAACTTCATTGCAGTGTTAATTTGTGACTAATAAATAAATAAACTTGAAAGTTAAACTTTTACATATGGTGAGGGGGGAAAGATTTAAAAGGGGTAACTTCTTCACACAGAGGGTGGTACTTATGTGGAATGAGCTGCCAGAGAAAGTGGTGGAGACAGGTTAAAAAGCATTTGGATAAGAATATGGATGGGAAAGGATTAGAGGGATATGGGCCAAACATGGGTAATTGGGATTAGCTGTGGGGGTGGGGTGGGGGGGGGGGGGAACAATGGTCAGCATGGACCAGTTGGATCAATCCCTGTTCCATGTTGCATCACTCTGTGACTCAATGAGTCGGATTTTCTGGTCGTGCTCACCCCAAGACTGGGAAATCTCTCCCGAGGTCAAAGAACCTTTGCATGGTCAGTGTCCTGTCCGCTATGATTCCCATAGCCGGTGAGACAGGAATGTTCCGCTCTGTGGGTGGAATTTTACCGTCCACGGGAATGGTAGTGGGCGAAGGGCAGACGAAGGGAAGGCCTGTTGACCTCAGGTGGGACTTTCCTGGTCTTGGGTCAAAGCGACGACAAAAATCTCGCCCCAAGACTGTACCCAGTATAAAGTGGTCCAAACTATTTGGTCACCCAAGCTTAGCAGACATTTTAACTGTCAGAGACACTAGATAACTTTCTTTTAGCTGTTCCATGCTGCAGATTGGAAATGTCTCTAATGTCTATTGTTGTACACCCTGTGATGGAACACACAGTACTATTGTCTTTTAACTCACGGACTGTATCAGATCAAACAGATTTTCTTTCAAAAAGCGCTCCGATAAAACTGAAAAAAAATCACATAAAACAACTCATCCGCAACTTCATTTATTGTGGATATCACGAAAGCAAGTCTGAAATCTCTAGCCAAGGCACGTACAGAATGACTCCATCGAAACTCAATGCTTGGGCTCAGTTTTGAGTGACCCCCTCCCCATTCCAACCCCACAATCCCCACCTGATGTTAACGGGGCCATTCATTGCGAGAGAACTAGGCTTTATCGGGCTCTGGTCAGACCATGTTTGGAATATTGTGAGCAATTTTGAGTCCTGTATCTAAGGAAAGTTGTGCCAGCCTTGGAGAGAGGATCCTGAGGAGGTTCATGAGAATGATCCCAGGAATGAAAGCCTTGATGTATGAAGAGCGGATGAGGTCTCTGGCTCCATATTTGATGGAGTTTAGAAGAATGAGGGGGGATCTCATTGAAACTTACAGAATACTGAAAGGCCTGGATAGAATGGACATGGGGGAAGATGTTTCCGTTGGTAAGAAAGACTCGGATCTGAGGGCACAGTCTCAGAGAAAAGGGACGATCCTTTAGAATAGAGATGTGGAGAAACTTCTTCAGCCCGAGGAGGATGAATCTGTGGAATTCATTGCCACAGAGGAGGCTGGATCATTGAGTGTATTTAAGACAGAGATCGAGAGGTTCTTGATTGGAAGGGGATCAAAGATTATGGGGAAAAGGCGGGAG
Source organism: Sphyrna mokarran (assembly GCA_024679065.1). Lineage (NCBI taxonomy): Eukaryota > Metazoa > Chordata > Chondrichthyes > Carcharhiniformes > Carcharhinidae > Sphyrna > Sphyrna mokarran. Next base: position 4,609,510 of record JAGIQG010000033.1, read on the forward strand.
AATGGGCTTGAGAAACTTACCAGACATGATTGAGTGGCAGAGCAGACGCAATGGGCTGAATGGCCTAATTCTGCTCCTATATCTTATGATCAAAAGACCTTAAAATTGGGCAGACAGATTCACATAACCATACAGCTATCTCTATTCTAGAAAGTGTAGGCCATTCTGCGTCCAAAGTACCCCCCTCCACAAGACCTGTTTACAGACCATGCCCATTTTTACCTAGTGGGGCCATTGGCATGGTCTTGCTTCCTCTCTGGTTTTCTCCAACCCTCCCTCAGTCCACATCTCAATGCTATCCACCCATCCCACCTCATCCTCTCCCTTTCCGTTCAACCGCCTGCATCGCGATTGGTTCCTCACACTCCCGTCACCTTCCTGGTGATAACCATCAATCTTCAGCCAGGCAAGAGGCTGGTCAGTCACCTTCCGAATGTGACAGGGCTTGAACATTATGGCAGCTTTTTTGTCTCTTCATTCGGCAGTCAAAAAAGTCACAATCCAACCCTTGTTTCTTTTTGGTTTGCCCCAGCTATGGCGCTCCCCAGCTGGGGAGGTTAATCTCATCAGAAACAAAAGAACAAAGAAGATTACAGCACAGGAACAGGCCCTTCGGCCCTTCAAGCCTGTACCGATCATGCTGGCCGACTGAACTAAAACCCTTCACCCTTCCAAGGACCGTATCCCTCTATTCCCATTCTATTCATGTACTTGTCAAGACGCCCCTTAAAAGTCACTATCGTATCTGCTTCCACCACCTGCTCCAGCAACAAGTTCCAGACACCCACCACCCTCTGTGTAAAAAAAATCTGCCTTGTCCATCTCCTTTAAACCTTGCCCCTCACACCTTAAATCTGTGCCCTCTAGTAATTGACTCTTCCACCCCAGAAAAAAGCTTCTGACTATCCACTCTGTCCATGCCTTTCTTAATCTTGTAGATAGGGTAGCACAGTGGTTAGCACTGCTGCTTCACAGCTCCAGGGCTCTGGGTTCATTCCCAGCTTGGGTCACTGTCTGTGTGGAGTTTACATGTTCTCCTCAGGTCGTGGGTTTCCTCCACATGATCCAGTTTCCTCCCACAGTACAAAATTGTGCGGGTTAGGTTGATTGGCCATGCTAAAATTGCCCCTTAATATCCTGAGATGCGTCGATTAGTGGGTGAAATGTGTAGGGATGTGGGGGTCAAACCTTTAGTTGCTTCCCTCGGCCTTTGCCACAACGTAGCCCTGAAGCAAACTTTTGCCTGTGTAACGTAAATGCAGTCTTAACCGCTCTTGATCTCCAACACCCCTACCCCACCCCACACAATTGGTGCGATTGTTTGATGCAAAACAATAAGCCTGCTTCTTTGGTCAACACTGTGACTAATTTGTGTACATCATGCCAAATGTCTAGTTCAACAGTTAACATCTTATGTTTTGGAATTAGTTTAGAATCATATTTTCTGGCACTTGTACAAGATGCTGACAAGTGAATATTTATTGTGCAACGGTGAGGCATTTAATCGGGTGAACAAAGAGTAACACAGCACAGGTACAGGCCCTTCGGCCCACCAAGTCTGTGCCGACACAGGTGCCTCTCTAATCTAATATTTTCTTGCCTCTATGTGGCCATATCCTTTTATTTCCTACCTATTTATGTATTTATCCTGATGCCTCTTCAATGTTGTTATAGAATCTGCTTCCATCACCTGCTCCAGCAACACATTCCAGGCACTCACCACCCTCTATGTGAAAATTTTGCCCCCCCTCACTCTCAACCTGTGCCCCTGAGTAATTGATCCTTCGCCCCTGGACTATCCACTCTATCCAAGCCTGTATTAATCTTGGAAACATCTATCAGATCCCCTCTCAACCTCTGACTCTCCAATGAAAACAATCCAAGTTTGTTCAACCTTCCTTCATAATCCATATCCTCCAAGCCAGGCAACATCCTGGTAAATCTCTTCTGCACCCTTTCCAGTGTATCAACATCCTTCCGGTAGTGTGGCGACCGGAACTGTACATAATACTCCAAATGTGGCCTAACCAAAGTCTTAAACAGCTGCAAAATGATTCTCCAATTCCTATACTGAATACCCCAACCAATGAAGGTTAGCATGTCACATACCTTCTTAACCATCTTGTCCACCTGAGTTGCCACCTTCAGGGAACTGTAGATCTGCTTACCTAGATCCCTCTGTATGCTAATATTTGTAAAGCTCTATCATTTACTGCACACTTTCCTTCTGCAGCAGACCTATTTATGGTGAACTAATTTCCAAAGCTAGTAATTCCCAGGACAGGCTCCTAGTCTGTTGCCAGAGGTCTTATAGCACGAGGGACATCATAGCACATCATTCATGGCTGGCCAGGAATCTCTCCCACTCTTACCGCCAGCCATTGGCGCATTTGGAAGAATTTAACCGTGTCCAGTCTTGGGGTAGGATACGAACCTGGACCTTCTGGCTTAGAGGCAGGGGGCTAACCCAACTGCGCCACAAAATTTAGTTTATTTATTAGTGTCACAAGTAGGCTTTCATTAACACGGCAATGACGTTACTGTGAAAATCCACCTAGTTGCCACACTCTGATTCCTGTTCGGGTATACTGAGGGAGGATTTAGCATGGCCAATGCACCTAACCCTACACATCTTTGGAATGTGGAAGGAAACCCTTGCAGACACAGGGAGAACATGCAGACTCTGCACACACAAGCTTGGAACTGAACCCAAGTCTCTGGCACTGTGAGGCAGCAGTGCTAAGCACTGTTCTACTGTGCTGCCACTAAGACTGCCTCCTTATAAATGTATAATTTATCCAAGGACTCCAAATGGGATTTTCTTGAATGAGGTTAGAGAGTGATCAGCCCACACCTTGTTTTCTTCACCTATATATTTAAAGGAGTGAGTAATGCAATGGTTATGAAAGTGATATAGACAATAATGGACCTCTGGGAGTGATTATAAGCCACAAATCTAATTGCGATGACATAAACCCAGAGAAGGAAACTCAAGTCGATTATAAACTCAGGATTTAAAATACACATATAAATTCATGGAACGGGCTTCATTCATTCACGTGGTCCTAGCAGCTGTTACTGACTACGATTTGGTATGTTTCTCCCTGAACCAACTCCAAGACAGTATGTGTTGGCGTTAGAGCAAATTATAACGCAATTTGCTACAAGCTTGTGATTGAAAACTTTGCCCTGACAGTTTCAAAAATATCGCCCCTCCCACCCCAACACAGCTACCCCTTCTAAAGACCCAACTCTTTGCCAAGTGCCAGTCACATCTACATGTCATATTTCTAGACTGATGATGGTGTAACCCTGAGCACCACCACCACCATTCTCCCCCCCCCCCCCCCCCCCCCCCCCCCCCCCCGGCCCCCTCCCCCGCCCTCAGTTAGGCCTCATACCTGAGGTAAAGGATTACAGTGAGATAATCAGATACACAGTGGCATATAGGAGAGATGGAAAGGAGAGGGTACAGAGTGTAGTGTTATAGTCATAGCGAAGATGTAGAGAAAGATTAGCTTAATGCTAGGTAAGTCAATTCAAAAGTCTGATGGCAGCGGGGAAGAAACTGTTCTTGAGTCACTTGGTATGTGACTTCGGACTTTTATGTCTTTTTCCAAACGGACGAAGGTGGAAGAGAGTAAGTCCGGGGTGTGTGTAATTGTGCTGGCTGTTTTTCTGAGGCAAAGGGAAGTGTAGACAGATAACTGGATGGGAGGTTGGTTTGTGTGATGGACTGGGCTACATTCACAAACTGTTTTAGTGGTTATCCCACTCTTATCGCCTGCCATTCGTGTACACCGGAAGGATTTACAAGTTGATATTCAACAGTTTGGCTCATTATGAGTGCACTTTTTGCAGTGACTTCAACAAAGACCAGGGTGGCACAGTGGTTAGCACTGCTGCCTCACAGCACCAGGGACCCGGGATCGACTTCAACCTTGGTTCACTGTCTGTGAGGAGTCTGCACGGTCTCCCAGTGTCTGCGTGGATTCCCTCCAGGTGCTCTGGTTTCCTCCCACAGTCTGAAAGATGTGCTGGTTAGGTGCATTGACCATGCTAAATTCTCCCTCAGTGTACCGGAATAAGTGCCATAGTGTGGCGACTAGGGGATTTTCACAGTAACTTTATTGCAGTGTTAATGTAAACCTACTTGTGACACTAATAAATAAACTTAAACTTAAAACTTTTCTTCCTTCCCTGCTCCCTCCCTAATGGTTAGTTAGGGCACCACGGTGGCACAGTGATTAGTGCTGCTGCCTCACAGTGCCAGGGATCTGGATTTGATTCCAGCCTTAGGTCACCGTCTGCATGGGTTTCCTCCGGGTGCTCCGGTTTCCTCCCACAGTCTGAAAGACGAGTTGGTTAGGGTGCATTGGCTGTGCTAAATTCTCCCTCAGTGTACCTGAACAGGCGCCAGAGTGTGGAAGCTAGGGGAATTTCACAGTGAGTTCATTGCAGTGTTAATATAACCCTTACTTGTGACACTAATAAATAAACTTTACTTTATGAAGTTGACCTCTTGAAGAATGAGCTCCTAGATTGAGGTATGATTGCCTGCAACAATCAGGGAGCCTCACCTATAAGGAGTGTCAGGGCTACTGACACTTTGGATTTTGACTTTGTACCAGAAGTATTCTTAGGAGTTGAATTTAGTTGTCGGTTATTCATTCGATTTATTATTGTCACATTTAGTGGGATACAGTGAAAAGTATTGTTTCTTGCGTGCATGATAAACAGACATAACATACTGTTCGTATAGTACATAAGGGAGAAGGAAAGGGGAGGGTGCAAAATGTAGTGTTTCAGTCATAGTTAGGGTGTAGAGAAAGATCAACTTAATGCAAGGTAGGTCCATTTGAAAGTCTGACAGCAGAAGGGAAGAAGCTGTCCTTGAGTTGGTTGGTATGTGACGTTTGTATCTTTTTTCCTGATGGAAGAAGATGGAAGAGAGTAAGTGTGGGGTGTGTGTAATTATGCCAGCTGCTTTGCCAAGGTAGCGGAAGTGTAAATAGATGGGAGGCTGGTTTGTGTGATGGATTGGGCTACATTTACAACCCTTTGTAGTTTCTTGAATTCTTGGACAGAACAGGAACCATACCAAGCTGTGATACAACCAGAAAGAATTCTTTCTGTGGTGCATCTGTAAAAGTTGGTAAGAATTTTAGCGGACATGCCAAATTTCCTTAGCTTTCTGAGAGGCTCAGAGAATTTCATAGAATCATACAGATATCCCTTTCATGCTGAAGGAGGCCATTTGCCCCATCAAGTTTGCACTGTCCACAACCCCACCCACCTAGGCCCTTAGAATTTGTAAATAAACAAAGTCCCTTTTGGTGAAGGGACATTGGCCTCTGAGGAGTTATTTCACTTACCTTGGCTGTCTGAAACTGGAGTGGTCTTGAACCCACAGGCGCAGAGGACTCAACTCACTGTGCCACAGGACATCTGGTACAACAGATGCACCACTTCAAAAGAAATTCTATTTCAAGTCACACACTGCATTCTAGAAAGAGTGAAGAAGAGATTTACTAGGATGCTACCAGGACTTGATGGTTTGAGTTATAAGGAGAGGTTGGATAGACTCAGACTTCTTTCTCTGGAGCACAGGCGGCTGAGGGGTGATCTTATAAAGGTTATAAAAGGCTGAGGGGCACAGGACAGCTACATATTTGATATCTTTTCCCAAAGGTCGGGGAGTCTAAAACTAGAGGGTATAGATTTAAAGTGAGAGGGGAAAGATACAAAAGAGCTCAGAGGTCAATTTTTTCACACAGAGAGTGGTGACTGTCTGGAACGAGCTGCCAGAATCGGATACAACTTTGTCTTTTAAAAAGTGTTTAAACAGTCACATGGGTAAGATGGGTATAGAGAGATATGGACGAAATGTGGGCAATTGGGTTTAGCTTAGGAATTTTTAAAAAAAGGGCCGCATGGACAAGTTAGACTGAAGGGCCTGTTTCCATGCTGTAAACTTCTATAACTCTACGATGAATTGACTGTAAAGTCTTCCGAATTTGCAAAAGGTGCGACAGAAATGTAAGCAGTTTCCCTTTTCCATCACTTTAGCAACACTGGGCAGGAAGAATGTAAGACATTCCTGACGCCCAGAGTTACTAAGATGTTAATATCTTCCTGTCATTATCTGGAGGCTGAATACACCTACCCAAATGGGTGTGGAAATATTGCAAAACTGCTGTCACTTTCAGGGAGAAATCCCAGAGAGGTCTGTGGATGTTACCAGATTGATGTAATAGTTTCTCTCCCAGCTGATTGAAACTGGGGAGAAATGGGGTGCAAAAATCCGACTTCCTGGAATGTTATGGCCATTCATATCAGCAGGATTTTCCGTCCCGCTGCAGTGAACGGAGATTTGTCTGGATGCCAAACTCTCCGACTTCACCGCAGCGGAATGTGGAGTGAACGGCTGGTAATGTCACAGGCTCAGTGTCCAACTCCATATGTGGACAATGGCCATTTGGCTACAGTGTCAAGGGTGGTCAGTACCGTAACACCTGTTCCCCTGCAACGTACTCGAGAGAGTGGGAGTAAATGGGGCAGAAAAAAAAACACTATTGAATGCCTTCAATACAGAAAAATATACCTGGATCATTTTATAGAGGAGGCAGTTTTAACTAAGGGGCAATTTAGCTTGGCCAATTCACCTAACCCATACATCTTTGGAGTGTGGGACAAAACTGGAGCAGCTGCCAGAAACCCACGCAGACACGGACAGAATGTGCAGACTCCACATGACAGTGACCCAATCCAGGAATCGAACCCAGGTCCCTGGCACTGAGGAGCAGCAGTGTTAACCACTGGGCCACCCAGAGTCACAATGGATTTGAATTTGATTCGATTTGATTTGTTATTGTCACATGTATTGGGATACAGTGAAAAGTATTGTTTCTTGCGTGCTGCACAGACAAAACATACTGTTCATAGAGAAGGAAAGGAGAGAGTGCAGAGTGTAGTGTTATGGTCACAGCTAGGGTGTAGAGAAAAATCAATTTAATGTGAGGTAGGTCCATTCAAAAGTCTGACAGTAGCAGGGAAGAAGCTGTTCTTGAGTCGGTTGGTATGTGACCTCAGAGTTGTGTATTTTTCCTAATGGAAGAAGATGGAAGAGAGTAAGTCTGGGGTGTGTGTGAATATGCTGGCTGTTTTTCCGAGACAGCAGAATCGAATCCTACAGTGCAGAAGGAAGCCGTTCGGCCCATCGATTCTGCGCTGACCATGATCCCACCCCCTGATGCTAGGATTAATTTAGCATGGCCAGTGCACACTAACCAGCACATCTTTTAGACTGTGGGAGCACCCAGTGGAAACCCACACAGACACAGGGAAGAATGTGCAGACTCCACACAGACAGTGACCCGAGGCCGGGAATCGAACCTGGGTCCCTGGCGTGGTGAGGCAGCAGTGCTAACCCACTGTGCCGCTGTGTCACCTAAGGAGGCTATTTGGCCCATTGTGCCTGCACTAGTTCTCTGAATGAACAACAGATCCTGGTGCCGTTCTCTCCCATGAAGGGGCAAAAGGGGATGGAAGGAGATGATAAGTTCTAAATGGCTGAGACCACAAAATCAGAACCGCAATAGCAGCCTTAACTTACGGATGAGAATTGATGGAAGTTTTGGACTTGAACTTTCCACGTGGCCTGAAGGCTCCAGAGGGTGCAGCTGTGTGACTGAGGGAGAGAAACAACACAATCATCCTTGACCTTAGCCCATTCACGCCATTACAAGGCACTGCAAACACAGCTGCCTCATTGAAGGCAGTAAAAAGACACCAGGAGCCCAGGAGTGAATTTACAACCACAGTTGTCGGATCTGTGAGTGCGAGTGATGTGAAGAAACGACTCCGGATTCTGTTCTTGTGGTTAATGACATCAGGTGCACCCTCAGATTGGATTACTGTCTGCTGACTCACTGAAAGGTATCCCGTCCCCTCTTGATGTTGCACCGCCTGCCTAAACATGCTATCAGTGTGCTGGTGATCCTATCACTCTGAGTTTGTTTCCATCGCTCATTTCCAATGGCAGTCGACAATCAGATAAAGCCCTGTAGACAACAGAAAGCGTTTGTCGCATTACCCATTCTGATTTTTTTTTGAATGCTCCTGAAGGCACTGACTCATTGGTGTAGCGTTCCATAACCCCAACCCAACCACCCACATGAGATCAAAGCAGTGATTGCTGCCCGACTGCTTGGCCACAAGGATATCCTAGCACTTGATGGGGTGCAGAGGAGATTGATTCCGAGTCGAGCGGGTTTGCTTATGAGAAGAGATTGAGTTGCTGGGATTATACTGATTGGAATTCAGAAGAATGAGGGAGAGATCTTGTAGCAACATATAAGACTATTTCCACTGGTGGGTGAAACTAGAACTAGAGGGGCATGGCCTCAAAATAAGGCGGAGCAGATTTAGGACTGAGTTGAGGAGGAACTTCTTCACACAAAGGGTCGTGAATCTGTGGAATTCCCTGTCCAGTGAAGCAGTTGAGGCTCCCTCAAATAATTTTTTAAAGCAAGAATAGATATGTTTTTGAATAGTAACAGAATTAAGGGTTATGGTGAGCGGGCAGGTAAGTGGAGCTGAGTCCACAAAAAGATCAGCCATGATTTTATTGAAAGGTGAAGCAGACTGGAGGGGCCAGATGGCCGATTCCTGCTCCTAGTTCTTATGTTTATGTTCTTATCACTGTAGAACCAGCTCCATTCCCAATGACTTGGCTACCCGTAGGTTGGTAGAGTAGAAACAGGTTTATCTTTCAGAATTAGGATGGCACAGTCGTTCATACTGCTGCCTCATAGCACTAGAGACCTGGCTTTGATTCCCAGCTTGTGTTACTGTCTGTCTGGAGTTCATACTTCTCTCCATGTCTGCATGGGTTTCCTCTGAGTGCCTCGGTTTCTACCATAGTCCAAAGATGTGCGGGTTAAGTTGATTGGCCATGCTAAATTGCCACTTAGTTTTGGGGGAAGGGGGAGACAAGGGTAAATGCAAGAGGTTACGGGGATAGGGATTGGGTGGGATTGTGGTCAGTCAAGTTCAATGAGCCAAATGGCCTTGTTCTCCACTGTCAGATTCTATTTTACATAGAACATGGAACAATACAGCACAAACAGGCCATTTGGCCCACGAGTTGCACCAATCACATCTACCAATCCACAGACCTATCTATAACCCCCTATCCTATTCGTTTCCGTATACTCATCCAGAAGTCTTTTAAAAGACCCCAGCGAGTTTGCCTCAACAACCTCCGACAGCAGCGGATTCCATTCACTCACCACCCTCTGAGTGAAAAACTTGCCCCTGACATCCCCTCTGTATTTGCTTCCCTGCACCTTAAATCTGTGTCCTCTCGTAGTGACCATTTCAGCTCAGGGAAATAGTCTCTGAGAGTCCACCTTATCTATTCCTCTCAACATCTTATAAACCTTATAAACATCCTATTTTCCAATCTTGCTGCCAGCATTTTTTTTGTCTCGCACTAGTATGTGATGGTTCCTCTTGATTTTGGTAATCAGGAGCTTGTTGGACAACTCAGAAGATGTTGAATGTTAATGGAATGGTATCTGCGAAATAATGGCACTGGGGTGACCACAATTTGCCAGCCGATTGAGATCCAATGGAAATAATACTCTGGAGTCATATGAAATGGATCCATAACTTTCTATCATCCATTTTATACCATCTCAAGATGTATTCCAATCAGTCCGTGTGGAAATGGAGTCTTGCACAGGCTAAAGCTTAAAGGTAGCAGCTTCCATTCTTTGGAGGACAGTGGTTAAGTGATTACGGCCAACACACAAACTACCAGATTTATTGAATTCAGTTTCATAACTTGCCATAAGACCATGAGATACAGGAGCAGAATTAGGCCAATTGGCTTATTGAGTGTATTCTACCATTTAATCACGGCTGTTAAATTTCTTAACCACATTTTCATGCCTTTTCCCTACAACCCCTGATTCTGTCACCAATCAAGAACTTATCTTTCTCTGTCTTAAATACACTCAATGAACTGGTCTCCTCTGTGGCAATGAATTCCATAGGTTCACCACCCTTTGGCTGAAGAAATTCCTCTTTATCTCAGTTCTAAAGGATCATCCCTTTACTTTGAGGCTGAGTTCTTGGATCCTAGTTTTTCTGATGAATGGAAACATCTTCCCCATGTCCACTCTATCCAGGCCTTTCAGAAAAATGTAATCCCTCGTCCTTCTAAACTCCATCAAGCATGGACCCAGAGTTCACAGACACTCCTCATATGTCAAGCTTTGCCTTGCTGGGATTTCAACTCATCCTCTGGAAATTTGGTCTAATCTTCTTCCTGAGTTCTCTACCTAAAGACAGTCCCTTGGCGATTACTTACTGATGTGGAGATGCCGGCATTGGACTGGGGTAAACACACTAAGAAGTCTCACAACACCAGGTTAAAATCCAGTAGGTTTATTTGGTAGCACAAGCCACAAGCTTTCGGAACGCTGCCTGGGATCTTGTGTTCATGTCACACAGTCTGTAACCCCCACGACTTGCCCGGGTGTACAAAATATCATTAACTATTCTGTTTGGAGACAATACACATCCCTTTAACCTGCACTTAATGCTTTCTCAATAGCCTCTACATCCTTCCTATAGTGAGGCGACCAGAACTGCGCACAATACTCCAAGTGGGGTCTGTGGACCCCACAACTTGCCTGGGCTTGCAAAATCTCTCTAACTGTCCTGTCTGGAGAAAATACACATCTATTTAACCTGTGCTTGGCCCTTTTCCACTCACATTGTCTGTACGTTTAACACTTGATTACCTGTAAAGACTCACATTCCAACTATTATTTTGTAAATTGAGTTTGTGAATTTATATGCTCTGCTTGTGGAACAGAGCTCCCACTCACCTGATGAAGGGGCAGTGTTCCGAAAGCTAGTGGCTTGTGCTACCAAATAAACCTGTTGGACTTTTACCTGGTGTTGTGAGACTTCTTACTGTGATTACTTACTGATAATGTGGAGATGCCGGCATTGCATTGGAGTAAGCACAGTAAGAAATCTCACACCATCAGGTTAAAGTCCAACAGATTTATTTGGCACTAGCTTTCAGAGTCTCAGGCTCCTTCATCAAGTGAGTGAGGAGTTGTGTTCTCAACCAGATCATATACAGACACAAACTCAATTTACAAGATAATGTTTGGAATGTAAGTCTTTACAGGTAATTAAATCTTAAAGATACAGACAATGTGAGTGGAGAAAGCATTAAGTGCAGGTTAAAGGGATGTGTATTGTCTCCAAACAGAATAGTTAATGATATTTTGTACGCCCGGGCAAGTCGTGGGGGTTACAGACAGTGTGATATGAAAACAAGATCCCAGGTTGAGGCTATCAGTTTCTGCTCAGTGACTCTACATTGTCGTGTGTTGTGAAGGCCACCTCGGAGAAGAAGTCAATTACATTACCTACTGACCTGGGGCAAAGAGCCTCCATGATTTTTACTACAGATGGGACAAGAAGACAGGTCCCTGTAAGTGGTCAAGAAGACATACGGTGTACTGGCCTTCATTAATCGAGGAATAGAGTTTAGGAGTCAGGAGGTAAAGATGCAGCTCTATAAGACTCATCAGACCCCACTTGGAGTATTGTGCGCAGTTCTGGTCGCCTCACTATAGGAAGGATGTAGAGGCTATTGAGAGAGTGCAGAGGAGATTTACAAGGATGCTGCCTGGATTGGGAGGCAGGCCTTATGAAGATAGGTTGAGGGAGCTGGGACTCTTCTCACTGGAGAGACGTAGGTTGAGAGGCGACCTGATAGAGGTTTATAAAATGTTGAGAGGAATAGATAGGGTGGACTCTCAGAGACTATTTCCCCGAGCTGAAATGGTCACTACGAGAGGACACAGATTTAAGGTGCAGGGAAGCAAATACAAAGGAGATGTCAGGGGTAGGTTTTTCACTCAGAGGGTGGTGAGTGAATGGAACCGACTGCCGTCGGAGGTTGTTGAGGCAAGCTCACTGGGGTCTTTTAAAAGACTTCTGGATGAGTATATGGAAACGAATAGGATAGGGGGTTATAGATAGGTCTGTGGATTGGTAGATGTGATCGGCGCAACTCGTGGGCTGAAGGGCCTGTTTGTGCTGTATTGTTCTATGTTCTATGTAACTACCTCAACCGAAACAAGGTCTGAGCCCATCCCATGTTGTTCACCAGCTGAGCTAACCATCCATCCCCTCCCTTCCCTGCTATCACTGTTATTCGGTATAAAGTTCTCCCTCGAGAAGATTGTGCCATTTACTCCTCCAGCCAGAGGGGACAGCACTGTATTAAATTCTGAGGGTAGCTCATGAGAAAACTATCAGCAAAACCAACCCACTGATGACAAGTTGAGGAGATAATTTGGAATGTTATATCATATCATAGAATCCCTATATTGGGGGGGGGGCAAAGAGAGAGAGAGAGAGACCATTCAGCCCATCAGGTCTGCACCAACTCTCTTCCAAGCCCAAGCCCTATAACCCCATGTATTTACCCGCTAATTCCCTAATCCACACATCTTTGGACACTAACGTGGCCAATTCCTCTAACCTGTACATTTTGGGACACTAAGAATCAATTTAGTATGGCCAATCCATCTAACTTGCACATCTTTGGACACTGAGGGGCAATTTAGCATGGCCAATCCACCTAACCTGCAATCTTTAGACACTAAGGGACAATTTCGCATAGCCAATCCACCTAACCATCACATCTTTGGACACTAAGGGACAATTTAACATGGTCAATTTACCTAATCTGCACATCTTTGGACAATAAGAGAGAAATTTACATGGCCAATCCATCTAACCTGCACATCTTTGGACACTAAAGGGCAATTTAGCATGGTCAATCCACTTAACCTACACATCTTTGGACTGTAACTCACGAAATTGACTGAAGTCTGGTTTTAGTTATTTGGAGAGGATTCCCTGGGAGTCAAGGTCCTTTTGCGTATCACAATATTGTAATACTCACATCCAGATGCTTCCATTGATGTCAGCCAAGGATGTCATTTGGCAATTCTTCATCATTGGGGATGTCTGCCTGAAATGGTAGCAGCGTTTTACTGAGTGTAGGGCTGATCCATAGAGATCAGGAATAAATGGCCTCAGATTTGATCCCTGGTCTGATGTTGCGTTAGCTGATCTCCGCTCAGCTGAGGAATAGACAAAGTAATATAAGCCATGTTCACAATGAGCATTCTCTCCTGGAGGGTACGAGTGAGCTTGACTCACCACTCTGAGTTCTGATGTTGCCCTCCATTCACTCTCCCAGCACTCTAGTGACTATTCTTCACTCTCCTGGATACCTGCCGACCTTCCTCCATTCCCTTCTTTGATTTAATTTGGTTTATCATTGTCACGTGTATTGGGACACAGTGAAAAGTATTGTTTCTTGCGTGCCATACAAACAAAGCATGCAAAGTGTTCATAGAGAAGGAAAGGAGAGAATGCGGAATGTAGTGTTGCAGTCACAGTTAGGATAGAGAAAAATCAGCTTAGTGCAAAGTGAGTCCATTCAAAAGTCGGATAGCAGCTGGAAAGAAGCTGTTCCTGAGTCTGTTGGCAAGTGACCTCAGACTTTTGTATCTTTTTCCTGATGGAAGAAGCTGGAAGGGAGAATGTTCAGGGTGCATGGGGTACTGAATGATGCTTTAATTTGATTTGTTATTGTCACATATATTGGGATACAGTGAAAAGTTTCTTGTGCACTATGTAGACAAAGCATACAGTTCATAGAGTATATAGGAGAGAAGGAAAGGACAGAGTGTAGAATGTGGTATTCCAATCATAGCCAGGGTGTAGAGAAAGATTAGCTTCGTATATGGAAGGTCCATTCAAAACTCTGATGGCAACAGGCAAGAAGCTGGTGGTTAGCACTGCAACTTCACTGTGCCAGGCACCCAAGTTTGATTCCCAGTGTGGGTCACTGTGTGGAGTTTACATGTTGTCCCAGTTTCTCTATGGGTTTCCTCTGGGTGCTCTGGTTTCCTCCCACAGTCTGAAAGACATGCTGGTTAAGATGCATTGGCCGTGCTAAATTCTCCCTCAGTGTACCCGAACAGGCACCAGAGTGTGGTGATGAGGGAATTTTCACAATAACTTCATTGCATTGATAATGTAAGTCTACTTGCGACACTAATAAAGTAAAAAAAAATGACTTTGAATCGGTTAGTACATATTCTCAAGACTTTTGTATCTTTTTCCTGAAAGAAGAAAGTGGAAGAGAGAATGTTCGGGGTGTGTGGGGTCCTTAATTATGCTGGCTGCTTTGCCGAGGCAATGGGAAGTGTAGACAGAGTCAATGGATGGGAAGTTTGTTTGTGTGATGGATTGGGTTACATTCATGACCCTTTCTGTTTTGTGATTGCTGCTTTCTCCGTTTTCCAGAACTTCCTTTTCTCTGTTCATTCATAGCTTCTGACCATTTCGATAAGGCAATCTGTTCCCCTTTGTCTGATCCTCAACTCTACTAATCTGGATTTGTATCTTAAACACATCCTGAAAGGAAAAGAGCAATAAAATCATATTTAAAATCCAACAGAAAATTAGAATTCATGTTTTAAAATTACTTGGCACTTTAACTTTAGCTCCTAGTGCTTTAGTCCTATCCCCGTACCCCATATATTTACCTTCTTAATCCCCTGACACTGAGGGGCAATTTACCATGGCCAATCAACCTAATCTGCACATCTTTGGACTGTGGGACAAACCGAAGCACCTGGAGGAAACCCACACAGACTCCATACAGACAGTGAGCCAAGCCGGGAATTGAACCCAGGTCCCTGGTGCTTCGAGGCAGCAGTGCCACCCTGCCATGTTGGGGTAAGTCTTATATTGAGACCAAGGAGATAAAGGAGACAGGAACAGCATGTAGACTGAGTATTAGTAACTAAGGAAGTTTAAGTGAGGGGAACTCGGAGGGAGCAGTGACCATTGTACCATTGATAGATTGAATGATGCAAAGACCCTGACAGAGTTGGAGATCAGAGGGGAAAGAAGGATGTTACTTTTCAGTTCTGTTATTCTTGGAAGTGGATCCAGAAGCTGGAGTAAGGATGGAACCCTTCTGGGAGACAAAGAAAACATCAGCCTTCGCTGGAAGGAACACTTCAAAGAACTCTGAAACTGTGATACAATCATAGATGAGGATGTGTTCAAGGAAATCCCTGAACTCCTCAACGAAGATGATCTTAGATTTCCACCCAGCATGGAGGAAGTCAAAGCCACATTAAGCACTTGAAGAATGGAAAAGCCATATAAGTGGACAGAGAGATTTTCAAACTCCTCCAGGTTTGAAAATCTCTCTGTCCACTCATATGGCTTTTCCATTCTTCAAGTGTTCCTGAAAATCTGGGACAGGGAAGATGCAACAACGAGAGTGCTGTCATCACCATCGTCTTCAAGAAAGGAGACAAGGCAAACCATGTAAACTACTGAGGAACCTTTTTACTCTCCATTACTGTAAGTAGTCTCACAACACTAGATTAAAATCCAACAGGTTTATTTGGTAACATAAGCTTCTGGAGCATTCCCTTTGTCCGATGAATGGAGTGTTGGGTTCACAAACAGGGCATATACAGACACAAACTCAATTACAAAATAATGGTTGGAATGCGAGTCTTTACAGGTAATCAAGTCTTAAAGGTACAGACAATGTGAGTGGAGAGAGGGTTAAGCACAGGTTAAAGAGATGTGAATTTTCTCCAGCCAGGACAGTCAGTGAGATTTTGCATGCCCCGCCAAGACATAGGGGTTACGGATAGTGTGACATGAACCCAAGATCCTAGTTGAGGTCATCCTCATATGTGTGGAACTTGGCTATCAGTCTCTGCTCAGCGACTCTGCATTGTTGTGTGTCATGAAGGCCACCTTGGAGAACGCTTACCCAAGATCAGAGGCTGAATGCCCATGACCATTGAAGTGTTTTCTGACAGGAAGAAAACAGTCTTGCCTGGTGATTGTCGAGCAGTGTTCATTCATCTGTTGTCATAGAGTCTGCATAGTCTCCCCAATGTACCATGCCTCAGGACATCCTTTCCTGCAGCATGTCAGGTAGACAATGTTGGCCAAGTCCCAAGAGTATGTAGATAGTGTTCTCACATGAGATGATGGCATCCGTGTCAATGATCTGGCACGTCTTGCAGAATTTGCTATGGCAGCATTATGTAGTGCCTTGGTCACCTTTCTCCTGAAGCCTGGATAGTTTGCTGTGGACAATGGTATGTTTGAGGTTGTGTGGTTGTTTGAAGACAGAAATGAGGTGAGGGGATGGCCTTGGCGAGATGTTCATCTTCATCAATGACATATTGAAGGCTCCGGAGGAGAGTCGTAAGTTCTCCACTCCAGGGAAGTACTGGACAACGAAAGGTTCTCTGTCCACCATGTCCCGTGTTTGTTTTTACCGGGAAGATCCTCACCTGAATTCTTACTAGCTGCCTTCTCCCAGCCTCTGAAATAATCTTTCTGGAAAGCCAGTCTGGCTTCCCACCAAACCCTGGGACAACGGATTTTCACTATTCGACAACTCCAGAAGAACTGCCAGGAGCAATATCAAACTCTCTGCACGGTCTTCATTCATCTGACCAAGGGTTGTGACTCAACCAATTGGGAACTGCTATGGGAGACCTTGTCAAAGGTCAACTGTCCAGAGAAATCCATCAACATCCTCCAGCTCCTCCACAACAAGACCTCACCAACAGAAATAGGCAAGAAACCTTCGAGGTCAAGACTGGAAGCAAGCAGCAATGTTTGATTTTGATTTGATTTATTATTGTTACATGTATTAGTACACAGTGAAAAGTATTGTTTCTTGCATGCTATACAAAGCATACCATTCATAGAGAAGAAAACGAGAGGGTGCAGAATGTAGTGTTACAGTCGTAGCTAGGATGTAGAGAAAGATCAACTTAATGTGAGATAAGTTATTCCGAAGTCTGACAGCAGCAGGGAAGAAGTTGTTCTTGAGTTGGTCGGTATGTGACCTTAGACTTTTGTACCTTTTTCCCAACAGAAGAAGGTGGAAGAGAGAATGTCCGGGGTGCATGGGGTCCAAGATTATGCTGGCTGCTTTTCCCGAGGCAGAGGGAAATATAGACAGAGTCAATGGATGGGGGGAGTGGTTTGTGTGATGGATTGGCAATATGTCACCCTATTCTCCATCTTCATTTCAAGAACAAGCTTCCCAGTGGAGTGAACATTATTTACAGGATGGATGGAAAGCATTTCAACTTCAACAGGTTGAAAACTAAGATAAAAAGGACACTGACATTGCATGTGGAACTTCAGTATGTGGATAACATCACCGTCTCTATTTGCTTAGAAGAGAATCTCCAAGCCATGCTCAACACCTTCACAGACAAATCAGTCTCAATGTCAAGACACAAGTCCTTTACCAATTTCTGTGTGATCTGTCTGTATTTCAGTGTGATCTGCCTGTATTTCTGTGTGATCCCTGTCTATTTCTGTGTGATCTGTCTGTATTTCTGTATGATCTCTATCTGTATTTCTATGCATTCTGTCTGTATTTCTGTGTGATCTCTGTCTGTATTTGTGTGATCTGTCTGTATTTCTGTGTGATCTGTCTGTATTTCTGTGTGATCTCTGTCTGTATTTGTGTGATCTGTCTGTATTTGTGTGTGATCTCTGTCTGTATTTGTGTGATCTGTCTGTATTTGTGTGATCTGTCTGTATTTCTGTATGATCTCTGTCTGTATTTGTGTGATCTGTCTGTATTTCTGTGTGATCTCTGTCTGTATTTGTGTGATCTGTCTGTATTTCTGTGTGATCTCTGTCTGTATTTGTGTGATCTGTCTGTATTTGTGTGTGATCTCTGTCTGTATTTCTGTGTGATCTCTGTCTGTATTTGTGTGATCTGTCTGTATTTGTGTGATCTGTCTGTATTTGTGTGTGATCTCTGTCTGTATTTCTGTGTGATCTCTGTCTGTATTTGTGTGATCTGTCTGTATTTCTGTGTGATCTCTGTCTGTATTTGTGTGATTTGCTTGTATTTCTGTGTGATCCCTGTCTGTATTTCTGTGTGATCTCTATCTGTATTTCTATGTGATTTCTATATTTCTATGTGATTTCTATATTTCTGTGTGATCTGTCTGTATGTCTGTGTGATCTCTGTCTGTCTTTCTGTCAGGCTAGTCCCTCTAGTCTGGGCTAATCCCCCCATTCTGGGCTTCTCCACCCAGTCCGGGGCAGTCCATCCAGACCAGGCTATCCCCAGTCTGCGCCAGCCCCCCACTCTAAGCTAATTCCCCCAGTCCGGTCTAATCCCCAGTCCAGCTTAGTCCCCCAGTGCAGACTACCCCCAGTCCAGGCTAGTCCCCCAGTAAAGGCAGGCAGTCACAGTCAGTCCGGCTCCGAGTCCAGGTCGGGTTGCCGGGGCTGCTGTGTGAGTCAGCCTGTTTACCAGCGGGGCTGAGTCACTGAGACAGCGGCGGCGGCGGCGGAGCGGCAGCACCGACACTCAGACAGAGCCACACAGCCTCGGAAATTCCCCCCTCCCTCTCTTCAACCTCCTCCCGGAGCCAGGCTAGCACTGCCCCAGGGACAGGGGCACATCTTCCCGGGAGGGGGGCGATAGAGCAGACAACACCCCCCCCTCCTCCTCTTCCCTTCCTTTCCTCCCCTTTCCCCCTCCTGGAAAAGCCCTAAGAGGCGCCACGCTTCTCCTTCCCTCCCCCCTCCTCCTGCTCTCCCAAACAAACAACAAGGGGGGAGGATTCAAACCCCCCCCCCAAAAAAAAATACAGAGGGGGGAGAATCCAGCAGCAAATAACTGGGGAGAGAAGAAAAGATGTTGCTGTGAACTGGATGTGAGACAGAGAGAGGGGGAAAAAAATCACCACCAAAAAATTATACAGGTTTCTTTTTCTCTTAAAAAAGGATACATTTATTTTTCTCTCTTGTTTCTTTTTTTTCCCCTTAAAGGAAGGATGGAACCAGAGGATGGGGAATCTTGGTGTTCCCTAATCTTTACAATGAAACACAGAGAAGGTTGAAACCAAAAAGGGGAAAAGGAAGCAAAAGAGGGAGACAGTGTAACCAAAGGAAGAAAACATCTTTAATCTGCAACAGTTAACTTCCCCTATTTCCCCCCCTTCCCTTCTCTCCTCCTTGAAAGGAGAACTTAAAAGCCCTCCCCAAATCCCTGTTTTCACCCCCCCACCCCCAAATCCTTATTTTTTCCCCCCAAATCCCTGTTTTCCCCCCCATCCCCCAAATCACAAATTCCACACAAATGTTTCCTTGAAATTTTCTGCTCTGCTCCCATCTGTTTTTGTCTCACCCCCTCTCTCTCTGTCTGTTAGAAAGTTAAGGGGGTGGTTTGGGGGGGGGTGGGTGGGAGGGAGGGAGGGGGGTTTTGGGTAGATTTATTTATTTTATTTGTTGTTTTGTCGCGGCGTTGTTTTTGACGGAGAGGTCAGCCAGGATGATTCCTTGTACCCCCCGAATGGGAAGCAAGTGTAGAACAAAGACTGTGACCTTGTTCTGGGGTTTGCTTGTTGTCTGTACCTCTCTCACTCTGGGACACACGGATGCAGAAAGTAAGTAGAATCTTTCCTCAAGACTTTGTTTTGTGTTCTCCTCTCTCTCTCTCTCAGAAAATCTGTGCCTTCAAACTTCCTAATAATTATTGATAAATGTTTCCATTAAAACAATGCAATCTTTGAAACTTTTCGCCTACATCTTTCATCTAACTTTGGAAGCTAAGTTATTCTCAAATGAATAAGTTATCCATTAATATTACCTGATAATTAGCAAGTAATTGCTGTGATCTGTATCTTTGTTTTATTTTAATTAATTTACTTTCAGGTGTATTTTTGTCTACGTTACTACTTTTTCAGTGATCCCACGAAATGTGGCAAACAAAAAAGTTTTATCTTGCAATTTCCTTTTATTTGAAACAAAGGCATGATCTCGCGTCTTAATTTTTTAAAAAAATCAGTCGTTCCAAAGTTCAACATGATGTTTGAGTTTTGAGACCATTGGGTGCGTTTGTTGAACTCGAAGTGTTCTGGATGTTGGGGGGGTGGTGATGGTGCTGGGTCTTGGAGCGATTTGTGGGTGCAGTGTGTAGCCCACCTGTTTCCCCCTCCCCTCCCCTCCCCTCCCCTCCCCTCCCTTTTTGAGGGGTTGCAGAGGGGGCTTCGGGAAGCTAGTAGCAAGGAGTAAAAAAATGAGCAAGAGTCATTTCAGAAAAACATATTGTTGTAACTCTGAGAATGATCACAGGACACATTTTGTGGTTGCTTTTCTTTTGTGTGTGTGTGTGTCGGGGGAAGGGGGTGGGCAGTTGGAGGATCCCAGATCGCAATCTGACCCCCCTGCCGTCCCTTCCCCCATGAGGGGGATGTTTTCTTCCAGACTGTGAAACTACCGACAGAAATACCACCTTCACCTCTTTTTCCCCCCCCCCTCCCCTGTATTTGTGTTTAAATTCCCCCCCACACCCCGCAAGTCCAGGAATGCTTATTTACATCTCATCTCTGTTTATTTCTTAATTTCTTTTATCTGTTGCTTTTAATCTGTTTGCCTTTTTCTGTTGTTGGTTCCTGTGACGATGAGTTTATGTTTATAGTTGTCTTGTATTCAATGTGGTTTATTCTCTGAATTTATTGCCTTTTGTCAGTTTAGCTTGCTGCTGAATAGGTTTTTTACCCCCTTTGTTTTCTTGTTTCTGCTGTTTCCTTTCTGCGTTTCCCTATTCCTTTATTTTTCAGATTGTTGGTCTTATTTGCCGGTCTCTTGACTGGACCTTGCTGTTGTTTTTGTATTTCCCTCATTGCTACTTTTCTGGGAGGTTGGTGGGGTTTGTTTTACTTTTATTAACTGGGATTGTATTTACTTTCCCACACGTTTTCCAGGTTGATGGGGAGGGGCTTTCCTGTTCTATTTAAACAAAAGTTTCCCCACGACCCCCTGCACAGCGTTTTTAGTTAATTTCTGAGCTAATACTTTTGTTACTGGTTTGTGTTTGAATTTAAATCTGCCTTTCTGTTCCTTTATCTTTCTTGTTCAAATTGTGAACATAGCTTCAGTTTCAAGTGTTTACATTTGATCTTAAATTTTCCTTCCTCCTGTTTGCTTTGTCTCGCTCTCCTATCTGTTGAGGTTGCAGTTTAATCACCCTTTTTCTTCTGTTATTCAGTGTCCTTTAACGTAGAATTTTAGTATCTTATTTTTCACTTTTTGTTTTATTTTTCCAGCTTTTCGTTAATTTTCATTCTTCCTTTGTCTTTCCTGTTTTGGTTCTTCAACCTGCCGCATTTTGTTTCCATTTATTATTCTCACATGAAGGAGTTTGCAGTGAAAAGTAGTGTTTCTTGCGCACTATAGAACAAAACATGCTGTTCCTCAAGTACGTAGTGGAGAAAGAAATGAGTTGTGTTTCCCCTATGAATCTGACCTGTGATTGATTTCTGTTTCCCACTTTGAAATTTATTTGATTTGTTTCCCAGTTCATCTTTGTGTTGTTTAATTTTCTGCTGTGTTACTGCACTGATTTTCATTGTGAATCCTTGCGTCCATTTTCTTCTATATATCTGTAACTTTGCCTTGGAGATTTCGTTGTTTATTTTAGTTTCTGTGGTATTATTCCTCTTTAGCTCCCTGTCTTCCATCTTCTCTCTCTCTTTCCCTCTCCCCTTTTGTCTCTCTCTTTCCCTCTCCCCTTTTCTCTCTCTCTCTCTCTTTCCCTCTCCCCTTTTCTCTCTCTCTCTCTCTTTCCCTCTCCCCTTTTCCCTCTCTCTCTTTCCCTCTCCCCTTTTCTCTCTCTCTCTTTCCCTCTCCCCTTTTCTCTCTCTCTTTCCCTCTCCCCTTTTCTCTTCTCTCTCTTTCCCTCTCCCCTTTTCTCTCTCTCGCTTTTCCCTCTCCCCTTTTTCTCTCTCTCTTTCCCTCTCCCTTTTCTCTCTCTCTCCTTTCCTCTCCCCTTTTTCTCTCTCTCGCTTTCCCTCTCCCTTTTCTCTCTCTCCTCTCTTTCCTCTCCCTCCCTTTTCTCTCTCTCTCTCTTCCCTCTCCCCTTTTCTCTCTCTCTCTCTTTCCCTCTCCCCTTTTCTCTCTCTCTCTCTTTTTCCCTCTCCCCTTTTCTCTCTCTCTCTCTTTCCCTCTCCCTTTTCTCTCTCTCTCTCTTTTCCCTCTCCCCTTTTTCTCTCTCTCTCTCTCTCTTTCCCTCTCCCCTTTTTCTCTCTCTCTCTCTTTCCCTCTCCCCTTTTGTCTCTCTCTCGCTTTCCCTCTCCCCTTTTGTCTCTCTTTCCCTCTCCCCTTTCTCTCTCTTTCCCTCTCCCCTTTCTCTCTCTTTCCCTCTCCCCTTTCTCTCTCTTTCCCTCTCCCCTTTTCTCTCTCTTTCCCTCTCCCCTTTCTCTCTCTTTCCCTCTCCCCTTTCTCTCTCTTTCCCTCTCCCCTTTCTCTCTCTTTCCCTCTCCCCTTTCTCTCTCTTTCCCTCTCCCCTTTCTCTCTCTTTCCCTCTCCCCTTTCTCTCTCTTTCCCTCTCCCCTTTCTCTCTCTTTCCCTCTCCCCTTTCTCTCTCTTTCCCTCTCCCCTTTCTCTCTCTTTCCCTCTCCCCTTTCTCTCTCTTTCCCTCTCCCCTTTCTCTCTCTTTCCCTCTCCCCTTTCTCTCTCTTTCCCTCTCCCCTTTCTCTCTCTTTCCCTCTCCCCCTTCTCTCTCTTTCCCTCTCCCCTTTCTCTCTCTTTCCCTCTCCCCTTTCTCTCTCTTTCCCTCTCCCCTTTCTCTCTCTTTCCCTCTCCCCTTTCTCTCTCTTTCCCTCTCCCCTTTCTCTCTCTTTCCCTCTCCCCTTTCTCTCTCTTTCCCTCTCCCCTTTCTCTCTCTTTCCCTCTCCCCTTTCTCTCTCTTTCCCTCTCCCCTTTCTCTCTCTTTCCCTCTCCCCTTTCTCTCTCTTTCCCTCTCCCCTTTCTCTCTCTTTCCCTCTCCCCTTTCTCTCTCTTTCCCTCCTCCCCTTTCTCTCTCCTTCCCTCTCCCCTTTCTCTCTCTTTCCCTCTCCCCTTTCTCTCTCTTTCCCTCTCCCCTTTCTCTCTCTTTCCCTCTCCCCTTTCTCTCTCTTTCCCTCTCCCCTTTCTCTCTCTTTCCCTCTCCCCTTTCTCTCTCTTTCCCTCTCCCCTTTCTCTCTCTTTCCCTCTCCCCTTTCTCTCTCTTTCCCTCTCCCCTTTCTCTCTCTTTCCCTCTCCCCTTTCTCTCTCTTTCCCTCTCCCCTTTCTCTCTCTTTCCCTCTCCCCTTTCTCTCTCTTTCCCTCTCCCCTTTCTCTCTCTTTCCCTCTCCCCTTTCTCTCTCTTTCCCTCTCCCCTTTCTCTCTCTTTCCCTCTCCCCTTTCTCTCTCTTTCCCCCTCCCCTTTCTCTCTCTTTCCCTCTCCCCTTTCTCTCTCTTTCCCTCTCCCCTTTCTCTCTCTTTCCCTCTCCCCTTTCTCTCTCTTTCCCTCTCCCCTTTCTCTCTCTTTCCCTCTCCCCTTTCTCTCTCTTTCCCTCTCCCCTTTCTCTCTCTTTCCCTCTCCCCTTTCTCTCTCTTTCCCTCTCCCCTTTCTCTCTCTTTCCCTCTCCCCTTTCTCTCTCTTTCCCTCTCCCCTTTCTCTCTCTTTCCCTCTCCCCTTTCTCTCTCTTTCCCTCTCCCCTTTCTCTCTCTTTCCCTCTCCCCTTTCTCTCTCTTTCCCTCTCCCCTTTCTCTCTCTTTCCCTCTCCCCTTTCTCTCTCTTTCCCTCTCCCCTTTCTCTCTCTTTCCCTCTCCCCTTTCTCTCTCTTTCCCTCTCCCCCCTTTCTCTCTTCTTTCCCTCTCCCCTTCTCTCTCTTTCCTCTCCCCTTTTCTCTCTCTTTTCCTCTCCCCTTTCTCTCCTTTCCCTCTCCCCTTTCTCTCTCTTTCCCTCTCCCCTTTCTCTCTCTTTCCCTCTCCCTTTCTCTCTCTTTCCCTCTCCCCTTCTCTCTCTTTCCTCTCCCCTTTCTCTCTCTTTCCCTCTCCCCTTTCTCTCTCTTTCCCCTCTCCCCTTTCTCTCTCTTTCCCTCTCCCCTTTCTCTCTCCTGTCTTTCCCTCTCCCCTTTCTCTCTCCTTCCCTCTCCCCTTTCTCTCTCTTTCCCTCTCCCCTTTCTCTCTCTTTCCCTCTCCCCTTTCTCTCTCTTTCCCTCTCCCCTTTCTCTCTCTTTCCCTCTCCCCTTTCTCTCTCTTTCCCTCTCCCCTTTCTCTCTCTTTCCCTCTCCCCTTTCTCTCTCTTTCCCTCTCCCCTTTCTCTCTCTTTCCCCCTCCCCTTTCTCTCTCTTTCCCTCTCCCCTTTCTCTCTCTTTCCCTCTCCCCTTTCTCTCTCTTTCCCTCTCCCCTTTCTCTCTCTTTCCCTCTCCCTTTTCTCTCTCTTTCCCTCTCCCCTTTCTCTCTCTTTCCCTCTCCCCTTTCTCTCTCTTTCCCTCTCCCCTTTCTCTCTCTTTCCCTCTCCCCTTTCCCTCTCTTTCCCTCTCCCCTTTCTCTCTCTTTCCCTCTCCCCTTTCTCTCTCTTTCCCTCTCCCCTTTCTCTCTCTTTCCCTCTCCCCTTTCTCTCTCTTTCCCTCTCCCCTTTCTCTCTCTTTCCCTCTCCCCTTTCTCTCTCTTTCCCTCTCCCTTTTCTCTCTGTTCCTCCCTCTCTCTCCCTCTCCCTCTTTCTCCCCTTCTCCCTCTCTTACCCCTTCTCCTCTCTCTCCTCTCCCCTTCTCCCCTCTCCATATTTCGGGCGTTTGTTCCATTTCGTATTTTGACAAGTGTCTGTGTCCTCTGCCACCTTGTGTGGGGGTACCTCCTGAGTCGTCAACTCCCCAAACCCTGCTGTTTCAGAGACTAACCTCAGCACCTCCACAGTCTGACATCTCCCGGCCGAGGGGCAGAATAGTATTAGTGACCCCCAGCCTGTGTGAGAGTGTATGTAGAGTGAGTGTGTGTGTGTGTGTGTGTGTGTGTGTATAAAGTGGTGCATCAGTGCATTATTTCCAAAGTGAGTGGTCCGATTTGTTGCCGTTTTTACTGTTTGGGAGAGGCAGTGACACGGACGGTTGTAAATAATGGAAATGGTTTCATTTAATTCAGTAAATCACTCACTTGGTACCAAATCAGCAAAGTTGGGAAAGGAGCAGAGGTTTTTGTGAAGCGAGGGTTGTGTGTGTCATATTCTCTGGAAGAGGAGAGGTCATGGGAGATACTCTATTCATCAGCGAAACTTTACTTGCTGAGTATCTGGATACAAGTTCTTTTCTTCCTCTGAAGCTGTGTACGTTTTTTTTTCCCCTCCTCCTTGTACCGTTTGTTGCCTGTCTGTTCGAGGCTGTACTTCAGACCTGAGAGAGAGAACTTGCACTGATGCAGCTGTTTCCAAACTTGCTGGATATCTTGGAGCCCTTTGCAGTCAGCGGTTTGCTTTTTGAGGGATGGTCAGAGTATCGTGGAATGACCACAGTGCAGCAAGAGGTCATTCAGCCCATCGAGCTTGTACTGCCCCAGCTTTTTATCCCACATATTAATCCTTTAATCCCCCTAACCTTTGGATACTAAAGGAAAATTTAATATGGACAATCTACCTAATCCTGCACATCTTTGGGCAGTAAGGGGCAATTTAGCACAGCCAATCCACCTAACCTGCACATCTTTGGACTGTGGGAGGAAATGGAGCACCTGGAGGGAACCCACGCAGACATGGGGAGAATGTGCCGACTCCACACAGACAGTGACCCAAGCTGGGAATTGAACCCGAGTCCCTGACGCTGTGAGGCGCAGTGCTAACCACTGTGCCACCGTGTTATGTTCAGTCACTATGTGCACAGCAAGCTCACACACCAATGTGATAATGACTAGACTCAATCCTTCAGTGATAACCACTGAGCTGCTTGTTATCACAATGCAGAGGGGGTAACTATTGGCCGGCATGCAAGAGAGGTGTTGCCAAGTTGTCATACAGATCTACCCGAGCAGGCAGCTGGAGCCTCAGTTCAATCTCTTATCCCAAAGTCAGACCCTCTGGCGGTGCGGCGCTCCCTTGGCGCCCCCTCCACTCTGGCGGTGCGGCGCTCCCTCGGCGCCCCCTCCTCTCTGCCGGTGGGTTTGGGGTTCAGAGAATCAGTAACTCAGCTGGTTTTCCATTGCTTGTTTGAGTGCTCCTTTGCCCTAACAGTAATAGGGGGAGAGGGGAGAGTAGGGGATTCTCGCTTATCAGATACAAATATCCACATAGGCTGTCTGTGCGAGATTCATGGCTCTGTGAGGGAGTCCTGTCCATTCTGACTCGGGTGATACGTAATCACAGAATCACTGCGGTGCAGGAAGAGGCCAGTCTGCACTGACTCTCCAGCAGAGTATCTCACTCAGGCTCTATCCCTGTTACCCCACGTGTTTACCCAGCTAATCCCCCTGACATCCACTAAGGGTTGATTTAGCATGGCCAGTCCATCTAACCTGCTCATCTTGGGGTGCGTGGGAGGAAACCTATGCAGACATGGGGAGAATGTGCAGATAGTGACCCGAGCAGGAATGCGAACCCGGGGTCCCTTACATGGTGAGAGGCAGCAGTGCTAGGAATTTGATAATCGGTCATGATTGTAAAGAATGGCAGAGTGGGGCCGAATGGCCTCCTGTGTTGACCCGCCACTCACAGGGTTGTTTGGGTTTCAGTTCTTTACCCTCTGCCCCAGCCCTGCCTGTCCAATATCAAATTCAAGGTGGGGTGGTCAGGAGTGACTCAATTCTTTCTGATAGTTGGAGATTTATGAGCAGTGCGGCAGTTCTAACCATTAACGCTCTAACTGTTCTCTGAAGAGTCCATTTAAAGCAGTTAATCCTGGTGGACATGGAGGAACTGGTTGAGTCATGTTGAACTGTGCCATAACAGAGTGTTACATTGTGCAGTGCTCACTGTAATGGCCGCTGTCATCACACTACACAATCCCCTGTTACTGGGTGGGGGGCAAAGCCCATTGGAGATCACTTAGCAGTGTATCCAAAGTTTCACTGCTTTCCACATGTCGCACCTTTCCTCTGGGATCATGAGAGTTTTTTTTAAAGTTTTCTTTTAATTTATTAGTGTCGCAAATAGGCTTACATTAACACTGCAACGAAGTTACTGTGAATATCCCGTAGTCGCCACACTCCCATTCGGGTACGCTGAGGGAGATTTTAGCACAGCCAAAGCACCCTAACTCGTGTGTCTTTCAGACTGTGGGAGGAAACAGGAGCACCCGGAGGAAACACACGCAGGCACGGGGAGAATGTGCAGCTCCGCACAGTGATCCAAGTCGGGAATCGAACCTGGATCCCTGGCACTGTAAGGCAGCAGTGCTAACCACTGTGCCACCGTACCGCTCCCCATTGCCTGGGAACGGCTAAATAACACCCAATATTCGGCCCCAACTCCTCTCCTCACCACTTGTGGGCACAAATTTTTCTCACATTCCTAAAACCTGTTGGGTGGCACAGTGGTTAGCACTGCTGCCTCGCAGTGCTAGGGACCCGGGTTCAATTCCTGGCTTGGGTCACTGTCTGTATAGAGTCTGCATGTTCTCCCCATGTCTGCATGGGTTTCCTCCTACAGTCTGAAAGTCGTGCTGGTTAAATGCATCGTCTGTGCTAAATTCTTCCTCAGTGTATCCAAACAGGCACCAGAGTGTGGCAACTAGGGGATTTTCACAGTAATTTCATTGCAGTGTTAATGTAAGCCTACTTGCGACATTAATAAATAAACTTTAAAAAAAAACTTTGAGCCTTAAGCAAATGGATGGAATCTGTTCCCACTTTCTCCCCTCGCTCCCCTTGGCTCCATCCCTTTATCCATCACTATCTGTAGCTGACAGCCCTTCATAGTGTTTTGGAGTAATACACCCAACATCTGGATAACTATGAAAGTTCATTGGCGACAGAAGGGTGCGCTTACTGTTTGCAGATGTGCAAATTGTCATAAACATAACACACATGGCCGCTAGGAGTGGGAGACTGGTGCTGAATGAGGATGCGCTTCATTAAATGATAGAAATCCTACGTTGTAGAAGGATGCTATTTGGCCCATTGAGTTTTCACTGACCACAATCCCACCCTGACCCTATCCTTATAACCCTCATTTATTCTGCTAATCCCACGGACACTAAAGGACAATTTAGCATGGCAAGCAACCTAACCTGCTTATCTTTGGAGTGTGGGAGGAAACTGGGGCACCTGGAGGAGACCCATGCAGACATGGGGAGAATGTGCAGACTCCACACACACTGAGTGACCCGAGGCCAGAGTTGAAGCCGGGTCCCTGGCACTGAGATGGCAGTGCTAACCACGCTGCCACCGTGCCCTTGTTACAGAGAATTGTCTTTTGGATGCTGTTTAAATCTGAACGATTTTCTAGTCGCTGACTTTGGCTTCCAGCTGACACGTTGCGTGGGTTTTCTTGTTTTCTTTCTGCTGGGAAGGTGGTGTATTTAGTCTTTACCTTGTTTAATCTGTGCTTTTAGTCACATTGTAGTATCCGGTGTCAGTACTGTGATGATGGGTGAGGCTGGCGTCTGTTGCACACCCCTCGAGATGTTGAAGGTGCTTCTTAAACCACACTAGGTACATCCATGGTATGGTTGGGGAGGGAGGTCCAGGATTTTTTGACCCAATGATGTGTTTACGAGTCAGGATGGTGAGTGGCGTGGAGGGGGAGGTGTGCCCAGGGATCTGCTGCCCTTGCTGTTCTAGATGGTGGAGGTTGTGAATTTGGACATTTCTGTCTAAAGGGCCTTGCTGAGTTCATAAAATCATAGAATTTGTACATGCAGAATGTGGCCATTTGGCCCATCAAGCCTGCACTGACAATAGCCCCTTCCAGCTCTGACTGGTGATTATGTCATCGGCTATTGAACCTACTGAATATAATAATGCATTCACTTCTTCAGCCTCTGGCTCCTTTCCTCGTAAAGCCCAGTTTTGTACCTAGTTCGGTCCTTCTGTCTGCCTTATTTGGTCTGGCAGTTTTACCAGTACAGGAGAGAATGACTTTTTCCCTTTCCTCTTAATGGCGTTGCACAAATTATTTCCTCACTTCTCGAGCTGTTCAGGGTTTGGCAGCCCCGCGTCAGTGTGACAAACCAGTTTTAATCTTCAGTGATTCTCCGGAAAATCTTGTGAACAAATCACTTTGGCCAGCTGGTTGCTTCTGCTGAGTTTAGAGAGTTAAATTGAAGCCAATTTCTATTCCTCTTTCTCTGAGATGTTGTTTTTCCCCTTTTTTTTTTTTGCCTGGTTGCCACACTTTGTGTTGTGATCTGGGCAGTAGCGTTTTTTTTTGTTTTTGGAGTTTGCTCACCGTTTTGTGATTTGGCTCGGTCCCTTGACTCTGCTTTTGGTCAGGTCTTGCAGCAGACCACTGCATGCTCCAGGGGCACTCCCTCTGGCTGCACAATGGATTGTTGTCAACGCCTCAGGCCCTGTGCAGACCAGAGCTTCTTGGGCATTCGCCAAGTTCGCACTCAAGATCTTCAAATCAGGGTTCACTTCTCTCAGATTGGAGTGCAGTTTCTCCACTTCTTTATTCCAAAGGACCTGGATATCCTTTGCCTGCACCCACCATGTTGTAGGGTATTACGTTGAATCTTGGAGAGGTGTAGGGACTTTAATTTAATTCTTCAATAACTCTGCTGCAAAACCCGATCAGAAGCAGACTCGAAGGACCTAGCCAAATCACAAAAGGGTGAGGAAACTCCAGAAACCAAAATACTGCTCCCTGGATCCAAGACAGCACCATGAAGTGTGATAACCAGCCAGAAACAATGTCTTAAAGTAAGTCAAGAGGAAGAAAATGGGCTTCAATTTAAATCTCTCAGCTCAGGAAAGCAATGAACTATTTAACATTAACTGTTTAATAACACATAGCAAGCAATATTCATGTGTATGAGGTACAGTCTTCATTTCGACTTAGGCCAGACTCAAGACTATTCTCTACCATCCTGTCTGATGCTCTTGTATCATGTTGTGACCTCTCCTATTTCCCCGGTCTCCTATTAACCCTTACAGCCCTGGACGCTCTAATACATTCAAGAATGATGTGGAGATGCCGGCCTGGGGTGGACACAGTAAGAAGTCTCACAAGATCAGGTTAAAGTCCCCCAACAGGTTTATTTGGTTAGCACAAGCTTTCGGAGCACAGCTCCTTCATCAGTTGAATGAAGAGTTCACTTTTCAACTCTTCATTCAGCCGAAGAAGGAGCAACGCTCTGAAAATTCGTGTTACCGAATAAACTTGTTGGACTTTAACCTGGTGTTGTGAGACTTCTTATTGCCCTTTCAAGAATGCCAGCTTGCCCCTGGAGAGCCCTTCTCAATTCCCGCTGCTGAAATCATAGGATCTCTACAGTGCAGAAGGAGGCCATTTGGCCCATCAAGTCATGGATCTACTATTTCCAGGACCACTTAAGTTTAAGATGATCAGAACCAGGAGATTTATCTGCCTTCTGGTTCCCACCAAAAATAATTTCTCCACTAATGCTGATTTCCTTCAGCTCACTAAAATTTGCTTCTCTCAGAACTTCTAGAACAGGCTGGCCATCTCTACTTCAGTAATGACACTTGGGTTGCCCAAATTATATCAAAGTAATTGAGTGAGTACTGGAATTTTAGATCCTTTTTGAGTGGAGCTGGCCATTTCTTGACCTCTGAGGAAACTAAGGGCCAACAGACACCACTGCCTTTAGTAGTTTGGGGAAACAAGAGCAGTTTCCATTGAAGTTATGCAAAGTGCACTGGGTAAAGGTAGCTGCTTGATGGGAACAAATATTCTGGGTCCTTTATGGTTGGTGCAGGTTTGGAGGGGCCGAAGGGTCTATTCCTGTGCTGTAATTTTCTTTGCTCTTTGAGTCACTACCCTGCCCTACCCCATGGCTAACCCCCATAACCTGCACATCTTTGGATATTAAGGGTCAATTGAACACAGACAATCCCCCTAACCTGCACATTCCAAGGGGAAATTTAGCATGGCCAGTCCCCCTAACCTGAAAGTCTTCAGACATTACGGGGCAATTTAGCGTGGCCAGTCCCCCTAACCCACACATCTTTGTACACTAAAGGGAAATTTAGCACGGCCAATCCCCCTACCTTAACATCTTCGGGCATTGTGGAGCAATTTTGCATATCTTGGGACTATGGGAGGAAACCCATGCAGACACAGAGAACGTGCAGACTCCACACAGACAGTGACCCAAGGCCTGAATTGAACCCGGGCCCCTGGCACTGTTCGGCAGCAGCGCTAACCTCTGTGCCACCTCTAATGTTCAGCAGTTGCAAGAAGGTGGGCACTAAGGTGGGAGCTGTGTCATGTTTGGTGTGGCTCCCTCTGTAAAAGGATTCCGTAACTTGTACCATATGCTTCAGGCTTGACGTAACGTTTTAAAAAAAAGACTGAAGTAAATAGTTTTTGTGAAGCGGGGGGCAGGGAATGTCATTATACAGTGCTGTTTTTCAGCTGTTGTGAAGTGGTTTGTTTGAAATAAGCTTATTCGGCAGCTGAATTATGCAAAACATTTCTGGAGCTGTCTCGCAACCTGTTGATTCGTAGAGAAATGCAGCGACGCGGGAGCGCCGCTCACCCGAGGGAGCGGGAGAGAGAGCCGGCTGCGTTTGTGTGGGGCGAGATGGAGGGAGGGGGGCTGTTAGAGGGTCAGTGCTGAGGGGGTGCCGCGCTGTCGGAGGGCCCATATGGGGGAGGGAGGCAGGGAGGGGTTCCGGGGTCCGTGTCTGCGCGGGGCGGGAGGGAGGAGAGGGCCATGTCAGTGGAGGAGAGGAGGGTGCAGCCGCACCTGCGCGGGGTGGGGGGGAGGGAAGGGGGGCCATATCTGCGCATGCAACGTTCGCGTTTAAATTGAAGTTTAATGCTCTCTGCTCTGATAGCCGGCACACATCCTCAATTGTATCCTCGGAGTTTCTTCTTCACTGGGCTGCAGTTGACAGGATTTCCCAGGCTGTGTTTCTTGCCGACGCCGCAGCTTTAGGAAATGTGGTTGAGGGGTGGCGTAAGAGTGTGTCTCCCCTCCTGACCTCCCCTGTCCGTCGCCCGCCCCTCGCTCCAGCGGCATGCTCTGCCTAGCGTGGGGTCAGTGCGTTTTCTCGCCGATCCGTGTTTCCCCCCCTTCAACCCGAGAGCGAGCGAGAGAGAGGGGACCCTGAGACAGCAGCGGAATCGGCTGCAGCTTCTGGGATTGAGTAATTACAGCTTCGCAGGCTGCCAAGGGAACAGGCAAAAGTTTGGACATCGAGGTCCCACACGATTGTGCAATGGAACTGTTTTGCAGCTTTCTCGGGGGGGGGAGAAATAGGTTAAAGCAGAACGTTTCCCAGTTGTCTTGACCACTAACAGATGGTAGTGGGATTTTTTTTTTGTGTGTTGAAAAATTGGAGGAAAGATCTGTAGCTGTTAAGATTAAAGTTTTAACATACAGCTGATGTATCGCAGCTGGTCATGTCTCTGACGTGTCTGTTTGCAGGAAAGGAATGGTTACCCAGTTACAAACAACTGCACGAGAGAGAGAGAGAGTCTTGTATTAAATGCCCCGAGGAGGATGGATAAGGGGTGGGGGGGTGCGGGGTGTGGTTACTGTGAGGGTGGGTGGTCTTGTACAGTCCCCTTGGTTGGTTAGGAAGCTGTCCCGCTTCTGATTCTGGTCATGTTCTTAACACTGGATCAGAAAGATCTCGCAGAGACTATGAGGCTGATTGCAGGGAGTGACGGGACTGATGTACGAGGCAAGATTGACCAGATTAGGGTCGTTTGCTCAGGCAAAGGAGGGGTGAACCTCACAGAGACTTGCACAATTCTAACAGGACTAGACAGATGCAAGGGAGGATGTTCCTGATGGTGGGGAGAGTCCAGAACCAGGGGTCACAGTCTGAAGGATTCAGGGTAGACCATTTAGGATGGAGATGAGGAGATATTTCTTCACCCAAAGAGTGGTGAGCCTGTGGAATTCATCATCACAGAAAGTAGTTGATGCCAAAACATTGAATGTATTCGAGAAATGGCTGGATTTAGTACTTGAGGCAAAAGGAATCAAAGGTTATGGGGAGAAAGCAACATTAGGCTATTGAGTTGGATGATAGTGATGAATGACAGAGCAGAGTTCGAAGGGCTGAATGGCCTTTGCCTGTTCTGACCTTCTGTGTAAGGTATAAGTCTAAGTCAGTAGCCCAGGGCTCGAGCACCCTCAGCGCTGAGGAAGTGCCACACTGTCAGAGGGTCAGTGCTGAGGGAGTTCCGTGCTGTCGGTGAGGGAGTGCTGTGCTCTGAGGGTCAGTGCTGAGGGAGTGCCGTGCTGTCAGAGGGTCAGTGCTGAGGGAGTGCCGCGCTGTCGGTGAGGGAGTGCCGCACTGTCGGAGGGTCAGCGCTGAGGGAGTGCCGCGCTGTCGGAGGGTCAGCGCTGAGGGAGTGCCGCACTATCAGAGGGTCAGCGCTGAGGGAGTGCCGCACTGTCGGAGGGACAGCCCCTCATTCATTAACCAGTGAATATCTCTGTGCTCCTCCTTTTTCATCTGTCGCTCAATCCCCATTGATGTTGCTCCATTGTTAGCAGTCATACCATTAACTGCTGAGAGACCGTGTGCTCTGGAATCCCCCTGCCCCCCCCCCTTCAGAAACCCCCTCCCCTTCAATCTTTCTGTCACCCTCTGCGTGTCTCTTTCAATAATATGCATACGTTGGGCACAGCAAACATCTTAGGTTGAAGATGCTACATAAACACAGCTTGTTGTTTGAGCTCTCTCTCTCACCACAGAGCCACCCTCAGAGCCATTAGTGGATGCGTTACAACCAATATTTTATTTACCAGAGTAGTGTAGTATCATGTTTACTGTACGCTTTTCCCATCGATCTCACTCGGCCAGACGGATGTTCGGAAACAAAAGCAGCATTCAGTTTATTGAATAACTCTGCTGCTGAGTTGGAAAAGTTCCCGTGGAAAGGGCTACTTGTAAATATGTTTTTTCCTTTGCCTATGTGGGGAGGCAGTGCGTAGTGGTATTGTCGCTGGACTGTAATCCAGAGAGCTGGGGTTCGATTTTGATTTATTATTGACACATGTATTAGTATACAGTGAAAATTATTGTTTCTTGCACACTCTACAGATAAAACATACCAAAGTTCCAAGTTTATTTATTAGTCACAAGTAGGGCTTAAATGAATAGTGCAATGAAGTTATTGTCAAATTCCCCTAGTCGCCCACGCTCCCTAACCAGCAGATCTTTCAGACTGTGGGAGGAAACTAGAGCACCCAGTGGAAACCCACGCAGACATGGGGAGAATGTGCAAACTTCACACAGGCAGTGACCCAAGCCGGGAATCGAACCTGGACCCCTGGGTGCTGTGAGGCAGCAGTGCTAACCACTGTCCTGCCCATTCGTAGAGAAGGAAAGGAGAGAGTGCAGAATATAGTGTTACGGCCATAGCTACAGTGTAGAGAAAAATCAGCTTAATGCGAGGCAGCTGTGATGGCAGCAGGGAAGAAGCTGTTCCCGAATCGGTTGGTACCTGACCTTAGATTTTTGTATCTTTTTCCCATGGAGGAAGGTGGAAGAGAGAATGTGTGTGACGCTGGCTGCTTTGCTGAGGCAGTGGGAAGTTACGATATCACAACTGGCAATGCCTGAAGCCGGTGGTGAGGAGGGTTGGCCTCCGATCTGCCTCTTGACTCCTTTGTCCCTTTACGGTGCGGTATGTAGGCCAGGCTCGTAGCGTTGTGACCTCGACAGCACTTTGCCAGTGTGTGTGCTGTAAATAGAAAGTTGCTGCAGCAAAGGACCCAACTCTTGTGAGTGGTTTTAATTTGAAAATGCGTCAGAGGGCAGGATTAGCGGCAGGCAGCACCTCCACTGCCTGTGACGTTGTGTGAGCGTCTGAACGGGCACACAGCTGTGGCAGTTCATTGTGGACACGAGGTGATGAATATGCTGGTGCGTTTCCCTGTAGATATCGTGGAGTGACCCAGTTACGTGGCTGAGAATACTGCAAGCGTCAGCATATTGAGCCAGTGGCTGTCATTGTTTGAGAATCTTAACACTTTCCGCTTTCTGACACTTAAGGTCAGCAGCAAAAACTCTCCAACTCTGAAACTGCACAGGTGACAGAGAGAGTAACGCTTCCTTAACACTATCCCCTATCGAACACTCCCAGTTTAGGTACAGCACTGGGTTAGATACAGAGTAAATCTCCCTCTACACTGTCCCCCATCAAACACTCCCAGGACAGGGGTTAGATACAGAATAAAGCTCCCTCTACACTGTCCCCCATCAAACACTCCCAGGATAGATACAGCACGGGGTTAGATACAGAGTAAAGCTCCCTCTACACTGTCCCCCATCAAACACTCCCAGGACAGGTACAGCACGGGGTTAGATACAGAGTAAAGCTCCCTCTACACTGTCCCCACATCAAACACTCCCAGGACAGGTACAGCACGGGGTGAGATACAGAGTAAAGCTCCCTCTACACTGTCCCCCATCAAACACTCCCAGGACAGGTACAGCACAGGGTTAGATAAAGAGTAAAGCTCCCTCTACACTGTCCCCCATCAAACACTCCCAGGACAGGTACAGCACGGGGTTAGATACAGAATAAAGCTCCCTCTACACTGTCCCCCATCAAACACTCCCAGGACAGGAGTTAGATACAGAATAAAGCTCCTTCTACACTGTCCCCCATCAAACACTCCCAGGACAGGTACAGCACGGGGTTAGATACAGAGTAAAGCTCCCTCTACCAAGTGCCATGAGTGTTCTCCAGACCCCCCTGCTGCACCAGGGGCCACCCTCCCAATTTTCCACATCAGATGCCCTCTGGGTACTGAGTAAGACAATAGATGAAAGCTGAACTGGGGCAGTCTGTGCTGTGGTGGGGGGGGGGGGGGGGGGGACAGCTGCCTTATATCCTGTTTATTCAGCCCACACCTTGCCTTGTAGTGGGTTCCTCAGCAATGACTCATGTGTAAAACAAACCAGAGGCGGGTAGTGGGGAGAAGAACATTTAATCTGTTTAATTGAATGTGATCACAAGAGAATCTGCTCATTGTTCAGGGGGTAGGGCTTGTTTCACTTGTTTCTTTTTGTTTCACGTTTCCCTAATTCCTCAGGTTCTGGCTGCTTGGCCAGTTCCCTACCCAGGTAGCTGCATTGTTAAATAGTGACCATTATTGGAGAGGTATTTAATGGTGACAGTACATGGAGGTCCAGAGGAGGTTTACAAGAATGATCCTGGAATGAAGAGCTTGTTATATGAGGAACAGTTGATGGTTCTGGGTCTGTACTTGTTGGAGTTTAGAAGGATGGGGGCGGGGGTGCGTGTGGATCTTAATGAAACCTTACAGGAGGCCTGGATAGAGTGAACATGGAGAGGATGTTTCTGTTTGGTTGAGAGACTAGTATTCGAGGACACAATCCCCGAGTAAAGGGACAACCCTTTAGAATCCGAGATGAGGAATTTTTTTCAACCAGAAGGTGGTGAATCTGTGGAATTTATGGCCGCAGAGGGGGCCGTGTCATTGAGTATGTTTAAGACAGAGATGGGTTCTTGATTAATAAGGGGATCGGGAAAAAGGCGGGAGAATGGGGATGAGAAAAATATCAGGCGTGGTTGAATGGTGGGGCAGAGCCAAGTGGCCTAATTCTGCTCCTGTGTCTTATGGTCTGCTGAGGTCAAAACCTCTTCCCCTAGTTTATACGTGGCGTGGTTCACTGTGTTGCAGTGTTCCACTGGCTTTCCAGCTAACCTGGATTTCAAATACTTTGTAATTGTCAAATTTGGTTTTTAATCCGTAGATCTATAAACATAGACAGGGATCACTGGTAGAGGTGGGAACATCAGGGTGGCGGCGCGGGCTCTTTGGGCCGAAGGGCCTGTTTCCCGTGCTGTTTTGTTCTTTGTACTCACTGCTGTGTTGTAATGGCAAAAATGTGGAAACCAGTTTGTGCACAGCAAGCTCCCGTTAGCAGCGATGAGGTAGCGACTGTTTCTCTTCAGTGATTTTTTTTTTTATTCATTCGTGGCTGGACCAGCATTTCTTGCCTGTATTCCACTCCCCAGCCGAACACACTCAGGCTGCTCGCAGGGTCTTGAGGCTGCTTGCTGGGGGGTCTCACCCTACTGCTCTGGCTGGAGGCTGGTAGCAGCAGCTAAGGGACAGGGTTGGGTTTAGCTCACGCTGCTTCCTCAGAGTCACAGGATTATAACGGTGCGGGAGGAGAACATTTGCCCCATCGTGTCTGCTTCGGCTCTCCAAACCAGTATCACGATTTGCTTCTACTCAAATAACCATTTAATGTCTTGTTGACTGCCTCGATTGAACCTGCCTCTTCCAGGCAGCACCTTCCAGACCCCCACCACTTGCTGTGTGAAGAAGCTTTCTCTCGCATCACATTTGCTTCTTTTACAAAACGCTTTAAGTCCATGGCCTTAAAGTTCTCGATCCTTTTACGAGGGAGAGCCGTCCACCACCACCACCACCCCCCCCCCACCCACCCCTCCTCTACTCTGTCCAGCCCCCCCCCCCTCATGATTTTTGAGCACCTCTATCAAATCCCCTCTCTGCCTTCTCCCTCTCCAAGGAGAACGTAGGTTTAAGGTGAGAGGGGGAGAGGTACAAAAGAATCCAGGGGGGCAATTTTTCCATTCAGAAGGGACGAGTGTCAGAGCGAGCTGCCAAAGGTAGTAGTGGGTACAGTTTTGTCTTTTAAGAAGCATTTAGACAGTTATGTGGATATGGAAGAATATAGGCCAAACACGGGCAATTGGGATTAGCTTCGTGACTTTTAAAAAAAAGGTGGCATGGATAAGTTGGGCTGAAGGACCTGTTTCCATGTTGTAAACCTCTGTGGCTCTATAACAGTCCCAATTTCTCCAATGTATTCTTATTACTGACACTCCTGATTCCTGGAACCATTCTTGTAAACCTCCTCTGCACTCTCTCCAATGCATTCACATCCTTCCTGTAGTGTTGCACCCAAAACTGTGCACAATATTCCAGCTGAGATTGGCACGGCACAGTGGTTAACACTGCTGCCTCACGGCACCAGAGATCTGGGTTTGATTCCTGGCTTGGGTCGTTGTCTATGCGGAGTCTGCGCATTCTCCCCGTGTCTGTGTGAGTTTCGTGCGGGTGCTCTGGTTCCTCCCACAGTCCAAAAGACGTGCTGGTTCGATGGACCGACAGGTTTATTTGGTGGCACAAGTCACAAGCTTTCGGAGCACTATCAAATTAACCTGTTGGACTTCAACCTGGTGTTATGAGACTTCTTACTGTGCTTACCCCAGTCCAACACCACCATCTCCACGTCATAGGTGAACTGGCCATGCTAAATTCTTCCCCAGTGTACCTGAACAGGCACCAGAGTATGGGGACTTGGGATATTTGCAGTAACCTCATTGCAGTGTACTAATAAATAAACTTTAGTGTCTTGTATAAATTCTGTATCACCCCCTTGCCCTCTGCCCCTGCCAATAAAGATGACGTGGAGATGTCGGTGATAGACTGGGGTGAACGCAGTAAGAAGTCTCTCAACACCAGGTTAAAGTCCAACGTGTTTATTTGGTAGCAAAAGCCACCAGCTTTTCGAACGGGCACTTTCCGAAAGCCAGTGGCTTTTGCTGCCAAATAAACATGTTGGACTTTCACCTGATTCTGTGAGACTTCCTGTTAATAAAGCCCAGAATACTGTAAGCTTTATTGACTTGTGTTAGTCGGAAGTGCGGTAACACTCACGATCTGACGCAGTGACTTGAGCGAGGTACAAGAGAGTTGTCAGTGCTTTATGGAACATACGCGAGCATGCAGGAAGAGTTGAGCTTGTTGGCATTGGTATCCTGGCTAAGCTCAGCGCTGAAATCTGTTCCCCTGCCTGCTACTTTCTGGCCTAATCCCCAGGACTGTGGCGTTTGTGCAATGCTTTCAATCCTGGCTCTTGCATCTAGTTTTGTCTGCCTGTTGGCTCACTACTGCTTGTAGCAGCATGACAATTCTTTTGTGTGCGCGATTGGGAAACCCAAGTAAAAGGTTAAAAGTGTGTGACGTAAAAGCGGCTTTGAAAGCTGGAATGAGCTTCTGAGAAGATGCAAGGAGTATGTTTCAGAGAGGGGGAAAGGTGGGGGACGAAGATGAAAAATGTTCTCCCCGCAACCTGGGCCAATATTTAACCCTTGATTTGCATTGCTGAAATAAATTACCCCATCATCACATTTAAAAGTTTGAAGTTTATTTATTAGTGTCACAAGTAAGGCTTACATTAACACTGCAATGAAGGAGGCTGGTGCATGGTGCTACCAAGCTTTGGTTTTGAAAGTTGGTCATTGGAACAGGAAGATGTTGCCCTGTTTGGAGAGATGATGGTTTGAGTTTGATGGTAGCATGTGGAGAGAAGGCTAGAAAGTGCGATTGAAGGATAGGAGCAACAGGAGAAGGAAGATGAGAGAAACAATCTCCTTTAATAGAGATGATTAAGTGTGGAGAGAAAGGACGTGCAGACAGAAATGATGCTCTAGTGGTAATGTCTCAGGATTACTAATCTGAAGGCCCAGGCTAATGCTCATGTTCCAAATCCCAACCATACAGCTGATGGAATCAATAAATCTGGAATTGAAAACTAGTCTCAGGAATGGTGATTGTCCTGGATCCATCTGCTGCTTGTCAGCACGGTGGCACTGCTGCCCCACAGTGCCAGGGACTTGGGTTCAATTCCCGGCTTGGGTCACTGTCTGTGTGGAATCTGCCTGTTCTCCCCATATCTGCATGGGGCTCCTCTGGATGCCCTGATTTCTTCCCATGGTCCAAAGCTGTGCGGATTAGGTGGATGGGCCACACTAACTTTCCCTTTAGTGTTAAGGGTTTCGGGAATGGGGTCTGGGTGGGATTGTGGTCGGTGCAGACTGGATGGGCTGAATGGCTGCTTTCTGCAATGTAGGAATTCCACAGTTCTCTAATGTTCTTTAGGGAAGGCAATCTGCTGTTCTTACCTGGTCTGGCTTACATGTGACATAAGACCATAAAATACAGGATAAGAATTAGCCCATTGATCTGCTCCTCCATTCAATCATGGCTGATATTCTTCTCATCCCCATTCTCCTACTTTTTCCCTATAACCCTGGTCCCCTTATTAATCAAAAACCCAACAATGTCTGTCTTAAAGATACTCAATGACCTGGCCTCCACAGCAAAGAGTTCCACAGATTCACCACTCCGTGGCTGAAGAAATTTCTCCTTTTACGGGAGCTTCACTCTGAGGTTCTGCCCTGGGATTCTAGTCTCTCCACATCCCCTCTATCTAGGGATATGTTAGCTATCGTCTGAAATGGCCGAGTGAGCCCAGGACAGTTGGGAATAGATCACAAATACGGGCATTTCTGGCGACACCCACGTCCCAAGGAAGACTAAAAAGAAAAACACTTCACCATCCAAAAAGTAAACCAGCACCTGCAACAATGCGGCATGCCCTTGGTACTGCTCTCAGTGGACATTGGAACGGAGAGGGGCTTGCCTCAGGAACACATGTCTCCCAGGCCTTTGGGGGTGCTGCCAAGTGACCCAGTGGCTGAGGCAAAGTCTAAGGCAGTGATTGTGAATGGAAGGGGTTAATGTGTCTGTTTCTGCCCGAGGAAACATCTGTGTGTGTGAGAGAGGTACCGTGGGCAGCTTATCCGTGTAAACCTAGGAACTGTATGGGCGAGGGGGGGGCGTTGCAGCAAATCATATTGCCACACCCACTTGGGATATTCTCATCTTGGGCTGTAGATTCTGCATCTTGTTACTGTATGTTGGGAGAACATCGCTGTCTCTGCAGCTACTATTGATTGATCTGGGATATGTATGGAAGGAGGGCAGTATAGTGGTTAGCATTGCTACCTTACAGCACAGTAATTGCACATATCGCCTCAGTGCCAGGGACCCGGGTACAAGTTTAAAATGTATTTACTTATTAGTCACAAGTAAGGCTTATACTAACACTGCAGTGGAGTTACTG
The DNA here is from genome assembly GCA_024679065.1 of Sphyrna mokarran. NCBI lineage: Eukaryota > Metazoa > Chordata > Chondrichthyes > Carcharhiniformes > Carcharhinidae > Sphyrna > Sphyrna mokarran. The sequence goes on from JAGIQG010000033.1 coordinate 4,650,511, forward strand.
TGAAATTCCCCTAGTCTCCTGTTTGGAGTCAGTGCACCTAACTAGCATGTCTTTCAGACTATGGAGGACACTGTAGCACCCATGCAGACATGGGGAGAATGTGCAAACTCCACACAGATCATGATCCAAGCCAGGAATTGAACCCACACTCCTGGCACTGTGAGGCAGCAGTGCTAACCACTGTACCAGCTTGCTGCCCCAATCCTGATCTTGGGTGACTATGTGGAGTCTGCACATTTTCCCCATGTCTGCGTGGGTTTCCTCTGGGTGCTCCAACTTCCACCCTCACTCAAAGATGTGCAGGATAGGAGGATTAGCCAGCTAAATTGCCCCTTAGTGTCCAAAGATGTGCAGGTTAGGGGATTAGCTATGCTAAATTGTCCCTTAACGTCCAAAGACATGCAGGCTAAGAGGATTAACCATGCTAAATTATCCCTTAGCGTCCAAAGATGTGCAGGTTTGGTGGATTGGCCATGCTAAATTGCCCCTTACTGTCCAAAGATGTGCAGTTTAGGGGGATTAGCAGGATAAATGCCCGGAGTTATGGGAATAGAACTGGGAGTGGTGGAACTGGATGAGGTGCTGTTTCAGAAAGTCAGTGCAGACTCGATGGGCTGAACGGCCACCTTTTGTACGGCAGTGGTTCTGTGATTAGATGGTCTGAAGGGTATCGCGAGACCAGAATTGATTTGTGAGGTTTGGTGAGGAGTAATTCTGTTATTTAAGAATGGGATTGCTTTGGGTCAGTTGCGCTAGTAAGATTGTTATTGTGGTTTTTCAGTTTTTTGTGCTGGTGTTTGTGTTCTTTTCTCTCACCTTTGTACCATTGGTAACCAGACCATCAATAAGCTCAAGCCTAACTTCTACAATTCCTTCTCTATCTCTCCCTCTTCAAAACATCCCTGAAAGCTTAGCTCCTCGGCCAAGCATTTGGTCACCTGTCCAAATATCTCTTTGGTGTTCCATTGTGTATGAGAATGTTCTTGTTAAAGATGGCGCAGTGGTTAGTACTGCTGCTTCATGGTGCCAGGGACCCGGGTTCGATTCCGGCCTCAGGTCACTATCTGTGTGGAGTCTGCACTTTCTCCCCATACTGGGATGCTCCGGTTTCTTCCCACAGTCCGAAAGATGTGCAGAATAGGTGGATTGGCCTTGCAAAATTGTTCCTGTGTCAGGGGACTAGCAGGATCAGTACGTGTGGTTAGGGGAATAGGCCTGAGTGGGACTGTGGTTGGTGCAGGCTCGATGGGCCAAAAGGCCTCCCTTTGTACTGTAGAGGTTCTATGATAAACGAGGAAAAAAGATACAAAAGTCTGAGGTCACTTACCAACTGCCTCAAGATCAGCTTTCTCCCTGCTACCATCAGACTTTTGAATGGACCTAAGTTGATCTTTGTGTACCCTAGCTATGACTGTAACACTACGTTCTGCACCCATTCCTTCTCTATGAATGGTATGCTTTGTCTGTAGAGTGCAGAAGAAACAATACTTTTCACGGTATGCTAATGCATGTGACAAGTCTTAGATCGGTAAGTTGCTGAAGGAAGGGTTGCACAATTCCTGGCTGTTCTCTGCTGCCTCAGACGAAGCTTTGTGAGTCTGTCTGTACAACGAGCAAGGACAGGATATTGCACAGTGGAGGGGAGGGGCTGAGCACACTCACTCCTATTCGGGCTGAATGCTCCCTGGATTTTTACAGCTGTCAATCTTATTCCATGATGCCTTGATGAGGAATTCTGTTGCGGGGCAAAGAATGGAAGCAAAGTTTGACAATTGAAATTGCACGGTTTGTGCCTGAAACGCCCTGAAGCCATTCACCGACAGAGTGGTGCTTTGTGGTGGTGTGTGATGATGTGATACGCAAACTAACTTCCATAACCCACACTGATTATAAATGAGCAATCTTTGTTTTCTGGTGGTGTAGCATTAATATCTCTCCCAAGAGTTGGCGGAGGCAATAGGACTCCAATTTACTGTCTCATCTGAAAGATTATTCTGTGCTCCCTCGGTATCCAAGTGCTTTCTGATTAGATAGTGTAATCAAGGTGAGGGTTGAATCCTCGATCTGCGTTGGAGGCAAGTGTACACATTCCTAATCATTCCTGGCATCTACAAGGCAATAAATGTGACAGTAATAAATCAAACCAATGACCACTTTAACAAATGGATTGATGGTTACATTCTCTCGTAAGTGGCATTATCCCACTGCTGTGTCCTGGGGATTACCATTGACCAGGAACTGAACTGGGACCCAGCCAGTTAGAGAGAATCTAACCATCTCCCCTCTTGACGGTTAATGGGATTACCATGGCTGAATTTCTCCACCCCCACTATCCTGGGGGTTATCATTGACTATAAACTGAACTGAACTCATTGGTTATGGGGAAAAGACAGGAGAAATGAGGATGAGAAAAATATCAGCCATGATTGAATGGCGGAGCAGACTCGATGGCCAAATTCTGCTCCTATGTCTTATGGACAGGTTGCATAAAGACTGTGCCTACAAGAACAAGTCAGAGGCTGGGAATTGTGGAGAGAGGAACTCGCCTCCCGTCTCCCCAAAGCCTGTCCACCGTCTACCTGGCACAAGCCAGAAATGTGGTGGATACTCTCCACTTGCCTGGGTGAGTGCAGCTCCGACAACTCACAAAAAGCTTGACACCATCCAGGACAAAGCAGCCCCTCTTGATTGGTACCTCTCACACAAATGTTCACTCCCTCCACCATCGATGCATGATGGCAGCAATGTGTCTCATCTATAAGATGCACTGCAGCAACTCATCCAAGACTCCTTTGATGGCCCCTTCCAAACCCCATTGATATCAGAGCTATCTAGAAGGACAAGGGCAACAAACACATGGGAACATCACCACCTCCTCCAAGTGACTCAGCATCCGGATTTGGGAATATGTCACCATCCCTTCACTGTTGCTGGGTCAAAATCCTGGAACTCCCTCCCTGACAGCATAGTGCGTGCACCTACACCTCATGGACTGCAACAACTCAAGAAGGCAGTAATAACAAAAATACTGCAAGTTGCAGCATTCTCTCAGCAACCCTGAAATAAATGCTTACCCCCAGGATCTCCCCTGCAAGTATAGACACACACTCAGGATCCCTGTTGACTGGGGCAAAGTGGCTGTACTGATTGTTATGGCTGAATAATTCAGAGAATAAGTGTACCACCACCTTGCATCGTGAGTCACACACACCAGCGGGTTCCTAGACTTGATCCCTTGTGTATTGGAGCAGAATTCCTGAAATGATCTTGGAGTAACTTAATTAAGAAGGGGGGCAAATATCATTTAAACAGTTCTAGATTAGTTATCACAGAATCCTTACAGTACAGGAGGAGGCCTTTCAGCCCATTGAGCCTGCACAGACTACAATCCCACCAGGCCCTATTCCCACAACTGCATGCATTTACCCTAGCTAGTCCCCCTGATACTAAGGGGCAACTTAGCACGGCCAATCCATCTAACCTGCTCATCTTTGCTGTGAGAGAGGAAACCTATGCAGACACAGGGAGAATGTGCAGTGTCCACACAGATGGTAACCCAAACTGGGAATTGAACCCGGATCCCTGGTGCTGTGAGGCAGCAGTGCTAACCGCTGCGTCACCGTGCTGCCTTGGATTAGTTATCACAGAATCCTTACAGTGGAGAAGGAGGCTGTTTGGTCCATCGAGTGTGCACTGACTCATATCCAGGTTACCCTGTATCCCAAAGGGCTTAAGTTTAGATTCCACTATGGCGCCTGCAGTATCTAAATTCAATTAATTCAATAAAGATGGAGCTGTGCAGATACATGGATTTGGGCCTGTGTCTGTGGGAGTTTGCACATTCTCCCCGTGCTTGTGTGGGTTTTCTCCGGGTGCTCCGGTTTCCTCCCACATCCCAAAGATGTGCTCTTAGGCTAATTGGCAAAACAAATTCTCCCTAAATTATCTCAAATTTGGTTTTTAATCCATAGACCTATAAACATTGACAGGGATCACGGGTAGAGGTGCGAACATCGGGGTGGCAGCGCGGGCTCGTTGGGCCGAAGGGCCTGTTTCCCATGCTGTTTTGTTCTTTGTTCTTAAAAAGCTGCTGCTGGATTGTGATCTAAAAGAAAAGCATCTGGTTATTAGTGCCCTTTAGGGAAGGAAATCTGCCATTCTAACCCAGTCTGGCTTATGTGCGATTCCAGACCCACAGCCCTGAGGTTTAATTATCTCATGAAATGACCTATTCAAGAAGGCAGCTCACCACCATCTTCTCTTGAATAATTACTGATGGGTGATAAATGTTTGTCTAGGCAGTGATGCCAACATCCCTCCAATGAAGAAACTAAATGTTCTGAGACAAATGTCTGAACTTCAAGGCTGGGAGGTAGTCATAAGAAAGATATTGTTATCACAGACTTGAGACTCGTTTATCGAAAAATTATTCGGATGCAACATCCTTGGGATCCGTTTGTAGCACATACTGTCCCGTCCGGACCAATATCTGATGACCTTGGAGATTCCCTGAGATCCTTTCAAGGAGTTCAGTTTGTACACCTCTCCCCCCACCCCGCCCCTTACAATTTTACCTGCCAATGGAAATGGCCTCCCTGCTTCTATCTTACCCGTTCCTTTTATAATCTGATACATTTCCATAAGATCTGTCCCTCATTCTTCTGAATTCCAACTGAATTCGTATAGTCCCAGTCTACTCGGTCTCTCCTCATAAGCCGACCCTCCCTTAAGAACATAAAGTAAGAACTAGGAGCAGGAGTCGGCCATCTAGCTCCTCGAGCCTGCTCCACCATTCAATAAGATCATGGCTGATCTTTTTCTGGAACTCGCTCCATCACCATAACCCTTAATTCCTTTACTGTTCAAAAATCTACCTTTCTCTGCCTTAAAAACATTCAACAAGGGAGCCTCAGCTGCTTCACTGGGCAGGGAATTCCACAGATTCACAACCCTTCGGGTGAAGAAATTCTTCCTCAACTCAGTCCTAAATTTGCTTCCCCTTATTTTGAGGCCATGTCCCTCCAGTTCTAGTTTACCCGCCAGTATAAACAATTTCCCTGCTTCTGTCTTATCCATTCCCTTCATAATCTTGTATGTTTCTATAAGATCTTTCCCTTATTCTTCTAAATTCCAATGAATATAGTCTCAGTCTCTTGTCGTAAGCCAACCCTCTTAGGAGCTGTGGGTTGAAGAATGACGTGCGGATGTAAGGTGTTTGACTGCCTCATGACACGGAGAGAGTTTGAGCTCAGATTGTTGGGATACGTGTCGATCACAGTATGTCTGCATGTGGTGAAAATACTTGTCTTCTTGAGCTATCGATAGCTTTCATGATGCAGAGTTTTGATTCGGGGCTTAGTAGAGCAGTGGATATTGATTTGATATATTATTGTTATGTGTATTAGTATACAGTGAAAAGTATTGTTTCTGCCTCATACCTTGACTATCTTCTCAGCCTGCATTGCCACTTTTAATGATGTGTGTACCTGTACATGCAGATTCCTCTGCCTGTCAATACTCTTTAAGGGTTCTGCCATTTACTGATTATCTCCTATCTTCCAAAATGCATTACTTCACATTTGTCCAGATTAAACTCCATCTGCCATCTCTCCGCCCAAATCTCCAACTGATCTATAATCCTGTTCCTGTTGTGTCCTTTGGTCCTAATCACTATCCGCAAATCCACCAATCTTTGTGTCACAGACAAAGCATACCGTTCATAGGGAAGGAGAGGAGAGAGTGCACAATGTAGTATTAAAGTCATAGCTAGGGTGTAGAGAAAGATCAATTTAATGCAAGGTAGGTCCATTCAAAAGCCTGACAGCAGAGGAAAGAAGCTGTTCTTGAGTCGGTTGGTACGTGACCTCAGACTTTTGTATCTTTTTCCCGATGAAAGAAGGTGGAAGAGAGAATGTCTGGTCTGTATGGGGTCCTTAATTATGCTGGCCGCTTTGCCGAGGTTGCGGGAAGTGCGGTTGATGGATAAGAGGCTGGTTTACATGATGGATCGGGCTTCGCTCACAAGCCTTTGTAGTTTCTTGTGATCTTGGGCAGAGCAGGAGCCATACCAAACTGTGATACAACCAAAAAGAATGCTTTCTATGGTACATCTGTAAAAGTTGCTGACGTGCCAAACTTTATTAGTCTTCTGAGAAAGTAGAGACTTTGGTAAGCCGCCTTAACTGTTGTGTTGGCATGGGAGGGAGCAGGACAGTTTGTTGGTGATTTCAACACCTAAACACATGATATTGGGAGAATTTTGAGGGACAGGAGGAAGAGTTTGATTTTAAAAGAACTAAAGTTTATTTATTAGTGTCACAAGTGGACTTGTATTAACATGAAGTTAGTGTAAAAACCCCCTAGACGCCACACTCTGGCACCTGTTTGGGTACACTAAGGGAGAATTTAGCATGGCTAATACATCTAACCAGCACATCTTTCAGACTGTGGGAGGAAATTGGAGCACCCAGAGGAAACCCATGCAGACACGGGGAAAAGGTGCAGACTCCGCACAGACAGTGACTTAAAGGGTGGAATTGAAACTGGGTCCCTGATATTGTGAAGCCACTGTGCTGCCCCAGTTGCAGAAGCAACTGAAGATGGAGGATTCAAGAGGCCAAAGGATAAGTCAGATGTAGTGGGAAATGATGCAGGTAGAGTTTGAGAGAACTAGATCCAGGGGATCGAGGAGGAAGAGGAAAGCAGGGAAGAGCGAGACCACAGAAGGCTTCCAGAAGGATACAGATCTTAACAGTTAATTCCCAAAACAGTGCTGCAGTCATCTCATTGATTCCGTTTTGATTTTTGGCCCAGAAACCCCCCCCCCCCCCCCCCTTCATATCTTTCAAATAAAATATGTTTAATAGGGCTTTGAAATTTCAACTGCATAGTGTGAGTTCCTGAATTTTCAATGACATTTTGCTTGTTTGTTGTGGGAATCTGGGTTTTGCACAAATGAGGATGTTTATTGAATTGACACCTTTTTGTTTGTTGGCAACTCTGCGAATCTCACCAACCAAGTCCAAAAATGTATTCTTTTTCTCTGGGGCTGAGGTTCCTGCGCAGAGTTCCTCCTTTCCCAGGTTTGATGAATAAGTGTACCAGCCTCGTCTCTCTCTCTCACACACACACACACACACACACACACACACACACACACACACACACACACACACACACACACACACACACACACACACACACTCCTAGACTTGATCCCTGTGTGTGTTGGAGCTGAATTCCTGATCCGATCTTGGACTCACTTAATTAGAGACAGGGGAAAATATGATTTAAAACAGTTCCAGATTAATTATCACAGAATCCCCACAGTGCAGGAGGCAATAATTTGGCTGTCGAGTCTGTACTGATTCACATCCAGGCTTGCCCTGTTACCCCATGTATTTACCCTGCTTAGTACCGTGGGACACTAAGAGACAGGTTAGCATGGCCAATCAATCTAACCTAGATCATAAGGACTACCAGCCAGACTCTCTCTCATTTGCCCTCCCTCAATATTTTGCAGAAAGATTACAAAATTTCTACAGTGCAGAAGAGGCCATTCGACCCATCAAGTCTGCATTGACTTTCTGACAGAGCATTTTACCCAGGCTCTGTCCTCTGCCCTGTCCCTGTAGCATGGCCAACCCACCTAACTTGCATGTCTTTTGGACTGTGGGTGGAGCACCTGGAGGAAACCCACGCAGATACGGGGAGAACGTGCAGACTCCACACAGACAGTGACCCGAGGCTGGAATCGAACACTGGAGCTGTGAGGCAGCAGTACTGACCATGATGCTGCCCTTTGCCTCATACCTCATGGCTGGTCTGATTTGGCCTTAACACCACTGGTCAGCCAGAACCCCACAGAACCCAGTGAAGCTTGGATTCCCATATGGGTCAACAATCAATCCAACTGTTATTGCTGTGGGTAGCTATTCCTACCAGCTCAAGCTATGTGACGTTCATCTGCCTCACACTCTCCTCCTCCTGTGCACATGGCCACTGTAGCTCATTTGCAACTGCTCATTAATGCCCATCATTCAGTGAAACCCAGGCTGACCTCTCTTCCAGCACTTTGACCTCAAGCAGAGATCTACATAGCTTTCTAGCTTGATTTATTATTGCCACGTGTATTTGGATACAGTGAAAAGTACTGTTTCTTGCGCACTATCTATACAAAGCATACTGTTTGTAGAGAAGGAAACGAGAGAGTATAGAATGTAGTGTTACAGTCATAGCTAGGGTTTAGGTTCTTGAGTTGGTTGGTAAGTGACCTCAGTCTTTTTTTTCATCTTTTTCCCGACGGAAGAAGGTGGAAGAGAGAATGTCTGGGATGTGTGGGGTCCTTGATTATGCTGGCTGCTTTGCTGAGGCAGCAAGAAGTGTAGACAGAATCAGTGGATGGGAGGCTGGTTTGCATGATGGATTGGGCTACATTCAAGATGTTTTGTAGTCCCATGAGCAGGAGCAGGAGCCCATAGCGAGCTGTGATACAACCAGAAAGAATGCTGTGACTGAACGATTGAAATGCTGACATTTTCTGCATGTCGCTTCTTAGCGTTCTTTGCAATCTCAAACACCTCTTCATTTGCCTTATGGGCTGCATTTGGAATTTTAATCAATCTTCTTAGCGTCCACATTGCTAAAAGGCCTCAACTTTCTTCCCTAGATCATTATTTATCGTCCTATTGGACGACAAGCGAGGACCTGTGTGTAACTTGGCTTTGAATATATTCAGTGAACTAGCCTCCCCTGCCGTCGGAGAACTCCAGACACTAACAACAACCGGGGGGCTAGGGGTAGGGGGGGAGAAATTCCTCCATATCTCTGTCTTTGATGGGAGCTCCTTTATTTTGAAACTCTGCCTCCCCTCTCTTTTATTTCCCGACAAGGGAAATGGCCCTCTCTGCATCTAAACCTGCTGAAATTAAGTGCTTATAGATTTAAATTTGGGTTTATTTATTAGTGTCATAACTAGGCTTGCGTTAACACTACAATGAAGTCACTGTGAAATTCCCCTAGTCGCCACACTCTGGTGCACTGAGGGAGAATTTAGCGCGGCCAGTGCACCCTAACCAGCACATCTTTCGGACTGTGGGAGGAAACCAAAAATCAGAAGGTAAAAATCTGACCCTCCCCGCTCCAATTTGTATCATACAAACTCTACAGTGCTGGAATAGGCCATTTGGCCCATCAAAGTCTGCACCGACCACAATCTCACCCTTTCCCCAGCACCCTACATATTTACCCTACTAATCCCTCTAACCTACGCATCCCGGGTCACTAAGGGTTAATTTAGCACGGCCGATGCACCCTAACCAGCACATCTTTCAGACCAGAGCACCCAGAGGAAACCCGTGTAGACACGGGGAGAATGTGCAAACTCCGCACAGACAGTGACCCAAGCCGGGAATTGAACCTGGGTCCCTGGAGCTGTGAGGCAGCAGTGTTAACCCCCTGTGCTACTATATTGCCCCTATTGATTTTTTTCATATTCTTGTTGCTGGGTGAGGGGTTGCGTTGACCAAGGGATAGATCGAATCGAATGACCGATTTAATGAGGCTGGCCCCGGGTTCTGTTCTTCTTCACTGATGTAAACGGAATCCTGCTGTTGGTGATTAAAGTTCACCCGGACACAGTGAGCGAGCTGCCGATCTGTTCACAGTGCAGAATATTAATGCTGAGACTCGTACATACTTCCTGTGCGTGAGTGTAGCCAGGGCAAGGGGAGGCCACTGCGTCACATGCTGCCCCTGACCTACATTTGCATACCACCTCAGTTCATTGCTGTGTTGCTGATTTCTCTCTGCCAAACTGGATTGACGCAGGGGAGAGTTATAACCCGAGTCCAGCTGCTTATTTGCAATTTGGAATTAAATGGTCATTACTTATTTCCACATGCCCCCCCCGCAAGCCTTTCCATTCCCTCCCCACTGCTCTATACCTTGAAAGGTTAAATTAGCAAGAGGTTAGGGATGTTTTGCTCTGATTGTATAGGATGTTGATGAGGTCACACTTGGAGTATTTTGTGTGCAGTTTTGGTGTTCTTTGATTTATTATTGTCACAGTATATTAACATGCAATGAAAAGTATTTTTTCTCGTGTGCTATAAGACAAAGCATACCAATTATAGAGAAGGAAAGGAGAGGGTGCAGAAGGTAGTGTTAGAGTCATAGCTAGGGTGTAGAGAAAAATCAACTTAATGCCAGGTAAGTCCATTTGAGGACAGCAGGAAAGAAGCTGTTCTTGAGTTGGTTGGTATGTGACCTCAGACATTTGTATCTTTTTCCTGATGGAAGGAGGTGGAAGAGATAATGTCCAGGGTGCGCGGTGCCCTTGATTATGCCGACTGCTTTGCTGAGGCAGTGGGGAGTATAGACACTTAGTGAATGGGAGGCTCGTTTCCGTGAGGGATTGGGCTACATTCACAACCTTTTGTAGTTCCTTGCGGTCTTGGGCAGAGCAGGAGCCCATACCAAGTTGTGATACAACCAGAGGATTCCTTCCTTATCTTAGGAAGGATGTTCTTGTTAGAGAGAGCACAGCAAAGGTTTATCAGGCTGATTCCTGAGATGGCAGGTCTGCTATATGAAGAGAGGCTAAGTTAGGATTATATTCACTGAAGCTTTAGAAAAGTGAGAGGGATCTCATAGGAGCTTATAAAATTCTAACAGAATTAGACAGGATTTTAGAACATAGAAAAACTACAGCACAAACAGGCCCTTCGGCCCATAAGTTGCGCCGATCACATCCCTACCTACTAGGCTCTATGGTGGGGGAGTCCAGAACTAGGAATCATAGTTTGAGGATCAGATTAAACCTTTTAGAACTGAGACGAGGAGAAATTTCTTCACCCAGAGGGTGGTGAATGTGTGGAATTCACTACCGCAGAAAGTAGTTCAGGCCAAAATGTTCAAGAAGAAACTAGATATAGCTAAGGGATATGGGAAAAGGTGAGATCAGGATATTGAATTTGATGATCAGCCATGATCAACTGAATGGTGGCACAGGTCGAAGGGCCGAGTGGCCTATTTCTGAGAGGTAGGCAGGATAAACTTGGCTTGACTTCCATGTGTGTGGGAGTTTGAGGGTTGATCTTACTAAGGTATTTAAAATGTTAGGATTTTAATCGGGTAGACACCAGAGATGGTGAGGGAATTGAGAGAGATCTGACGGCACAGTGGTTCACACTGCTGCCTCATAGTGCCAGGAACCCAGGTTTGATTCCCGGCTTGGGTCAGTGTCTGTGTGGAGCCTGCACGTTCTCCCCATGTCTGCGTGGGTTTCCTCTGGGTGCTCCGGTTTCCTCCCGTACTCCAAAGATGTGCGGGTTCGGTTCATTGGCCGTGCCAAATTGCCCCTTAGTGTCAGGGGGAATTAGTGTAAATGTGTGGGGTTACAAGACTAGGGCTTGGGTGGGATTGTGGTGGATGCAGACACGATGGGCTGAATGGCCTCCTTCTGCACTGTAGGGTTTGGTAAAATTTCAAAGTTGCGTCTAAGAGTGAAATCAGAAAGTTGTTCTTTCCGCACATGAACAGGAATCTGGAATTTTTGTGCCTCAATATGGGATTGCAGTGTGAGGGGAGGTGGTCTCTGTGCAGGTCTGGGCATGTTCACAATTCAGCACTTATCGGGAAGAAGCTTTGTTGGGTTTTGGGGTTTGTGTTGGGGTAAAGGGAAGAGCAGATATTAAAGCACTGCTGTAGCATTGGATCTGAGTCTGTGTACCATAACATAACCCGTAATCTGATTGAGAAAGTGTGCATGTGAGATAATGACTTGAGTATCTGAACTGATTAAATGAATGTTTTAACATTTTTGGGGTCTCTGATATCCTTCACTTTTGCTCCAATTGTTCACAATTCTAATGGCCATGGGATTCCACTGAAAACATTTTCTGTTTTTTTTAATGTCCAGAAATGTGTGTGAGATAAGAATAAATGAACAAACGAAAGGAATTACTATGGGCAGCGCTCGGAGAGAAATATTTCCAGCTCCCAGACAAGTGAATTTTGGATAATCTACCTGTAGATCTGATGTGGAAATGCTGGTGTTGGACTAGGGCGGGCACAGTAAGAAGTCTCACGACACAAGGTTAAAGTCCAACAGGTTTATCTGGTATCACGAGCTTTCGGAGCACTGCTCCTTCATCAGGTGAATGAAGATGATGAAGCAGCAGTGTTGCAAAAACTCGTGATACCAGATAAATCTTTGGACTTTAGCTTGTGAGACTTCTTACTGTACCTGTAGATTGAGTACTGCAATGCAATGAGATGGTGTTGAGGCCAGGGAAAACAAGCCAGGCTTCCGGGACTCTGAATCATAGAATCCTGGAGGCCATTGGCCCATTGTGTCTGCACCGACAACAATCCCATCCAGGCCCTATCCCCGTAACCCCATGTATTTACCCCGCTAATCCCCCTGACACCGAGTGGCAATTTAGCATGGCCACTGCGCCAACTTGCACATCTTTGGACACTAAAGGGACAATTTAACATGATCAATCCACCCAACCTGCACACTAAGGGGCAATTTGGCATGGCCAACCCACCTAATTTGCACATCCTTTGGATTGTGGGAAGAAACCACACAGACATGGGGAGAACGTGCAAACTTGACACATGACAGTCATCGGACCCTGGGATGAGCCTATGCCACCCAAATCTGTGGGTGTTGGTTGTGCTTGTGTTGGGTATCTTTTCGCACTGTTCCCCCCCCCACCACCCACCTCCCAATGTCGAGGTGTACAGTCCCTCCACTCACTGTGCAGTAGGTGGTGATGTTGACTGCATACTAAATGGGCCAGCCATTTAGGTGTGATAATGATCTGCCTTTTCAAGCATCTTGTGTTTTGTAAACAGTTGTGAACGCTGCCGATTGAAGTGATTTGAATGGAATGTTTGCTATACAATAACTTCAGTTCTAAAGGGATAACATTATTGTCTTCTCTAGAACTCTCTAGATGTTCTCCAGATGGTAGTTGGTGCAGCTCCATGAGCTGAATGACCTCCTTTGCAATGGCACAGTGGTTAGCGCTGCGCCTCACAGCACCAGGGACTCGGGTTCAATTCCCAGCTTGGGTCACTGTCTGTGTGGAGTTTGCACATTCTCCCCATGTTTGCGTGGGTTTCCTCGAGGTGCACTTGTTTTCTCCCACATTCTAAAAATGTGCTAGTTAGTTGAATTGGCTGTGCTAAATTGTCCAAAATGTGTAAATTAAGGGATTAACAAGGTAAATATGTGGGGTTATGAGGATAGAGCCTGGATAAAGATGCCCTCTTGGAAAGTAGGTGCAGACTCAGTGGGCTGAATGGCCTCTTCTGCATCGTAGGAATATTGGGGCAAATGCCCAAAAACTTGGCCCAAGAGTAGAACTTCAAGAAGCGTCTTAAAGGAGTGTGGGTTCAGAAAGGTGGAAAGGCTCAGGGAGGGGGCTTTACACTGAGCCAGCTGATGGGTGGGAAGAATCACAACACCAAAGGGGCAGTGCTCCGAAAGCTAGTGGCATTTGCTACTGAATAAACCTGTTGGACTTTAACCTGATGTTATGAGACTTCTTACTGTGTTTACCCCAGTCCAATGCCGGCATCTCCACATCATGGCTGTTATTAATGGCAGTGATGAAATTGTAAATTTGTCAGAGCTTGTATCTGTACTGGGAAATTAACAGTTAGTGCCATTTCTCTTTCAGTATGCAGTGGAATGGATATCAGAAATAATGTGGGCGACCTCCGGCAGCTGGACAACTGCACCATCATTGAAGGCTACCTACAAATCCTCCTCATCTTCAATGGCAAAGCAGAGGACTTCCGTGCCCTGCGATTCCCAAAGCTCACCATCATCACTGATTACCTGCTGCTGTACCGCGTCTACGGGCTGGAGACGCTGCGGGACCTCTTCCCCAACCTCGCCGTGATCCGCGGGATCAACCTCTTCTTCAACTATGCCCTGGTTATCTTTGAAATGATTCACCTGAAGGAGATAGGGCTGTACAGCCTCCAGAACATCACGCGGGGCGCCGTGCGCATTGAGAAGAACCACGACCTTTGCTACCTGTCCACCATTGACTGGTCCCTCATCCTGGACCCCGTGGAGAATAACTACATCGATCGGAATAAGCAGCAGAGAGAGTGCGGAGACGTCTGTCCTGGGACCATGGAGGACCAGCCACTCTGCGCCAAGACCAGCGTCAACAACCAGTACAATTACCGCTGCTGGAACGCCAACCACTGCCAGAAAGGTAGGCTGCCCTCTGGGCTGATCTTTTCCATCTATTAAAAGGTTTAAACCCGGACTTCACGCCCTCTTCCTGCAGGAGTGGCCTGGCCAACTCCGAGTGCGGTATCATCTGTAACAACACGCAGAGTTTCACTTTAAGGGCTCCGCGATCTTCAGTACTAGTTGCTTTTTGTATCTGTATCTTGTCGGAGAGTATTTGTTGTCAGAATATTCCAGGCAGTTCAGTTTCTTTTGGATTAGTTTATGATGCGCTGAGTTTTCTTTTAGCGAATAGTCCTCTTTGGATGTTGTGGAGTTCTCTGGAAGAGAACCGTTGAGTCAGAAAATCAAATCTCCCCCATCGTCTCTCTCTCTCTCTCTCTCTCTCTCACTCTCCCACTTTCTCACCCTCTTCTAGGAGGGACCGGTTTGGGAATTGATAAGCCATCTGTGTCCAGTTTTCTCTTCCTGTGCCTCTCAACTGACCGGCATCTCATTTTCGTGCTGACCGCTTACCCTCTAGGGAAGAGTCAGTGACCAGGAAGCTTGACGAGCCTAACTCAATTCATTCTGGGTGTACTGACACCTGCGATGTCCCAGCGTGGGGTACTCGACTGCAGGATTTGTGGTCGTGTGTGTTAGCATACGGTGTAAAGTGTTGTTTCTCATCTGTGCAAGAAAAAGATACTTTTCCCTATACGCTAATACATGTGACAAATCGAATCAATTGTTCAAATCTACCACTGCATTTTTAAGTAAAAAATCAATGAACGAAACATTTTAATCGCCAACAGAAAACAAATATAGTCTGAGCTGTTTGCCTGGTCACCCTGACCAGCCTTGAACTTGGATTGGTCCGTTAACACTGAGCCAATGGAGTGACTGCAGGACTGGTCACAAAGCATGGTCATAGCTTTCGACCGCTACTGGCCAAAGCGCCAGGGCGATGGAGAGGCCTGTGACCCAATAGGAGGACGAGTGGCTTTTCTGAGTTGGGCCTCGTGCAAGGTCAAAGTTGAACGGTTCACTTAGATTCAACCTGAGGTGGGACTATGTCGAGGTGGGACATGTGTAGATGTGGCAGTTTAAACAAAATGTACGATGATCAAGAGATATTTGGTGAATTTTCAGCATGGCGATAAAGTAGGATGAGAGACTCGAATCTCAGCTGCCCATGTTGGCTCTCAGTATTGTAGTGTACGGGTAATTATTTTGATGTAACATGTCTGTAATGTGGGCAGTAATTCCAGCAGCTTTGTGTACGGTCCAACAAACAGCAATGAGATGATAAAGTTCTTTTAATTGTGGTCACTTGAGAAGGATTGTCGAGCTGTGTCCTCTTCCGCTCGCATAGCGGGATCGTCCTCTGTAGTTTATTCTGAACAAATGTGGCAGCGCGATTTGCATCTTATCGTGGTTGAGTTGTTATCTGAAACGAGCTGTTCCACTTTAATGAACGTGCCGGGAATGGCCGCAGACAAACCTGAAGGCACTTGTCAACAGGACAATGGAACCACCCCTTCAGTAGAATTTGGACATGATAATATCAGTGAGCTCTCTTCCTCATTGACAAATTGGCTTTGATTTTTAATCAAGGCTTATGTTCTGAAGCACCAAAACAACCCCCCACCCCCCTGAGGTGTTCCCTCCGGATCCCCCAACTCCCTTTGGAGAAACTCCCTCTGCCCCCACTCACTCAAACCTACCACTTTAACCAAGCTTTTGGTCATTAATCCAGTGTCTCCTTCTGGCTTGCCTTGCATCACACATGGTTCGGTAATGTTCTTGTGAAACTTTAATTTTGAAAACTTTAGTGTCCCAGGATGTGCAGATTAGGTGGATTAGCCGTGCTAAGTTGTCCCTTAGGTCCACAGGTATGAGATTAGCCACGGGAGGTTGGTGGGCTTACGGAGATAGGCCTGGTTAAGATACTATGTTAGGTTCAGTATATACTTGATGGGCAGAATGGCCACCCTCTGCACACTTTATATGGGGCACCACAGTTGTTCGCACTGCTGCCTCTCAGCACCAGGAACCAGGTTCGATTCCTGTTTGGGTCACTGTCTCTGTGGAGTTTGCATGTTCTCCCTGTGTCTGCGTGGGTTTCCTCCAGGTGCTCCTATTTTCTCCTACACTCCAAAGATGTGCCGGTTAAGTTGATTGGCCATACTAAATTTCCCCTGAGTGTTAGGGTGATCAGCAGGATAAATGCTGGGGTTACGGGATTAGGGGCCTGGATGGGGTTGTGGTTAGTACAGACTCAATGGGCCGAATGGCCTCTTTCTGCGCTGTAGGGATTGTATAATTCTATTCAGTGAATGTTTTTAAAAAAAAATCCTACTCTGAAGCAAGAGGAGATAGACCTCCCAGTCCTGATTGCTATAGTAGTGAGCAAGGCTGAAGAGAAGAGTTTTTGAATTGGGGAGAAGGGGGACTGGGCAAGAGGGGGGGAACTGGAGCAGTGAGACCCAACAGCAAAGACAGACATCTTTCTCCTTCTCCTGTTAGGGACAAATCAAGTGATCTCCTGCAATCGATAGCTAAAAAGAGACAGGTTGCTGAAATTTTTCATCTTGGACACATCAGGACAGAGATAAGAATACCAAATTTCAAACATTCGCTGTTTACGTTTCGGGGGAAAATAATCTCCCTCCACAACAGATGGTCAGGTTCTGGACTCTATTATGTTCTGGGATGGAGTCATCCCGTTTCGTTGTGATGCACAGCACAGTTGAGCAGCCCGCTAAACTCATGGGCTGGGCTATAAAGAATGGCAGCTTGGGCTCATGAAGCTAAGAGGGAGTGGTGCATACGGAGCTGTCCCTCATTCTGAGCCAGTGCCTCGATTAGAAGCGGTGGGGGGGATGGAATGGGAAGGAGCAAGGGAACACTGTAAAAGGCAGGGGGGAATCTTACGGAAAAGTTTGAGAATGACATTGACGGTGTACCTGGTAACAGTATCCACAGTGTGAGTGGAAAACTGCATTCACCGCCAAATGGAGTTTGCACACAACCAGGACCTAATTACTTAGAAAGCAACCGAGAGCGTTTAATATCAAATATTTAACATCGAGGACCATTGAAACGGCAGGCTGGAGGGAGGAGGATCCCTGTGGAAAGAGTGCGTGGTGGCTCCCCTTGTATTGTCTGGAGCTGCATTCACACATTGGATCTGCTGTGAGATACATTCATGGCTGATGTAGGCGCTTCATTCTGTGCCATTAGTCAAAGAACAGGCACCCCCTGATGGAGCCTTTACCCTTTGACCAGAATGGGAGCCAGAAAATTAAATATGCACTCAATAATATGCACCTAATGTTCCTTTGCTGATCAAGTGAAAAATCACCAATCTTGGCTAAATTAGCTGCTACGATTGTGTCACTTTGCTCTTGAACTTAGTGCAGGGGACAGATTCTAGATAAAGAGTAAAGCTCCTTCTACACTATCCCTTATCAAACACTCCCAGGACAGGTACAGCACAGGGTTAGATACAGAGTGAAGCTCCCTCTACACTGTCCCCCATCAAACACTCCCAGGACAGATACAGCATGGAGTGAGATACAGAGTAAAGTTCCCTCTACACTGTCCCCCATCAAACACTCCCAGGACAGATACAGCATGGAGTGAGATACAGAGTAAGATGACGTCACAAAAGGAGTCCATTTCACCTTTGCAGGTGAAATTATATTTTAATTTGTGGGATGTGGGCATTGACTGTGGTGGGAGTCAAACCTGGGTCCGCAGAGATTTGCCAGGGTCGCAATGCCAGTACACCACCCCCTCACCTGATTTTCGGACAAATGGAGGGTGTGTGTGTGTGTGGTGTGGTGTGTGTGTGTGTGTGGTGTGTGGGTGGGTGTGGGGGAGGGAAGGAGAGGAAGAGAGGGAGGAGAGGGGCAGGGGGTTGGGTTGGAATTGATTCCACACTGTTCAGTGGCTCAATAAGGTTATGTGATGTAGTCAATGATGTGCAGGTTAGGTTGATTGGCCGTGCTAAATTGCCCCTTAGTGCGACAGGTTGTGTTGGTAAGATGGATTGGGTGATGGGGTGGGGTAAGATTCTGACTTGGTGCGGGCTCAGTGGGCCAGTGGCCTTTTTCTGCAGTGTTACGATTCTATCGTTCTAACCATTCTCCCAATTGTCGAAGTTCCCTGCACACCAGTGCTACTCATAGGTTACCCCAGTACCCAGTGGGACCAGTCACCTGATTGAGGAGGGGAGGAATTTCCCCTTCAGATTGGAGTCAAGCTGGTGGTGGCACAGCGGTTAGCGCTCCCTCACAGCACCAGGGACCTGTATTCGATTCCTGGCTTGGGTCACTGTCTGCGTGGAGCCTGCACGTTCACTCCGTGTCTGCGCAGGTTTCCTCCGGGTGCTCAGGTTTCCACCCACAGTCCAACGATGTGTGGGTTAGGTGGATTGGTCATGCTAAATTTGCCTCTTGGTGTCAGGGGGACTCACTAGGGCAAATGCATGGACATAAGGCCTGAATAGGATTGTGGTTGGTGCAGGCCTGAGGGGCCAAATGGCCTCCTCCTGCACTGTAGGGATTGTATGGCTGTAACCGGGTTGTTTTGTGTAAAAGTATAACTTCTTCCCTTTGATCTTTCTTTGAAGCTTTTGTGTTAGGGAATAGCAATGTGAGAAACCAAGTGGTTCAGACAAGGCAAATAGGTGTTTTCCAGGGCTGGGTGTTGAATGGGAAAAGCTCTATGCCTGTAACAGACAAACATTTTTGTGACGATACATAAGCAAATGAGACTAGACGCGGAAATCTCAGACTGACCGTTCCTGGCTGATTTAGTCTATGTTCAAGTAACAACAACAGTCTCAAGGGCACACTGCTGTAGATGTGTGCAGATGTAGTTTAATTCTGTTTGAGACAAAGTTCTATCAAACTGCGTGTACTAGGCTAACCTTGGTTTTCTTCCACATGCTGGTGCCTGGGCGCAGCGCGAGGACATGCTGTTGTGTGCGTCTTTATATCAGTCTATTGTCAAGGTCGCTGGGGTGAGGCTGCGGCATTGACAAAACCTGGTAGAACCTTTGCTTCCCCGGCCTGTCTCCGCACTGATGTGATTGCCCTGGTGCGTACCGGGGCGGCTGTGGGTAACTGGGATTGGTTTGCTGAATTTGATAACATTAATTCAGCCCCAGTGTCCACACCCTATATGGTGTTATGCAGCGGAGCAGGGAAAGATTTCTTTGGCTGAGACAGAGAGGAGTGTTGATCAGGTTGTGCAGAAGGAGCTGTACCCTGAATCAAATGTGCGGGTAACACAGTGGTTAGCATTGGTGCCTCGCAGCTCCAGGCATCCGGGTTCGATCCCGATCTCGGGTCAGAGTCTGTGTGGAGTCTGCATGTTCACCTTGTGTCTGCGTGGGTTTCCTCCAGGCGCTTTGGTTTCTTCCCACAGCCCAAAGATGTAGATTGGCCATGTTAATTGCTCCTTAGTGTCTGGAGATGTGCAGGTTAGGGTGGATTGGCCATGGGAATGGTTAAAGGAATGGGTTGTGGGGGGGAGGGTGTGGGCTGTGAACCTGGGTAACACACTGACAGTCGGTGCACAATGGTTGGATTGAATGGCGGTGATCTGCACTGTAGGGAATCTGTGTTCTGGGAGCATTTGGGGCATTGCAGAGGGAAATTATTGAACCTGATCTTGGGTGTATTGGTAACTTTTTTTGTTGTTCTGAATAAGGGAGCCACATTTTGACAATGAGTGAATCACTGTTCTTTCACCTGGAGAGTTCCCTCCGTTGTTACCCTCCTCCTGCCTCACTCCCCCTCCATCGTTACCCTCCTCCTGCCTCACTCCCCCTCCGTCGTTACCCTCCTCCTGCCTCACTCCCCCTCCGTCGTTACCCTCCTCCAATCTGATGATTCTTTGAGATCTCTATAACTCTCTGGTTCTGGTGTTTAGTGCAGGGCCTTTGACCTTCCATCATTGACTGTGCCTTCAGCTGCCTGAACACATGCACGTGTGCGATGTGCGTGTACACTCGCTATGCGGGATACACAACAATGAACACACTGTACGTGTGCTCACAGCCACTTGTGTGCGCACACACACATATGCACACATTGTACATGCGTGTTCATGCAAGCACACACTGTACTCATGCATATGGCTACACTCTGTGTGTGCAGGTGCACACATACAGAAAGGTTCACAGACATTCATGCATACAGGCCCACACTGAGGTGTACGCACGCACTTACATTGTTGCCAGTATACTTTGTACAGTGTACTTTGGCTCACATGCACATGCTCACGCGCGCACACAGCTATGCATCCACGTAGTTTGCACACGCACACAGGTACGGAAGCAGGCACACGTTCTGACACATACGCAGGTACGTGCACACTCGCGTACGTACACAGGTACGCACAAGCTCGCAGATGCACAAACATTTGCGCATGCACTCAGGTATGCGCATGCACTCAGGTACTCACACACACAGGTAAGTGTGTGCTCACACATACACACAGGTAGGCACATGCTTGTGCGCACACATACCCGTGCGTGCGCGCACACACGTACGCACACGCTCACAGGTTCTCACACACTCGGCTAGCTGAGGGTTGTTGGCTCAGTGCCAGGTTTGTTTGATGGCTGTGAGGTGCCTTTGGGATGTTTACGGCGCTACAGAAATGCGACTTGTCAGAAGGGTTGGTTGGGGGTGTGGGGGGTCAGGGGCAAGACGTGCATTCTCTCTATTTAAAACCCCCCCCCCCCCCCCCCCCCCCCCCCCCCCCCCGCCTCAGTGGGATGCAGATCAGATTTCTCAAAGAGGAGGCGGGGGGGAGGTAGCAGTGGCGACTGGCTGAGTGTGGGAACGAGCGGTGTGGCAGGGAGCTGGCTGGAAGCAGAGTTAAATCGGGCTAAGCAAGAGCGCGTCAGAAGAGGTTACAGTCTGTTGGTGGAAATGGGATTTTCCTCCGACTTACGTAGGTATACATTGTTGTGTAAGCAGGAACAGAACATACTGTGATTCTTAACTCCCCGTGGAGCAGGAACTTGACTGCCGTCTCTCAGTCAACAGAGTGTGTTCTGTTTCAGATCTACAATCCACCCAGAACCAGGGGCTGCCTTGTTTGTACCTACCGAGCTGCGTGTTTTGCAAAATACCAGCCTGTTCATGGGGTGGGGGGTGAGACTTTTGGCTTGCGTGGTGCAGGACGTTAAAAAAATACACAACACATCCTAAAGCTTGCAGCTTGTTGAACTGAGCTTTGTCTCAGTGTCACCCAGAAGCTGCTTTATGTATACTTTAAGTGTTGTTGAAGGAGCAAATCTTTGTCCCACATTTACTTCATAGGTTAGAATTCCTGCAGCGCAGAAGGAGGCTATTGGACCCATTGTGTCTGCCCCCACTCTCCAACCGGTTATGGATTAGCGCTGCTATCTCACAGTGCCAGGGAGCTGGGTTCGACTCCCGGCTCGAGTCACTGACTGTGCGGAGTCTGTGTGTTCTCCCCGTGTCGGCGTGGGTTTCCTCCGGGTGCTCTGGTTTCCTCCCACAGTCCAAGGATGTGCGGGTTAGGTTGATTGGCCATGCTAAACTTTTCTCATTAAGGTCAGGGAGACCAGCAAGGTAAATATATGGGTGGGATTGTGGTCGGTGCAGACTCGATGGGTTGAACGGCCTCCTTCTGTAATTTAGGTATTCTAGGAAAGAGTGTCTTACCTGGGCCCTCGAGGTGATGTGAGAGGTGGACGTGTACCATGGGGTTAGGGGGTGGGTGTATGTGGGAGTGGGTTTGAGTGGTCGGGAGTTGGCGGGGGGTAGAGCTGGGTGGCTTGAGCTGTCAAAGTTGACACACATGAGTGGCACAGCAATTAGCACTGCTATCTCACAGCGTCAGGGACCCCAGGTTCGATTCCTGGCTTTGGGCCACTATCTGTGCGGAGTCTGCACATTCTCCCTGGTCTGCGTGGGTTTCCTCCCACAGTCTGAAAGACGTGCTGGTTAGGATGCATTGGCCATGCTAATTTCTCCCTCAGTGCACCCGAACAGGTGCCGGCGTGTGTCGACTAGGGGAATTTCACAGTAACTTCATTGCAGTGTTAATGTAAGTCTAATGCATTGTACTCTAAACCTAAATAAATGAAATAATCTTTAGGAACTCCCAGTATTGTAACTAAAAGCCAGCTTCAGGTACGCAAGAGAAGCTTTGCTGTCTTTGTGGGTAATATTTTTGTGTTAATACGTCCACAGGATTCCCTCGGGTCTCCTCATGGATCCCTGTTGTCCCCTGAACCCTGGTAATTAAACCCCGTGCTGTGACGTATTGTTGCAAGTTGAGTGGCGTTGGGAGGTGGTGCGGTTGACCGAGACTGAAGTCACTCGGAACATTTTGTACAGGATAATTCACTGTTACTGTTCAGGGCCTGGTTTTTTATTTTGCCATCTTTGTCCATTGTGACATATAACGCGTACGCTCCATTCTGCTGCTTGTGAGAGAGAGCTTTGTTGCCGGTGGAAATCATTTGTCTAAATACCTAAGATTACACACGATCGTAGAATTCCTGCTCACCTTTTGACCAAACATCCGCCCGTTACGTAGTGGGATAACTGTTCCACCTGCCTGCTGAAACAATTGGCTCCATCATCTCTCTGTCCCTTTCAGTTTCGATTCAGATTTTGGAGAACTGTTGGCCTAATGGTATTATCTCTAGAACATTAATCCAGAAACTCAAACCTGGGTCTGAATTCCCAGTTTTAAAAAATATGCCTGGAATTCAGAATCTACTGATGACCATGAAACCATTATCGGAAAAACCCATCTGGGTCACTAATGTCCCTTTAGGGAAGGAAATCTGCCGTCCTTATCCGGTCTGGCCTACATGTGAATCCAGAGCTGCAGCAACGCGGTTGAGTCTCAGCTGCCCTCCAAGGAGCAACTAGGGATGGGTAATAAATGCTGGCCCAGCCAGGGATACACGTCCTACGAATGAATGTAAAGGATTGATGGTGAGCTGAGTGGTGTCTCTCCAAGTGATCGTTCTTTGTTAGAAGAGGCAGATTGTTTGACAGTGGTGGGCATCGCTTCCCCGATCTCGATCCGCCTCATCAGAGAAGGTACTTGTAGCAGAAGGGTGCAGTTCAGTGCCGGTGGCTAGCTCTTTGTCAGAGCTCGTCGCGTAATGCTATACAATTGTCCTCCTTGGTACTCATCTGATTCCCTGCGGGGGTTGTAAGTTAGTGAGTAGGGAACTCCTCCCCGTTCCCCAGAACGTGATAGCCAATTCCAGTATCCCATCCAAGATCAGCAAATTTCCCAGCAGAGTCTGACTGAGGCACTCGTTCAGAGGATCTCGTTAAACTAGAATATAAAGCGTGCTGCAATGTCCACTTCGACAGTAAGAAGTAACCGGCAGGCTGTGTCCGCACAACGAGCGTTTTGAGTTATGTAAAAAAAAAAATTAGTCCAAACATCTGAGGGGGGATCTTATAAAGACTTACAAGATAATGAAGGGGCTAGGTAGGGTAGAGGTAGAGAGATTCTTCCCGCTTAGAAAGGATAGCAGAACTAGAGAGCACAGCCTCAAAATAAGGGGGTGGCTGTTTAGAACAGAATTGAGGAGGAACTCCTTTTCTCAAAGTGTGGTTAGTCTCTGGAATTCTCTGCCCATTGAAGTGGAGGCTACCTCGCTGAATATATTTAAGCCACAGGTAGGTAGGTTTCTGATAGACAAGGGAGTTAAGGGGAGAAAGCGGGAAAGTGGAACTGATCCACTTTAGATCAGCCGTGATCTTATTGAATGGTGGGATAGGCTTGAAGCACTAAATGGCCTACTCCTGATCCTATTTCTTACGTTCTTATGCATCCCCTCCCTTGTGTGTGCGTTCCCATATACACGTTTATTGGCTGTGCGGAATTGCCCCTTAGTGTCTAAGGATGTGCAGGCTAGAGGGATTAGAGAAGTAAGTCTTCGGGGTTACAGGGAGAAGCTGTGCTGGAGATCTGGTGCAGACATCTTGGGCTCAATGGTCACCTCCTGCACTCGAGGGATTCTGCGAATGGTTTGAGTTCGAGTGCAGTGAACAAGAGGTCAGCATACAATGGCCACAAACGGATAAAATAAAGAATTTAAGATGAATGTCGTTACATGAACTTTCAGGCAGATAACAGAGTCGTTAAGGAGAGACAGGATGTGCACAGGGATACTTGCTACTGGAGAGGGAGGGGGATTGTTTGGAGGATAACCCCTGGCACCGAGGGTGACCCCACGGCTCTGAGACCGCAAGGGAACAGAGACCCAGAGCAGGAACACGCTAATTTGGTGTGAATTAGTATCAACAGCCAGGATAAAGTTTGTAAAATGCAAATGTGTCAACACTGGTGCTGCAGACAAGTGTTAAAGATGTTGTTCGGGTAGTGTCGAGAGAGCTTTACTCTGTATCTAATCCTGTGCTGTACCTGTCCTGGGAGTGTTCGATGGGGACAGTGTAGAGGGAGATAGGTAGACAAAAAAACAAATTGTGGTTGAACGATGTAGATAGTAATGAGGAGTAAGTTGACATTGAAGGAAAGAGGAAGATAATTTGGTTTTAAGGCGAAGAGATGTTGTTTGTGATAGAAAAGTTTGGGCCACATCTGAGGCAAGGATCCTACTGAAATTGAGAGTATATTCCTGTAAGGTACTGGTTCAGAAATTCCTTCACAGTGGTGGAGGGTGGATTGTAGAGGAATGAATATTGGGTCTGACAGAATGATTAGTTAAACAATGGCACGCTGATCACCGAACTGGTGCACGGAGGGGAGAAACGGAACGCATTTCACTTCCAGAAGTGGATTTGCGGGTGCGTTTAACTTGACAACTTGCCAAAAAAAAAACTAGTGGGAGGAGGGGAGGTGGGTGGAATCATAAAGTACCGCGAGTAATTGGCAGAACAGTTGACAGATGGAGCTTGTGGGATGGGAGAGAGGGAGGAAGGAAAGAGTGTGGGGGAGGGATTTGCATTGAGGGGGGTTTGGTTTGTTGGGGGGATGGGGGGAGGAACAAAATATTAGAACAGGCAATCAGAGGGCTGGAAGGAAACGTGGTCTTTTGTGATTGCAGTAAGTGAGGGAGCCACTTTGATGTTGGGAGGAGCGCCGGTGGTTTCTATTGGGTAGGGATCAGTCATCGGGAGAGAATTGGAACCCTTCTCAGCACCGTTGATGGAACTAATCTCATTGAAAAGCCAGCTGCCTCGCACTTGCACACTCCTGATCCTGCGCACAGCCTGACCCTGGTGTGTTTTATTTTATTTTTAAACTTGTCCTTCTCCCAGTAGCAAACCCGCTGGGTTCCCCGTCCTTGGGGGTCCAGTGGACCAAGCTTGTTTGTCCTGGACACCCCTTCAGCATGTTTCAGACACCCGGCCCCCTACTCTCCCGAGTCATTCGTCGGGATTGAGCTCAGGTCACTGCGTGTTTGCACTTTAATTCGCTATCTCAGCATTGCCCAACTTCCAGTTAAACCCAAGCTCTTACACGTCATGCCAAGCATCACATGGCACCTTGTCAGAGGCCAGGTGAGTTATCTTAGTCTCCTGGCTAACGTTTATCTGCGAAACAAACAGCACTTGAGAGAATGTAATCCGATGTTTATCAGTGTGCAGAAATTCACTGCTGTGTTTCCTGTGTTTGAAACCAGGGCTATCTTTTGAAAGGTATTTCATTGGCCGTAAAACCCTTTGACCTTTCTAGAGGTTGTAAAAGGTGCTACGTAAATGCAAGACTTTTTAGTGACCCTGGGACAACGTAGAGGGTGTTTTACTCTGTATCTAACCCCGTGCTGTACCTGTCCTGGGAGTGTTTGATGGGGGGACAGTGTAGAGGGAGCTTTACTCTGTATCTAAACCCTTGCTTGGAGTGTTTGATGGGGGGACAGTGTAGAGGGAGCGTTACCCTGTATCTAACCCCGTGCTGTACCTGTCCTCGGAGTGTTTGATGGGGACAGTGTAGAGGGAGCTTTACTCTGTATCTAACCCCGTGCTGTACCTGTCCTGGGAGTGTTTGATGAGGGGCCGTGTAGAGGGAGCTTTACTGTGTATCTAACCCTGTGCTGTACCAGTCCTGGGAGTGTTTGATGGGGGGACAGTGTAGAGGGATCTTTACTCTGTATCTAACCCTGTGCTGTACCTGTCCTAGGAGTGTTTGATGGGGGACAGTGTAGAGGGAGCTTTACTATGTTTGAATATTTTGTTTTGAACCTGAACGATGAAATAGAAAGTTTGGGAAATGAATGGAACTTTTTTTAGCCTCACTGCCCCCTGGTGGGGAAGTGCTTCAGCTCACCTGAGAGTTGGGTCTGAAATCCAGAGCTTGATTGAAGAGTGGAAGGGGGACAGGAAGGGGAGATGACAAGTTTTGTAACATCTGGGAGCCAGGGTTACAGCTGCTGCATTCGCATAGAACAGCGCTGGGATGCACGTGCAATGGGGTCCTGACTGCATACAAGGGGGTAGGGGATAGTTGCAAATGCAGTCCAGATGAATTTTTGCAGAGCTGAGTGAAGTTCCCAGTTTTATACCCTGCTCCATATTGGAAGGAGCCTGTGCTGTCCAGGTCGAACGCGGATCCTCGGGACTTTGCCAAAGATTTTGCCGCCTGGAGTGTCACTGGTCTCCTATCGCTGTGTTAAGCAAGCGCCAGTGTGCATAGCAAGATTCCGCAGCAAGCAGTGACCTGCTCTTTGGGGTGATTGTCACCCCCCCCGCACAAAATGGTGTCTCGGGATTCCACACCTCTGTTCTGAGGGGGCGGACAGGATCTGGATTTGACAGCTGATCCAATGGTGCTGCCCCATGCACCCCTCCCCTCCCTCCCTCTCCGAGGGGTGGCACGGAGGCACAGTGGTTAGCACTGCTACCTCACAGCGCCAGGGAGTTGGGTTCGATTCCGGACACAGGTGACTGTGCAAACTCTGCACATTCTCCCTGTGTCTGTGTGGGTTTCCTCCGGATGCTCTGGTTTCCTCCCGCAGTCCAAAGGTGTGCAGGTTCGATGGATTGATTATGCTAAATTGCCCTTTAGATGTGTAGGTTAGGTGTGTTGCCGAGGTAATTTGTCCCTTGGTGTCAGGGGATTAGCAAAGTGAATATGTGGGGTTACGGGGCTCGGGCCTGGGTGGGATTATAGTCTATGCAGACTCGATGGGCTGAATGGCCTCCTCCTGTACTGTAAGGAGTCTATGAACTGAATGTAGTGGGAAGAATGTCTGCTTGGGTCTTGTTTGGATTGGGTGAGAAAGCAAAGAACATGTTTAAAACAGGAGCAAAACTGATTCTCTCACCGGAGTGAAATGCTCAAGGACAACATTTAGCAGAGGAACTGGTTTAAAATGGAGGTTCAGTGTGAACTGAAGTGAAGAAAGTTGTATGTTTTGTGACAGAGTCTGGGAAAGGAAGAGGATGACCCTTAAATTGGGATTATGATGATTCCCCAGAAGTGAATTCCTGATGGATTAGTCACCGCTCCATGTAGCGGATGGATAAACCACAGGAATCGGTTGTCGCGGCCTACGGACAGGCTTTATCATCCAGATGGAATGTGAGAGAGTGGTGCTCCGTGGACATGTTTTCACAGGGCCCTCTGCTCCTTTGACTTGTTGGACTGCGAGAATGTAAACAGCCAGGGCCTGTTCTGGGCAGAGGGAGTCGAGGCTCGAGACTTCCCCGTCTTCTCTCTGTATCCCTCTCCTTACCATTCCAATGCAGAGAGTCACAACTGTCCCTGGAGTAAGGTCCAAATCCCCGTCCACACAGGAGAGTTGGGTGAGGGCGGTGAGTGGAGGAGGGAGGAAGGAATGTGGGTGGGGGCTGCTTTTCCAGGGGAAAATTCAAAGTTCTCATGTCAGTCTTATTATTTTAAAAAGACGTTTTAATGGTGTTCCAAAACTTGAAGGGGAAGGGGACATTTTCTGGTGGTTCGGAGGGGGGGTGTGGGGCGGTATGGAGAGCTGGGGTGGGGGAAGGGGGTGTGGAGGAATGGGCTAATGGGGAGGAGGAATGGGGGTTCGGGGGTGGAACAGTGGGGGAGAACCTGAGGTTTAAATCTTGAACGTCGCATTGAGCTAAGCTTAACAAGGGGACTGCAATTCATAGGATCCCTACAGTACAGAAGGAGGCCTATTGAATCTCTGACAGGGTACTTTATCCAGATTCTCTGCCCATCTGATCTCCGTAACCCCACACGTTTAGCACGGCTAATCCCCCTAAACCACACATATTTGGACTGTGGGAAGAAAGTGGAGCACCCAGAGAAAAACCACGCAGATACGGGGAGAATGTGCAAACTGCACATAGACCATTGACCTGAGGCTGGAGTCGAACCCAGGTCCCTGGCGCTGTGAAGCAGCAGCACTAACCACTGTGCTGTGCCGCCCTGTCTCCATTCACTGACACCTAATAGCTGCCATGTAGGTGGATCAGTGTGCCCTCTCTATTTCACCCTCCCCTATGCCGTGGAAACTGCAGCAAGAGTTTGGTCCTGCACCCTTTGTGTCTCTGACAGATTTTGCGCTTGTAAGTTGTCTTCTGATAGCTTTGGCCTGCTTGGCTGGCAGGGTGGGTGGAGTGCGGTTTCGGGAGAATCCCTGGGTTCGGGAGCCAACGTCAGCACCTTGAGGCATGTGACAAATGAATCATCCGAACCTGGCCAGGCTGCCACACCGTTTGGAACTGGTCACTGGGCAATGCTGAAACAGGGACCTGGGGCTCCCAACCTATTCAACTTTCAACACTAAGGGGCAATTTAGCACAGCCAATCCACCTAACCAGCACGTCTTTCGGACTGTGGGAGGAAACCGGAGCACGCAAAGGAAACCCATGCAAACACGGGGAGAACGTGCAAACTCCACACAGACAGTGACCCAAACCAGGAATTGAATCCAGGTCCCTAAGCACTGTGCCGCCCTGTGGGTGCGTTCCGATGTGAACGGGCCACCTCTGGTGCAGATAATTAAAGGGATTCTCTCTTGCGTTGTCTATGGTATTCCTGCTTCCTTCATCCCGACTTATCCATCACCCAAATTAATTGAAAGTCCTCTTTGAATTCCAATAAGATGTGGAATTTATTTCTCCTGTTTCCCTTGTTTTCAGAACCCACCTCTGTCCGTGTGTGCATGTGTATGTATATGTGTGTACGCATGTATCTTTGTGTAAACACGTGCGCAGGTGTGTGTACATACGTCTTTGTATACGTGTGGACAGTGTGTATGGGCCTGTGTGAATGAGTACAAATGTGTGTATGCACATGTGTGTGTATGTGTGCATGCAATGTGCATACGTGTAGTATACATGTGTACAGTGCATATATGTATGCATGTGTGCACGTGCAGTGTATGCGTGCATGTGCGGTGTTTGTGTGTGCGCACAAGGTGCATGCAGTGTGTACACTTGTGTGCATGTCATGA
This sequence comes from Sphyrna mokarran, assembly GCA_024679065.1. Lineage (NCBI taxonomy): Eukaryota > Metazoa > Chordata > Chondrichthyes > Carcharhiniformes > Carcharhinidae > Sphyrna > Sphyrna mokarran. The sequence goes on from JAGIQG010000033.1 coordinate 4,680,147, forward strand.
TTACTGCGTGTTTAAGACTGTGTATATGTATGGCAGTAAGTCCGCACAGCTTCTTGCAGACATAGATAGGGTCCAGCTGCCATTGAAGACAGCCCCAAAATCCAAAGATGTGTGGGTTAGGTTGATTGTCTATGCTAAAAATTGCCCCTTATGTCCTGAGATGCATAGGTTAGAGGGATTAGCAGAGTAAATGTCTGGGTATATGGGGTAGGGCCTGGATGGGATTGTGATCGGTGCAGACTTGATGGGCCGAATGTCCTTTTTCTGCACTGTAGGGATTCTATGAGCCCCCAGCTGTTTATTTAGGAAAACTCTTTGCCACTTCCCTGGCAGGGACACAGCTCCCTGTAGCTATTGCACAGGGCTTTGTGCTAGCTGTTTAAAGTTGAGCTTGCTGTGAGGTCTCCCACATCCTCCCTCCCATCCCCTGGCGTTGCACAGGGTGGTGAATCACGCTGTCTTCAAAGTGACCGGAGCTGTGCTTTTGGACTGCTCCTGTTAGTATATTCCGTGACAGAGCCCTGATTCCAGGAAGCTGCCTTTCATGTTTTGGAGGGCGCTGCCTGCTACTAGTAACTTTAACACGCGGTGTCAGAAACCTGGCTACACAGTGCGATACCAGAGTTACACTCAGACACACAGCCTTCTCCCTGGTCAGCAGCGAGTGTGGTGAGCTACACAGTGCGGGAGAAATGCTCTGTTCGCAATGTGCAGGAGTTTAGCCACGTTCTCTCCCCACTACCGAGTGGTGGCACAGTGGTTAGCGCTACTGCCAAACAGCACTGGCGACCCGGGTTCAATTCCCGGTTTGGGTCACTTTGTGTGGAGTCTGCACATTCTTCCCATATCTGAATGGGTTTCCTCCGGAGTGACGCTCAACCGTGCAGCCTTTTTCCTGGTCAGCAGCGAGTGTGGTGAGCTACACAGCATGATGCTGAGGGTCAGGGTTACAGTCAGACACATAGCCTTCTCCCTGGCCAGCAGTGAGTGTGGTGGACTGCACAGTGTGGTGCTGAGGGTCAGGGTTCTGCTCAGACGCGTGGCCTTCTCCTCCCCCCACCCCCCACACAACCTTAACTCAGCAGCACTGTGTTGTTGTCGGTTTGCAGTTATCTCTGATTCTGTGGATTGGGACTTGTTTAGAATCACTACAGTTAAGTTTAAAATTTACTTATTACTGTCACAAGTCGGTTTACGTTAACACAGCAATGAAGTTACTGTGAAAATTCCCTAGTTGCCGCACTCCGGCGCCTGTTTGGGTAGACTGAGGGAGAATTTAGCACGGCCAGACTACAGGAAGAAACAGGAGCATCCGGAGGAAACCCATGCAGGTATGGGAAGAATATGCAGACTCCACACACACACACACACACACACACACACACACACACACACACACACACACACACACACACACACACACACAGTGACCCAAACCGGGAATTGAACCCGGGTCGCCAGTGCTGTTTGGCAATAGCGCTAACCACTGTGCCACTACTCGGTAGTGGGGAGAGAACGTGGCTAAACCCCTGCACATTGCGAACAGAGCATTTCTCCTGAATGAATCTGGTGCAGCAGAAAGCGGACTGTCCTGATTTATTTGGGCATTAACCCCAGAATCTTAACGCTCATTGTGTTGTGAGAACCTTTATTACTGGCAGCTTCTAGGATTCCCTGGAAGTTACGGAACAGCACCCAACAATACCTTAGAGATTTTTTTGCCCTTACTGACTTCAGGTACACCTAGCAAAGGGCATCCCAAGCTGTTTTCTTTCAATCTCCCTATAGTGCCTTGGGATTCACTTTTGTGTTAAATTGTGATGTGTTATTGAGTAATTCAGGTCACTGTGTTCCCTGGAGGGTCCATGACCAGAGATAGGGGAAGGAGAAGGGAACTGGCAAGAGGAGGGGAAATGAGTGACTTTTATTTCAAACAGTCAAGTTGTTGGAAGGCACTGTCTGAAAGGTTGGTAGGGATCCATTCAGTGGCAACTCTCAAAAATGATGTGGAGATGCTGCTGTTGGACTGGGGTAAACACAGTAAGAAGTCTCACAACACCAGGTTAGAGTCCAACAGGTTCATTTGGTAGCACAAGCTTTCGGAACACTGTTCCTTGCTCAGGTGAGTGGAGAGTTGGGTTCACAAACACAATTGCAAGATAGTGGTTGGAATGTGAGCCTTTACAGGTAGGTAATCAAGTCTTTACAGACTCCATGTGCGTGGAGAGAGCTTTAAAGAGGTGTGAATTGTCTCAAGCCAGAACAAATAGTAGGATTTTGCAATCCCAGGTCAAATGATGGGGTTACACCCTTGTGTGACATAAACCCAAGATCCTCTCAAAAAGGCAGAGTCCTAGAGTGGCGAATGGTGAAACAGACTTGAGGGGCCGAATGGCTTGCAGAGAAATTGTATAAGCAGTTGGTGTCTTAGTATCAAGATTGCACTTTATTGTTTTAGCTTGGTTTGATATGATTTATTATTGTCACATGTATTAGTATACAGTGAAAAGTGGTGTTTCTTGTGCACTATACAGACAAAGCGTACCGTTCATACAGAAGGAGAGACTGCAGATTGTAGTGTTACAGTCATAGCTAGGGTATAGAGAGAGAGAGATCAGCTTAATGCGAGGTAGGGATCCATTCAAAAGTCTGAGGACAGCAGGGAAGAAGCTGCTCTTGAGTTGGTTGGTACGTGACCTCAGACTTTTGTATTGCAGGGGTGAGGTACCCAGGGCAGTTATTGCATGGCTGAACATTAACACCTTCAGGGGCAGGAGACAGGGAGGTCTGGAGGAGAATTGAGAAAGTAAATGTTTGACTGCAGTTACAGTCCAACACAGATGGGCTGGGGAGCTTTCAGCAAAGGGGCATGAGAGAGCGTACAATCCTCAGGGAGTTTGCTGTAGTGGGGTGAATGAAACTGAATGTCAGTACTCTTAATCCTCCCACTCTGCAGGGTTCTCTCATCAAATTCCCCAAAGACTGTTCCGAGAATTCCCGTGAATCTTATTTTCTACTTATTCAAGGAAGTTAGGCCCCCTCGCTGATATGGCTCCCAGGACAACGGTAAGAAGTCTGCCAAATCCAGGACAACACCCAGTGAGGGGTTTCCACATTCCAGCATTCCTTGGAAGGAACTGGGGTGAACGGACTTTAGCTTGCTCCCTCCCTCCGCAGACGTTGTTACATAGGGTCGGAGGGGTTTATAGCATGGAAACAGGTTCATACTGCCCCTTCTCTTAAAACCCCTACGCTAGTCCCATTCACCTGCACTTGGCCCATTTCCCTCTCCACCCATCGTAACCATGTAACTGTCTAAATAATTTTTAAAAGACAAAATTGTACCCGCCTTTACTATTACCTCTGGCAGTTGTTCCAGATACGCACCACCCTCTGTATGAAAAAATACCCCTCTGGACCCGTTAGTATCTCTCCCCTCTCACCAATGCCCTCTAGTTTTAGAGCCCCATACCTTTGGGAAAAATATTGACTATCTAGCTGATCTGTGCCCCTCATTGTTTTATAGACCTCTATAAGATCACCCCTTAGCTTTCTACACTCCAGAGAAAAAAAGTCCCAGTCTCTCCTTATACCTCAAACCATCAAGCCCCAGTAGCATCCTGGTAAATCTTTTCTGCATTCTTTCTAGTTTAATAATATCCTGTCTGTAATAGAGTGACCAGAACTGTACACAGTATTCCAAGTGTGACTTTATCAATGTCTCGTACAACTTCAACAAGCATCCCAACTCCTGTGTTCAATGTTTTGGGCAGTGAAATTAGGGGGGTCTCCCTGCAGATCTGTGTTGATGAGTTTTGAAAGGATCCACCTTCATTGTGGGGGTTTGGGAGGGGTGAGGGGCTCCATAGGTTCCGCTCTGAGCTGTCTTGCCGGCTAAATGCCTTCCCGACTGCTTGGTCACGAGGCTTGGTGCCATTTAGCTTCTTCCTACTCTCCAGAGATGTGTGGGTTAGGTGGATTGGCTGTGCTAAGTTCTCTCTCAATGTACCCGAACAGGTGACGGAGTGTGGCAACTAGGGGATTTTCACAGTATTAATGTGAGGCTTACTTGTGACTAATAAATAAACTTTAACAAGAATTCCCAATTGCTCTGAACTTAAGCAAAGCGTAACATTGTGTGTGTGTGTGTGTGTAGCACTCACATTACTTCCCCCCCCACCCACACGCGCCATCCCCTATTCCAAACCCCTCAAAAAGGCAGCTGGTTCCTAACGTGTTCCGGAGATTCCACGTTGTTTTTTTTGGGAGTGAACTTCCTCTACATTGCCACCAATGCCCAGTATCAGCATTGTGTACTATCTATAAGATGCACTGTAGCAACTCACCAAAGATCCTTAGACAGCACCTTCTAAATCCATGACCACTTCCATCCAGAAGGACAAGAGCAACAGCTACACGGGGAACACCACCACCTGTAAGTTCCCCTCCAAGCCACTCGCCATCCCGACTTGGAAATATATTGGCCGTTCCTTCGTAGTTGCTGGGTCAAAATCCTAGAATCCTTTCCCTGACAGCATTGTGGGTCAACCCCAAAGAACATGGACTACACCGATTCAAGAAGGTAGCTCAGCACCACCTTCTCAAGGGGCAACCAGGGATGGGCAGTAAATACTGGCCCATCCAGCAGCGCCCGTGTCCCATGAATGAATTATAAAAAGTGTGTGCGGGCAGCCTGAGAACTGCAGTTTGGCTGCTAGTTTGGCGAGAGTTTAAAAAGGCCTCTTAACCCCACCCCGGACGGTGTTGGTTGGAATTCCTATGTGAGGAATTTGTTCAGCGGGCTCCCCCACACGAGGGCTATTTTTGGTCTCCTGGTGGTTTGACCCCACCTAACCTCTACATTGTCACAGGCCTTCCAGAGTGTTAGATCTGCGTAGTGTGCGCGTGCTGTTATGCATCCCGTATTTGGCCGCTCTGGTTTTCTGTCTCCTTGGTGGTGGGAGACACCAGGTCCGCGTTGTGATAGAATTTGGGCGGTTTAGGGCTTTTTGCTGGCCATTTCGTCCCCACTTTCGTTGTGTCTGGCTGGCATCCCTGTGAGGGACAGCTGCTTAATCGCTCCTGGGAGATCAGCGTGGGTTTCAAAGTCAGTCGAGAAGAGAAGGAACAGCAAAGTACAAGAAAATTAACCCACTAAAGCCTGGATCTCCTCCTCGCCACCCCACAGGAAGGACGTGAGGGCCCTTGGGAGGGCATGGAGAGAGATTTCCCAGATACCAGTGTCTGGGATTGCTGGAATCCGAGGTTAGGGTTGGAGAGGCTAGGGGAGATTTGATGCAGGTGGACAAGACAATATCAGGTTTAGAAAAGTTGGACAAATGTTTCCATTGGAAGATGGCACAAGGATTAGAAGGCAGGTTTTGGGTTAAGAGATGCAGTGGGAGTGTTGGTGAGGGAAAACTTTATTCCCTTCATGACCTGGAGATCAGTGCCTCGCTGAGACCACAAATCATTCAAAATTGGCTGAGTGCTTGAGGGTAGAGGCCAGGAGAGTGAGACCCATTGATTTACTCTACAGAGAACTGGCATAGTGTCAGCAGGCTGAATGGCCTCCTCTTGTGCTGGCCTTATTAAAGCAGAATTAGAGATCCCAGGGCTTACAGCCCTTTTGTGAGTTTGTGTGCCCCATCACATTTCAGAGGAGTGAATTGTGTTTGGAATGCAGTGGGAAGTCTGCCATTTTGTGCACAGCAAGATCCCAAGAAGTGAGCCAAATGGGCTATTGCAGACCCCCCCGCCCCAGTGCTTAAAGCCCCAAGAGCGGAAGGAAAGCTCCCTGCTCCTTGTGCACTGTTAAAAATCCACCAGATGCAGAGAAGATGCTTTAATCTCAAAGGCACTGTGTTATGGCGCTGACTCGGAGTCTGCACATTCTCCCCGTGTCTGCCTGGGTTTCCTCTGGGTACTCTAGTTTCCTCCCACAGTCTGAAAGACGTGCTGGTTGGGGTACATTGGCCATGCTAAATTGTCCCTTAGTGTACCCGAACAGGTGCTGGAGTATGGAGACTAGGGGGAAATCATAGAATCCCTACAGTGTAGAAGGCCATTTGGCCCATCGAGGCTGCACCGACCACAATCCCACCCAGGTCCTAGTCCCAGAACCCCATGCATTTACCCTCACTAGTCCCCCAACACTAAGGGGCAATTTAACATGGCCAATTCACCTAACCCGCACATTTTTCGAGTGTGGGAAGAAAGCGGAGCACATGGAGGAAACCCACGCAGACACAGCGAGAATGTGCAAACTCCACACAGATAGTGACCCGAGGCTAGAATCGAAGCCGGATCCTTGGCGCCATGAAGCAGCAGTGCCAACCACTGTGCCACCCCACTCGAGTCCTGGGGTGAGGCTTGAGCAGTTAATGAGGCATGTCCTAATGGGGCATTGCCCTTAGGTGCCATGGAGGTGGAATGGCTGTGCCAAGCTAAAGGGCATTCCTACGGAAGGTCAGCAACCTGAAGGGTGGACTTCTGTTTTCTTCTCCACAGCAGCTGCCAGACCGGCCGTGTGTTTGTGTTTGTGTTGCTGGGAGAGAGAGAGAGAGAGAGTGTGTGTCATTCTTTGGGGGAAGAGAGCGTGTCGAGGAGAGGCAGGGAGAGCAGAGACAATGGGCCACTGTTTGTCGAGAGTCTGGCTGGGCTTTGGATTGGGACAGACAGAAAGGTATTGCTTTGGCTACGAGGGGTGCATAGAGTTACTTAAAGCACAATCACATGCTTCTAAATTACAGGTACGCCGTGACTGCAGGCGTGTTTGGCGAATCTCTTACACCTTTTCGCATTATTGGCTTTTGTTCTTATTTTTCTCCCCTGAACCAGAAGGAGGAAGTTAGACAGTTCCGCCATGTTTTGACATCAGGGCGAGCTTCTTTTCTAAGTGTGTGCAGTGACCACCAATCCAGGCAGTCGCTTCCCCCCCGTGGCTAACTGGAGTTCTCGGAGATCTCTGCTATATTTAATCAGGGGACACTCTTCAGTAGCAAGGGTGGCTGATTGGGGGGACACCACAGCTACAGGCAGGGTTTCCGGCAAGCTGACACTTGGGTCAGTTGGCCTTGGCCAGTGCGGAGAAGGTTGAGGGGTACCCAGTGTTGGTGTGGCGGGTTGAAGCCGGGTATGGGACCTGGTTGATCTGATGAGGAAGTGGTTTTTTAATGGTGGCGTGTTGGTTCCATTCTTGTTACCGCAGTGGCACGGTGGTCTTAACCATACAAACTGGCGTGATGGGACGGGTAGATTGTGTAGCGGCAGCCTTGTGTTAATGTAGACATTCTCCAGGCACAAAGGTTAGCACTGCTGGGTTGAAGGTGTCATGTCTTGGAGTAGTTAGCCAGCTTTGCAACAACATTATGTCGTGGGCAGAGTACCAGAATGAGAGGGTATTACCGAGGAATGTACAGCCGGGTTTTAAATGCCCAGTGGCCGAGATTTCTCGACGTGCTGGGTCCATAAGCATTCATTTGCCTCTTGATTCTGGCGTTGGACAGACTGGGGTGGGGAGGTGTATCACTTGTGGCCTCACTTTTCCCAATCTCTAACATCTCACGTTTCTCCAAATGTCTCTGCACTCGTCCATATCTGGTCTTTCTTGAATTTCATTGTCTCCTTCATTGACTGCCTGGACCTCAAGCTGTGGAACTGCCTCCCTCAAACTCTATCATTCCTTGTCACTTCTTAAAACCCACCTCTCCGATCGCTGTCCCTGTAATGTGACTCGCAGAGTAGATTCAGGTTGGCGCATAGTGGTTAGCAGTGCTGCCTCTCAGCACTAGGGACCCAGGTTCAGTTCCAGGTTTGGGTAACTGTGTGGAGGTTGCACGTTCTCCCTGTGTCTGTGTGAGTTTCCTTCCGGTGCTCCGGTTTCCTCCCACAGTCCAAAGACACGGTCCAGATTAAATGGCCGGCTATGCTAAATTGTCATTTACTGTCCAAAGGTGTGTAGGTTAGGTGCATTGGTCATGCTAAATTGTCCCTCGGAGTCCACAAATGTGTAAATTAGGTGGATTAACCATGTTAAATTGTCCCTTGGTGTTCAAAGATGTGCGGGTTAGGTGGATTGGCCATGCTAAATTGTCCCTTGGTGTCCAAAGATGTGCGGGTTAGGTGGATTGACCGTGTTAAATTGTCCCTTGGTGTCCAAAGATGTGCGGGTTAGGTGCGTTGGCCATGCTACATGTGTGGAGTTATAGGGATAGTGTCTGAGTAAGTTACTCTATCAGAGGGTCAGTGCACACTCGATGGGCTGATTGGCCCAGTTCTGCACTGTAGGGATTCTGAATCTGATTAAACGCCCCTGTGATGGGTTTTGGGGGTGGCTCAGGCTGCGAAAGGCCCCAAATAGATGTAAATTGTCAGTGGGCCGTGGAATGGCAACCTGGCAGAGAGAGAGAGAGACTGTCGAGCCCTGACTGGGGGATGAATCACCGCCTTCTGGAGGGGAGGGCGGAAACTCGATCCCAGGCATTACATCATAGCGGACAAAAGAGTTTACAGAATCCACTGGAAGCTGTGTGCCCCCGTGGTGCTAAGAGCCTTAATTCATAAAATAGACACAGAGGCTTGCCAGGAGAAGAAAGAGAGTGACCCGTGCGACATATCGCTGGAGAGTAATCTCGTGATTCATTCCCTTTGGAGCTGTGGGGTCTCTGGCCAGAAGGAGGGTTGGGGGGGGGGGGGGGGGGGGGGGGGGGGGGGGGGGGGGGGTGGGATGTGGAAATTTTAGAGAAAAGGAGTGGGTCTAACAGGACTCAAGGATCCTGAGCTGGGTTTTATTTTTCTTTTTAAAAAAAAAAGTCTATTACTCAAGACTTCCTCGTGCTACAGTGCTGATTGTAAGTGGCCTTGCTCACTCTTGGCATCAGTGCAAGGCTCAGCGAGCTTGCCAGCAAAACTCTTGTCCTGACCCAAATGAATGTTTTTCCTGTTTGGAGTACATAGAACTGGACTTTTGTTGGCCGGCCTGACTGCTGGAAGTGAATCAGTGATAAAAAAGGAGGAAGTAGTCTCCGGCGAGCTGAATTATCTTTTGTCGGGAACGGGTTTTCTGTATTCCCGCTGCACCCCCCCCGATTATTGGGAAGGTCGGAGGGAGTGAGCTGGGCACGGGAGCCTGTTCCCCGGGGGACAGAACTGGGTGTAGAACCCAGGGAAACTAAGAACTGTATGGGGCAATCGGAGTTCAGCCTGAGTGACAGCACGGAGAATGGCCTCAGCCTCCCCGCGTCTGTCAATGTCCTTTTGGGTCAGATGTTAAAACTGAGGCCCCCCCTCTAGTCAGTTTGAAGGATCCTGTGGTACTATTGGGATGGCACAGTGGCTAGCACAGTTGCTTCACAGTGCCAGAGACCTGGGTTCAATTTCTGCCTTGGATCACTGTCTGTGTGGGGTTTGTACATTCTCCCAGTGTCTGCATGGGTTTCCTCCGGGTGCTCCGGTTTCCTCCCACAGTCTGAAAGACGTGCTGGTTAGGTGCATTGGTCATGCTAAATTCTCCTTCAGTGTAACCGAGCAGGTGCTGGAGTGTGGCAATAGGGGATTTTCACAGTAATTTCATTGCAGTGTTAAAGTAAACCTGCTTAAAGTTTAAAAATTAAAGTTTGTTTATTAGTCATAAGTAGGTTTACATTAACACTGCAATGAAATTACTGTGAAAATCCCCTAGTCGCCGCACTCTGGCCCTGTTTGAGTACACCGAGGGAGAATTTAGCATGGTCAATGTACCAAACTAACATTTCTTTGGAGTGTGGGAGGAAACCCACGCAGACAAGGGGAGAATATGCAGGACTCCACTCAGAATTGAACCTGGGCCCCTGGTGCTGAGTGGCAGCAGTGCAAACCACTGTGCTGCGGTACCGCCCTTAATGGGATAGAATAATGAAAACCTTACAGTACACAAGGAGGCCATTTGGCCCATTGAGCCCGCACCGACCATAATCCCACCCTGTCCCTATTCCCATAATCCCACACATTTATCCTGCTAATGTCCCCGACACTTAGCGGCAATCGGACATGGCAAATCTACCCAACCTGGACATCTTTGGAGTGTGGGAGGAAACCCACACAAACACGGGGAGAACGTGCAGACTCCGCGCAGGCAGCGACCCAAGCCGGGAATTGAACCCGTGCCCCTGGCGCTAGGAGACAGCAGTGCTAACCCACTGTGCTGCCCCACTTGTGACAATAAAGGAGGAGAGCGAGGTATTGGAGGTGTTTGCAATAATCATCATTCAGCCAGCATCACAGAATTGTATTGTCTGGTCTCACTGCTGTTTGTGGGAGCTTGCTGTGCACACATTGGCTGCCTCCTTTACAGCAGTCATTACTCTCCATAAAGTACTGCATTGGCTGTAAGGGAGTTAGTGTTTGTGGGGGGCCAAGTTCCTCCTCGCTGGGATACAGTGAGCGGGTTGTAAACCTCACCCATGCGTTTGTTACCTCCAGACTGTTCCAACGCGTTCCTGATTAAATTCCCACTTGCTAAATATTCCAGCTGATGTAAAACTCTGCTGGCTGGAATCCTGACTCGTATCAAATCCCATTCATTCATCAGCCCTGTGTTCACTCGCTGACATTGGCTCCTGACCCAGCTTGGAATCTCCAAATTCTTGTGTCTTTGTCTCTCCCTCTCTCTCTCTCTCTCTGGAACCTTCTCCAACCCTGTGACAAACACGGCATGTAATTGTATTTGCACTACGTGGCCAATTTGTTTAAGTGCGAGGATCCATTTAAAATTTATTTTGGTACGTATGTGGGCAGTAGGTTAGTGGGCAGTTTTTGAGTGGTCAACTCTTGAGGAGATGCACATTCTCCGTCTCTCTGACAGTTCTGCATTCTTCCTGTGCACCTCTGATTTCTATTATGTTCCACCCTCCCTGCCCCTTTGCTGGTGCATCCCATCCCCTCTGATGCCACCCTTCACACACACACACACACACACACACACACACACACACACACACACACACACACACACACACACACACACACACACACACACACACACACACACACACACACACACACACACACACACACACACCTCCTCCCTCTCAACCCTCTGCCTTTCTAACTCCTGCTCCTTCAGCAAAACTCTGTCTGAAGCACATCTCTTCAATTCAATAAATACCTTGTTATGTTGGCTCAATCTCAAATGTTTTCTGGCGACTGCGGGAATTTTACAGTAACTTCATTGCAGTGTTAATGTAAGCCTTACTTATGACTAATGAATAAACTTTACTTTTTCCTTACTTTATATTTGCAAGGTGAGAGGTGTTGTACAAATGTGTTGCTGCTGTTTAACCAGAGACGGAAGGGATGGGTCTTAGTGCAGAGCTGGCAGCCATAATCCAGGTAAAACCAGGGGAGTGCAGCATTGTTGGAGGACCAGAGATTCACTGTGTTGAATAGCCATGTAGCCTCTCCTATTCGGCCATATTGTGACATGGTGTCACTCAACATCCTCAGGAGGATGGGAAGAGTGCCTGTGTGTGTGCGTGCGAGTGGGGCACGCATGCCTGTGTGTGTGTGTGAGTGGGGCATGCATGTGTGTGTGTGCGTGTGCGGGGTGTGCACGCGTGCCTGTGTGTGTGTGTGTGTGCGTGCGCGTGGGGCGCACCTCTGTGAATGCCCGGGATGCACGCCTCTATGCAGATGCGTGGGGCATGCGCGCACACATCACTTTTCTGGCTACAAAGTTCCCTGAGGTTAGGTGTGCTGAGTATGTGGTCTTTGGAGTTGAAATGTTCCTTGTAAGGTTGTGTCCATTGGCTGCAACAGCAGAGACAGCTTCTTAATGATACAGAACGGACAGTGTATGCTGAAATCAGCTAGGATCACCACTCTCATTCGCGATTGTACAGAACTTTGGTCACCTGGTAAAAGTGTCCTGCATTGTCCTGGTGTTGGGCTGGGTTATCAGACATATTATACAAACAGAAGCTGGAAATTAATCCTGCTTTAACCACTTGACTGAATCCTGCCATTTACATTTCAAAAGCGGCTGTAGCAGCAAAAGATGCGGTTAGCCAATCGACTGGGCAACAATATCCAGCCTTGGTGTAACGTCGCTAATCCCGTGTCCTTCACTGGAGGACAGTCATGTGGACACTGGAAAGGATCTCTACCATGTAGTGCCATTCAGCCCATCGAGTCTGCACCAATTCTCTGACAGCATCTTACCCTGGCTCTCTCCCCTGCCCTATCCCTGTAACTTTCACCATGGCCAATCCACCTGACCTGCACATCTTTGTAGGAAAGCAGAGCACATGGAGGAAATTCACCCACTCTCTCACATCAGGTCCGAACTGTGGGCGGGAGGGTTTTTGAGAGTTGAGGGCTCATGAGAGACAGATGCGAAAGTGGAGTTGAGACAATAATCTAATCAGCCATGATTTTATTGAAGGGGGAAGCAGGCTCAGAGGGCGGAATGGCCCACTCCTTTTTTTAAAAATGTTTATTAGTCAGAAGTAAGGCTTGCATTAACACTGCAATGAAATTACTGTGAAATTCCCCTAATCGCCACACTCTGGCGCCTGTTTTGGATCAATGCACCCTAACCAACATGTCTTTCAGACTGTGGGAGGAAACCAGAGCACCCGGAGGAAACCCACGCAGACACGGGGAGAACGTGCAGACTCCACACAGACAGAGACCTAAGCCTGGGAATCAAACCCGGGTCCCTGGCCCTGTGAGGCAGCAGTGCTAACCACTGTGCCTCCTGCGGCCAAGTCCTGTATTCCTGTGGACATAACTTGTACAGTTTGTAGCTCCCAACTTTTAAGATGTTTGCTACCAAATGTTTTTGTCTTGGGATGTGATTTGTTCCAAGAAAATAATTATGTTCAACTTACAGTAGAACTAAATTTATATTAATGTCGCAAGCAAATCTTTATCCGGGGAGCAGAGGAGATTAAACTTGAGCAGCAGTGTGGAGGTGAGGGTTTTTCTATGTTGTATAAGGCAGAGTCGGAGCAATGTACGGATGCACAGTGGTTAACGCTGCTGCCTCACAGTGCCGGGGATCCGGGTTCGATTCCTGATTTGAGCCACTGTCCGCGTGGAGTGTGTGTTCTCCCCATGCCTGTGTGGGTTTCGTCTGGGTGCTCCGGTTTCCTCCAACAGTCTGAAAGATGTGCTGGTTAGGTAAATTGACCTGAACAGGCGCCAGAGTGTGGTGACTAGGGAAATTTCAGAGTAACTTCATTGCAGTGTTGATGTAAGCCCTACTTGTGACACTAATAAGTAAACTTTAACTGCACTGTTAATTTAGTTGCGCTGTGAATTCTATCCTATCCTGACCTTGCTCAAAGTACATTTAATTCAACTTTTACCAATATCCCTTCCTCTTTCTCTCCCTGTTCAGTTGCAGGCACAATGGGCTAGAAGACCACCCTTGTGTACTATAGGGGTTCTATGATTTGAGGGATTAGTTTGGATGACTGGGGTAGGAGCTGGGTTTTGTGTTGGAAGGCAAGGGCACAGGAATTGAGGTAGAGAGCAGGGACAAAGATTAAGAAGGAGGACAGATTTTGGAGGGGGTGCAGTTTGACTGAAGTTTTGATTTGATTTATTATTGTCACATGCATTGGTGTATAGTGAAAAATATTGTTTCCCATGCACTGTACAGACAAAGCATACTGTTCATAGAGAAGGAAAGAAGAATGCAGTATGTAGTGTTACAATCACAGGATGTAGAGAAAAGTCAACTTAATGCAAGGTCGGTCCATTCAAAAGTCTGACAGCAGCAGGGAAGAAGCTGTTCTTGAATCGGTTGGTATGTGACCTCAGACTTTTGTATCTCTTTTGGGATGGAAGAGAGAATGTCCAGGGATGCATGGGGTCCTGGCTGCTTTGATGAGATCACAGTAAGTTTTAAGAGAAAGATTGAAAGAGTTAGGGACCAAAAGGCGAGAGTCACCGAGAGTGTATTGCTATTGGGTTTTATTGAACACCCCAAGGGCACTGTGTTTGGGATTTACATACTGAATCAACTGTAAACATTTTAATAAGTCCATATTTCGTATGAAAATTTGATTGCCACATTGGAGGCAAATGATTTGATTTATTATTGTCACATTTATTGATATGCATTGAAAAGTGTTGTTTCTCACGCTATACAGACAAAACATAATGTTCATAGAGAAGGAAAGAAGAGGGTGCAGAATGTCGTGTTGCAGACATAACTAGGGTGCAGAAAAAGAATGGCTCAGTGCAAGGTAGGTCCATTCAAAAGTCTGATGGCAGCAGAGAAGAAGCTGTTTTTGAGTTGGTTGGTATGTATCCTTAGACTTTTGTATCTTTTTCCCAGTGGAGAGAATGTCTGGGGTATGTGGGGACCTGACTTATGCTGACTGCTTTGCCGAGGCAACAGGAAGTGTACACAGAACTCATGGATGGGAAGCTGGTTTATGTGATGGATTGGGTTACGTTCGTGACCTTCTGTAGTTTCTTGTGGTTTTGGGCAGAGCAGGAGCCCATACCAAGCTGTGATACGACCAGAAAGAATGCTTTCTATGGTGCATCTATAAAAGTTGGTGAGTGTCATAGCGGACATGCCAAATTTCCTTAGTCTCCTGAGAAAGTAGAGGTGTTGGTGGACTTTCTTAACTGTGGTGTCAGTATGGGGGAAACCAGAACACCTGATCTGGACACTAAAACCTGAAGCTCTTGACCGTTTCCACTTTGTCCACTTGATGTAGACAGGGGCACGTTCTCCACTGTGTTTCCTGAAATCGATGACAGTCCCATTTATTTTGTTGACATTGAAGGGGAGATTATTGTTACTGTCACAGATTCTCTATCTAATTTCTGCACTCTGTCTCATCATCGTTTGAGATCCGACCTATTGCAGTAGTGTCATCAGCAATCAAATTGGAGGGGAATTGGCCACACAGTCAGAGGTGTATAAGGAGTATAGGAGGGGGCTGAGAACACAGCCTTGTGAGGTACTGGTGTTGAGGATGATTGTGGAGGAGGTGTTGTTGCCTATCCTTACTGATTGTGGTCTGTGGGTTAGGAAGTTAAGAATGCTACGAGTATATTTTAATATCTTTTCAACAAGAGATTTAATCATAGAATCCTTTTAGTTCAGAATGAGATCATTCAGCCCATCGAGGCTGCACCAACTACGATCCCACCCAGACCCTCTCCCGTAACCCCATGTTTACCCTACTAATCCCCCCCCTTTCTCTCTCTCTCTCTCTCTCTCTCTCACTCACTCACACACAACACACACCACACACACACACACACACACACACACACACACACACACAAGCAATTTAGCACGGCCAATCCACCAAACTTACACACCTCTGGATTGTGGGAAGAAACTGGAGCACCCGGAGGAAACCCGTGCAGACACGGTGAGAACATGAAGATTCCGCACAAACAGTGACCCAAAGCCGGAACTGAACCCGGGTTCCTGGGGCTGTGAGGGAGCGGTGCTGACCCCTGTGCCACCGTGCTGTCCGTAGACAGAATATCTATTAATAGCTTCTTGTCCCCAAGTGGCAGAGGGAAAATGGATAAGGGTGTTGATGATCAAACCTCTGTCAAAGAGAGGCCTTTAAGTAAAACAGTGAGTTTAAGGGAGAACAATCCAGCCTGTGAGACCAGGGCAGTGGAGGGCCCAGGTGGTCAGAAGTTGGGAGTTATCAGGGTATTGGTGGGGAGGGGTGTGTAATGGCGAACATACACATGCACGATGCATCCTATTTCTTCAGCCCTCTTTGTTGCCATGTGCTTCCATGGGTAAAGCCAAAATGGTCATTTGGTGACTCATCAATAAATGGGCTTAACCTCTTGGATCCTAAGTTTAGACTGAGAAAATTTAGTGTGGGAAAGCTTAATGCATCTGCACAGCACTATTTGGACAGGAGCAAATTACTGCGGATGCTGGAATCTGAAACCGAGAGAGAAAACGCTGGAAAATCTCAGCAGGTCTGGCAGCATCTGGAAGGAGGGAAAAGAGCTGACATTTCGAGTCCAGCTGTAGAAAGTTAGAATACTGTACCTTTAATGGTAGCAAGGTGGTTACCACAGCTGCCTCATAGTGCCAGGGACTCAGGTTCGATCTCTGGCTTGGGTCACTGTTTGTGCAGAGTCTGCATGTTCTGCTCATATCTGCATGGGTTTCCTCCTGTTTCCTCCGACTGCCTGAAAGATATACTGGTTAGGGTGCATTGGCAGTGGTAAATTATCCCTCAGCGTACCCAAACGGGAGTGTGGCGCCTAGGGGATTTTTCACTTCATTGCAGTGTGAATGTAAGCCTGCTTGTCACACTAATAAATTAAGTTAGTTTTTAGCTTTGACAAAAGGTCACCTGGACTTGAAATGTCAGCTCTTTTCTCACCTTACAGATGCTGCCAAACCTGCTGAGATTTTCCAGCGTTTTCTTATTTGATGAGATATTATGGTCAGATGTTCCTGAGGCTTTGAGAGTCCGTGTGTCTCAGTCGCTCCCTGGCGTTTTATTCATTAAGGTGTCGGGGATTGATCTGAAAACTTCAGGCAGGCCTCAAATCACCCGTTAGAGCCTATTAGGTAGGCCAAATTGGCCCCCTTCTGTGAAAGCTTGGAGCAGATCGAATTGAAGAGTTCGGTTTTAAAGAGAAAAGTTGCCCAAGAGTTCTAATTAAGATACTTGAAATATCTCGGTTACAGCAAAGCAGGTGTGGCAGTGAGAGAATGTGTTTGAAGGTTAGTGTGTTTGATCCACACAGTACGCATTATAGGGCAAACAAAAGAGATAGTGTTGGGGGGGGGGGGTTGTTGTTGGGGGTAGTGATGAGCAGGGCGAAGGGCCAGATCACCGTCCACTACCTGAAACCAATTATCAGGAGTTGACATGTGGAAGCAAGGCTGTTAACTTGCATTGCAAAGATAAGACTCTCTGCTCCTCTATTCAGGGCTGTGGGTGAATTGAGATCAAAGGCCTTTGGTTTTTGCTGAGTGCTACCTTGGCATCAGCCGAGCCAGGAGCTACTTGCTTTCCAATACTTCCCTGTATTTGACCTCAGGTCCAAGATCTTGCCTGGTGGCCTCCAATGGGCACTGTCCCTCCAGCCACTAGACTGACCAGTGAAATGTTCTGGTCCATATGCTGTCCTGAGCACCGCCCGCGTAGGTTGTTATAGAATCCTACAGTGCTGAATGAGGCCATTCGGCCCATCGAGTCTGCACTGACCACAATCCCACCTGGTTCCTATTCCCATGCGTTTACCCAAGTTAGTCTCCCTGACACTAAAGGGCAATTTAGCATGGCCAGTCCACCTAACCCGCACACCCTTGGAGTTTGGGAGGCAGGCAAATAGCGAGAGGATTTGAGGATAGGGGTGTTTTGCTGCAAATTGTGCAGGGTGTTGGTGAGACCACACCTGGAATATTGTGTGCAGTTTTGGTGTCCTTATCTGAGGAAGGATGCCCTTGCTATAGAGGGGGAACAGCAAAGATTTACCAGGCTGATTCCTGGGATGGCAGGTCTGTCACATGAGGAGAGATTAAGTCGGTTAGGATTATATTCACTCGAGTTTAGAAGACTGAGAGGGGATCTCATAGAAACTTACAAAATAGATTCAAAAAGAATGTTCCCGATAGTGGGAGGGGCGTTCCAGAAAGCGATCATAGTTTGAGGATAAGGGGTAAATTTTTTTGGAACTGAGGTGAGGAATATTTCTTCACCTAGAGTATGGTGAATGTGTGGAATTCATGCCCACAGGAAGTAGTTGAGGCTAAAGTGTTGTGTGATTTCAAGAGGAAATTAGATACAGCTCTTGGGGCTAAAGGGATCGAGGGATATGGATTTTAGTAAGGCGTTTGACAAAGTCCCTCATGGGAGGTTAGTTGAGAAGGTCAAGGCTAATGTCTCATTTGGTCTTTAATCCATTGATCTATAAACATGGACAGGGATCGCAGGTAGAGGTGGTCACATCGGGGTGGTGGCGCGGGCTCGTTGGGCCGAAGGGCCTGTTTCCCATGTTGTTTTGTTCTTTGTTCTTTGATATGGGGAGACGGGGGGTGGAAATCAGGGTATTGAATTTGATGATCAACCATGATTATAATGAATGACAGGGCAGGTTAGTATGTTTGATCAAAGGGCCAAATGGCCTCCTCCTGCTTCTAGTTTCTGTATTTCTAAATCCCAGCCCCACCACCCCCGCACATCCCCCTGGGTGATTGTAAAATCCAACTCATTGTCTGCGAAAGGTAACACATCCTGACTGAGCACTCATTTTAAGATTAAGGTTCTTTTATTATGGATTCCTGCACCAGAGGGAATAGTTTCCCCCACCCCCATCACTGTCTGCCCAGCTTGAAGCCGTTTTATTTTGCACACACATGATGAGTGTTTAGTGATGCGTGCGTGCAGGAGAGAGAGGGTAGATGGGGAAGGAAGGCGGGTGACGGGGGTTAAACATTAACCCCAGGGACATCTTCCTCAAACAGCAGCTTGGTTGTTTTCTACGTCCACCTCAGGGGGCAGATGGGCCTGAATGACACAGAGAGAGAGAGAGGGATGGAAAGGTCCATCTCTAACCCAGGGGGGTTAATTGCATTGACCCCAGCTGGAGCCTTGCTGGGATAGAGGCTGAGAATGGGAAGCCTTCCTGATCTGGATACATGGTGTGTGTCTCACAATTGCAGCATCCCTACAGCGCAGAAAGAAGACCATTCGGCCCATTGAGTTTGCACTGCCCCTCAAACACAACATCCCGCCCACGATCCCACTCTTCAAATTTCGTAGAATCCTGATATTGCAAGAGGAGGCCATTTGGCCCATCGAAAACAAATTCCAAAGATGCGCAGGCTAAGTGGATTTTGCTATGATGAATTGCCCCTTAGCATCAAGGGGACTAGGCGGGGTGCTGTTATGGAGATGGGGAGGGTTATGGAGATGGTCCTGGGTGAGATTGTGGTCAGTACACACTCGTTGGGCCGAATGGTCTCCTTCTGCATTGCAGGGATTCTATGAACCCCATGCAGGCTCTACTCCTGTAACCCCATGTATTTACCCTAGCGAGTCCCCCTGATACTAAGGGGCAATTTGGCATGGCCAGTCTCCCTAACCTGCATATTATGGAGGAAACCCACGCAGACCCAGGGAGAATGTGCAGTCTCCACACACACATTGATCTGAGGCCAGGATTGAACCCGGGTCCCTGGCGCTGTGAGGCAGCAGTGCTAACCCACTGTGCTATTCTGCTGCTTTGAAGCTGGTGGTGAGCCGCTGGAATCCCATGTGGTGCAGGTGCACCCACCGTGCTGTTAGGGAGGGAGTGTGAGTGGGAATAGGGACCGCAATGTGATTCGAACGTGAGGATGGGAATTTTAAAACTATTGGGTCACTGGTGTGAATCATGCGTGAACGCAACTCTCAATCCTGAACTCAACTTAATAGAAAAATCCAACTGTGATGGATTTGGGATGGAGGGATGCAGAGAGTCTGTGTTTGAGCTGTTCTGTCCAATCCTACTGTTGATTTAATCTTGTGTACTCGGCTGACTCCTGGTTTACGACCTTCACTGGCATTTCGCTTATTGAGGGTTTATAGCGTGCTGTGGCAATATAATCTCCTTTTGGTCTGTCCTTGCAATAACATGCATTTATATAGCGACTTGTAACATTGTATTGGAGACTGTCTTTTGAGGCACCGGGGGTGAGTAGTCGCACAAAACCTGACACCAAGTATGAGACATTTGTACAGTGACCAGGTCAAGGAAATGGGTTTAGAGGAGCGAATTCCCAGAGATAAAGGAGCAACTGCTTTAAGAGTTTCCAGTCATGGGGTATAGAATCCCTATAGTGCAGAAGGAGGCCATTCGGCCCTGCACCAACCACAATCACACCTAGGTACTATTCCCCGAACTCCACATACTTACCTTGCCTATCCCTCTGACACTAAGGGGCCATTCAGTACGGTCAATCAACCTAACCCACACAGACATGGGTGGCACGTTGTTTAACACTGCTGCTTCACAGCGCCAGGGACCTGGATTTGATTCCTGGCTTGGGTCACTGTCTGTGTGGAGTCTACACATGCCCCCTGTGTCTGTGTAGGTTTCCTCCGGGAGCTCTTGTTTCCTCCCACAGTCCAAAGATAGATGGGTTAGATGGATCGTCTATGCTAAATTGCCCCTTAGTGTCCAAAGATGCGTAGGTTGCCCCTTAGTGTCCAAAGATGTATAGGTTAGGTGGATTATCCAGGAAAACAATGTAGGTTTATGGGGATTGGGTCTGGGTAGGATGCTCTGTCGGAGAGTCAGTGCAAACCTGATGGGCTGAATGGCCACCTTCTGCACTGCAGGGATTCTGTGTTTCGTAGAATCCCTACAGTACAGAAAGAGGCCATTTGGCCCATCTGTGCTCCTGCAATCCCACCCAGACCATATTTCCGTAACTCTACTTGGGTCAATTTATTATGGCCAATCCATCGAACCTGCTCATCTCTGGAGGCGTTGTGTTGTAATGGTGGGGATGGGTTGGTGGGCACTAACCCTGTACACAGGGCAGTGGCCTACAGCTGACCTTCAACTGAACAACAGGAGATTAAGACAAAAGATTAGTTTGTGGAGTTGCGGTCCCACAATCCAAGGAGCAAGTCAAGTCTTTCATTGCCTCGAGACTCAGGGAGAGGTGCTGCACCTTAGCCCCCTCGTTATTAACTCTCCATCTTTACCAACCTACCCAACCTCCATCAGGCACAGAGAAAGCGCGGTTCATAGGACCCCCAGGAAAGTAATTCCCTGCCCGCTGTTTGGAGCCCTGAGCAGGAACGGGGAGTGTGAACACTAACCCATGGGCGCAAGTCAGAATCACAACCTGGACAAAGCAACAATGGGAGTCTCCAGAGTTCCTGGTATCAGGTTGACTTTTTTCTTGTGTTGCTGCCTCTAAGGTGTGTTGTTTACCTGCTGGGTGCCAAATGAGGTAAGTACTTGGCTATTGTGTACATTCAGGATGTGGTTTCTGTGTGTGTGTGTGTGTGTGTGTATGTGTGTGTGTGTGTGTGTGTGGAGCCTGTGCGTTGCTAGGGGAGTTGTTTACTCTAGTTGACTGCATTGTCCCGTTCTCTCCCCCTGCCCCGCCCCCCTCGCTGCCAGTCTGATAGCAATCGGAATTCCAGGAATGTTTCTTATCCCAGTCAAGACCAGGGAAGGAGCTTTGTAAGAATCCTTGGTTCCCACTGAACAAGTTGTACAGTTTTAGACCACAGTTTATTGGGTTATCTGTAAGCTGTTTCGTTTACATTTTAATTTACCGTTCCCAGATTTAAGCAGATCAGCATGGAAAGGGCTGCAGATCCCATCCCCACAGACACAGGCTGCTCAATAACCAAATACAGGAAACACTTTCATTTACAGCAGCAGTGGTGTGTCTGTGTGTGTCTGTGTGTGTCTGTCTCTGTGTGTGTGTGTCTGTCTCTGTGTGTGTGTGTCTGTCTCTGTGTGTGTGTGTGTCTGTCTCTGTGTGTGTGTGTCTGCTCTCTGTGTGTGTGTGTGTCTGTCTCTGTGTGTGTGTGTGTCTGTCTCTGTGTGTGTGTGTCTGTCTCGTGTTGTGTGTGTGTGTCTGTCTCTGTGTGTGTGTGTGTCGTCTCTGTGTGTGTGTGTCTGTGTGTGTGTGTGTGTCTGTCTCTGTGTGTGTGTGTGTGTCTGTCTGTGTGTGTGTGTGTGTCGTCTCTGTGTGGTGTGTGTGTGTCTGTCTCTGTGTGTGTGTGTGTCTGTCTCTGTGTGTGTGTGTGTGTCTGTCTCTCTCTGTGTGTGTGTGTGTCTGTCCTCTCTGTGTGTGTGTGTGTCTGTCTCTGTGTGTGTGTGTCTGTCTCTCTCTGTGTGTGTGTGTCTGTCTCTCTGTGTGTGTGTGTGTCTGTCTCTCTGTGTGTGTGTGTGTCTGTCTCTGTGTGTGTGTGTGTCTCTGGTGGGGGAGGGGGCCTGTCGTGGAAGTGAGGTATGGGGTCTGGGTGCAGGAGAGAAGGGGCATCTGTCTGGATGTGAGTGGAGGGGCAGTCTGGGCCTGGGAGGGTGGATTGTGTCTGTCTGACATTTTGTAATATTGTGTAGTGTTTTACCAGGGGAGAGAGGATGGACTGTGATTGGTGCAAGTTGCACGTTTGAAAGGCTGCTTTTTGAACCTTTGAGGTGAGATAGGAAAGGATCAAAGATGGCTAAAAATCCTTGTCCCCAAACGAGGTTGTAACCAGTTAACTGGTGGCCTCATTAGGAAGACAGTCTGAGGTGTGCAATCCTCTGTCACCAAGTCCCATTCTGCTCCATACATGCAGATCTGATTGGATGAGGAATGGATGAAGGCCTGGTTGGGAAGTTATGGGATGTGAATTTGGGATAAATTGGGACACAGACAAACCTCACGTGCAAACTTTTACATATCTCAGACTCAGTAATTGCCCTGGATTGCGGTAAGCTCTATAAAGAAAGCTCGGTTGGTATCAGATTATGAGCTTGTAGCCCTGCCTACGGTTACCTTGGCCTTAAGATGTCGAGTTCCCTCCCAAAAGCTCTCCCTCCCTTGCTTCGTGCCTTTGAGGCACTCTTTAAAATCTGACTAAGCACTGGGTCATCTGTCCCAACACCACCTCCCGTGACTCATTTTCCACTGAAAGTTCTCTTACTGAGCACCGTGGAATGTTCTAGCACATTTGAGATGCTCTGAATGTGAGCTGTGCCCCATCAGGGGGAGGGCTATGGAATCCCAAACTCCAAAACACACAGGTTTCAAACAAGAGGCAGGGCTGGTATCGCCACCCTGGGGGCCCAGTGAACCACAACGTCACGGGTTCAAGTCCCACTCCAGCCACACAACCCATCTGGCTTTTTGGAGGCACTGCCGGGGATCGGGGTGCCGCACTGCCAGGGGGTTCGCCCTCTTTCAGGTGAGGTGTTGAACCTGAGCCTCAGCTGCATAGTTGATTCCCCACCCCCCTCCCCGCTCCCCCATCGCTGGTTGGAAGATGAACAGTGTGAGTTTTCCCCTGGTCGGTATCAATCGCTAAAGCAGCATTGACCAATCACCTGATCATTCTGTCAGCAGGGCAGACATTGTGTCTGGTGCCAGATTCTTGTCCGAAGCTCCTTGGATGTGTTTTGGTCTGCGATAACGGCGCTACGTCAGTGCAGGACGCAGTCTGGTTCTGCTGCCTACAGTTCATAGAACCCTATTGTGCAGAAGGAGGTCATTCGGCCCATTGAGCCTACACTGACCACAATCCCACCCAGACACTATCCCTGTAACCCCACTCAGTTACCCTGCCAACCCTCCGACACTAAGGGGCAATTTAGCATGGCCAGTCCACCTAACCCGCACATCTGAGGTCACGTACCAACCAACTCGAGAAGAGCTTCTCCTCTACTGCTGTCCGACATTTGGATGGGCTTACCTTGCACTCAGTTGATCTTTCTCTACACCCTAGCTATGACTGTAACACTATATTCTGCACGCTGTCCTTTCCTTCTCTGTGTACTGTGTGCATGTCTCTACAGCACGCAAGAAACAATATTTTTCGCAGTATACTAATACATGCAGGTGGCACAGTAGTGCAGTGGTTAGCACTGCCGTTTCACAGCTCCAGGGACCTGGGTTCAATTCCCGGTTTGGGTCAATGTCTCTTTGGAGTTTGCACATTCTCCTCGTGTCTGCATGGGTTTCCTTCAGGTGCTCTGGTTTCCTCCCCCAGCCCAAAGGTATGCAGGTTAGGTTGATGGGCCATGCTAAAATTGCCCCTTAGTGTCCTGAAATGTGTAGATTAGTGAGTAATTGTGTAAGGATATGGGGGTTAGAGCCCGTGTGGGATTGTGGCTGGTGTGGACTCAATAGGCCGAATGGCCTCTTTCTGCACTGTATGGTTTCTACAATGTGACAATAGATCAGGTCTATGTGGATGTATGTGGAGCGTGGGAGGAAACCGGAACACACCAGAGGAAACCCATGCAGATATGGAGAGAACGTGCAAGCTCCACACAGACAATCGTCTGCAATCGCACCCCCGTAGTGGTGGAATGCGGGTGAGGGGGAGGAAGGGCCTGTTAGCTCACCTCTCCAATCCCCCTCTCCGATCCTGCTCAGATGGCATGGTCTTATTAATGTACTGTCAGAGTAATTCAGTATTATATTAAAGTGTTCCCATGCCAATAAAAATACTGGCTTGTCGTTGGCAGCAAATCACACTGTCCAATTTGTAATGGACGAATATGGTTAGTTAGGCATATCTAACTGGATTCATTAATGCATTATGAACCGTCTGTTTAAGCACTGACTAGTGGAAAAGGACACTTCTCATTGGGAGCTGAGGGTAACATTTAAACTAACTTGAGAAAAACGATATCCATAAATAAGAGTTTACCGTTTGAAATGTGATCATTGCTGGCTCCCCTGCCTTCAGAACATAGAACAGCACAGGAACAGGCCCTTCGGCCCACTATGTTGTGTTGAACATCACACCACATTGTCCCTTCTGCCTTACCCTTAGTCCCAATATCCCTCTATGCCTTGCATGTTCGTGTGCTTACTCAAAAGCTCCTTAAACATCCTCACCGAACTTTCGGTTAACCTGGCCGTTTAATGGAACTTTCTGGAATATTGTCATCAACTTTAGGAAGTGTAGAGGAGGACATGCCCTGCCCTCAGTGGGGATGAAGTAGAAATGGTCAAGAGCTTCAAGTTTTTAGGTGCCCAGATCACCAACAACCTGCTCTAGTCTCCCATGCTGACACTATAGTTAAGGAAGCCCAATGCCTCTATTTTCTCAGAAGACTAAGGAAATTTGGCCTGTCAGCTACGACTATCGTCAACTTTTACAGCTGCATCATGGAAAGCATTCTTTCTGGTTGTATCACAGCTTGGTATGGGCTCCTGCTCTGCCCAAGACTGCACGGGACTACAAAAGGTCATGAATGTAGCCCAAGCCATCATAACAACCAGCTTCCCAATCATTGACTCTGTCTACAAAGCAGTCAGCATAATCAAGGACCGCGCGCATTCTGGATAGTCTATTCTGTCTTCCACCTTCTTCCTTCGGGAAAAAGATACAAAAGTCTGAGGTCACGTACCAACCGACTCGAGAACAGCTTCTTTCCTGCTACCATCAGACTTTTTAATGGACTTACCTCGCACTAAGTTGATCTTTCTCTGCATCCTAGCTATGACTATAACATTATGTTCCACACTCTCTCCTTTCCTTCTCTGTGAACAGTGTATTTTGCCTGTATAGCGTGCAAGAAACAATACTTGTCACTGTATCCCAATACATGTGACAATAATAAATCAAATCAAAATCAAAGGCTTGGGTGAGTTCAGTCTTTGTTGCATTTGAAAACTTCTTGAACAAAGACCAGTGTCTTTGTAAGCGCTCCCCAAAGTGCGGAATAATTAGACAGTTTGGAGACCAGCAGCATTGTCTGTGTACCCAGGTAGAGCAGCCATCTTGTGCAAAGCAAGATGCCATAAATAGCAATGACCAGTGCTGTGTCCTTGATCTTTAAGGTTGGGGAAGAGGTGGGGACACTGGGAGAATTGAACACTGCTCTTCAAACCACATCGCTCAGTCTTCAGTTCCCATCCACAGAGTGCTCGGGGTCTGAATAATTCTTCCAAACTGCGGCTTCTCTGACAATGTGGCACCCGCTCTGTGCAGCGCCAGAGCGGGAGAAATGATCCAATGATTGAAATTTAAAGTTTATTTATTAGTGTCACAAGGAGGCTTACGCTAACACTGCAATGAAGTTACTGTGAAAATCCCTTAGTCGCTGCACTTCAGCATCTGTTCGGGTACACTGAGGGAGAATCTAGCACGGCCAATACACCCTAACCAGCACTGGGAGGAAACTGGAACACCCGGAGGAAACCCATGCAGACACGAGAAGAATGTGCAGACTCTACACAGCAAGGAAACAAATCTGGGTCCCTGTACTGTGATGCAGCAGTGCTACTACTGTACCAGAGTGCAGAAGGAGACCATTCGGCCCATTGAGCCTGCACTATCAGCAATCCCATCCAAATCCTATCCCCTTAAGCCCATAGATTTAGCATGGCCAGTCAACCTAATCTGCACATCTTTGACTGCGGGAGGAAACTTGTGCAGAATCCCCACATAGACAGTGACCCACGCTGGAATCGAATCTGGGTCCCTGACGCTGTGAGGCAGCAGTGCTAACCACTGTGCCACCATACCAAGGAGGCTGTGGTAAGAATTACTGAAGAAGAACCGGTTCGTGCCCTCCAGAGAGTAGAGATGTGATCTCATTAGAAATGTGTAAAATTTCCAAAGGGTTGACAGAGGGTGGGTGTTGAGAGGCTCATTTTTCTGGACGGTCTGGAATCTGAGGCTTCTTAACAGTTCAGAGGAGAACTCGGGAGAATTTACTAAGTTGGTATAGAGCAAGGCTAGACTGTGGCACTTTACCATGTGATAGGGGCGACATTGCAGCGGGAGATGGACGGGATGGGGCGGTGTGGGAAGAGAACTCAAAAAAAATTTGTGTGAAATGATGATGGTGCAAATCAAATCGTGAGGGTGGCTAGCACTGCTGCCTCACAGCGCCAGGGACCCGGGTTCGATTCCCGGCTTAGGTCACTGTCTGTGCAAAGTCTGCATGTCCTCCCCGTGTCTGCGTGGATTTCCCTGAGGTGCTCCAGTTCTCTCCCACAGTCCGAAAGATGTGTGGGTTAGGGGGATTGGCCATGTTAAATTGCCCCTTAGCATCAGAGGGAAATGCATGGGGATAGGGCCTGGGTGGGATTGTAGTCAGTGAAGACTCGAGGGGCCGAGTGGCCTCCTTCTGCACTGTAGGGTTTCTACGATGCTTGGATTTCATTCGATTTTGCAGGGAAGCACTGGGGAAGAAGCGAAAGGCTTTTTTTTTCAGGATGGAAGGATGCAGGTTTCGCACCAGATGTCCTCTGGGGAGACAGAGTAAACAGATGCTATATTGTTTGCCACATGTGCAGTAGTTTATCCGCTGGTTGCATTTAGTAAGACTTTTCTCCTCCCCGTTCCTCCTCTCCGTGCCCCCCTCCCCCTAACCCATTCACCAACCCCCTCCCAACACTCTCATTGACCTAGATTTGATATCTAGCTGAGCCCTGCCAGTTAGCACTGTAGAGGAGCTGGCCCACTGAGTTATGTCTCTGCTGCATCTTGTTTTAGCTATTCCTTCCATCAGTTGTACTTTCTCATTCACTCCAAGTGGCCGTCATATTCGATTTGATTATTGTCACATGTATTGGGATGCATATATAGAGAAGGGAAGGAGAGAGTGCAGAATGTAGTGTTACAGTCGTAGCTAGGGTGTAGAGAAAGATCCACTTAATGCAAGGTAGCTCCATTCAAAAGCCTGACGGGGGAGAAGTTCTCTTGAGTCAGTTGGTATGTGACCTCAGACTTTTGTACCCTTTTTCCCAATGGAAGAAAGTGGAAGAGAGAATGTCAGAGGTGTAAGATGCTAAAAACATTGGTCGAACTCGCACTCTCTGCACGCCCCCCACCCCCACCCCTGGCATCACGCTCTCTCCCTCTCTCTCTCAGCATTGCGCCTTCTCCCTCTCTCTTGGCGTCACGCCCCCTTCCTCTCTTGGCATCGCACCCCCCCTCCCCTTCTTGGTGTCGTGCCCCCCACCTCTCTTGGTATTGCTCCCCCCCTCGGCACCGCACCCTCGCTCCCGCACCTGAAGGAAAGGTGGTCGGGAGATTGGGTTACATCTTGTATATTGAGTTGAGTGTATTTAGGTTTGGTTGTTTGGCGCTCTGTGTCTTTCCTTTGTTTCCTGTATTTATCTCGTCTTTCCACCGTCTGCAGCTTTTCCTCCAGTGTCGTTTGCCAGGGTTCATCCTCTGATCTTTACCACGTCACTGCTGTGATGCACACCTGAACAGTCACGTCGTCAAATGCAACTCATTCATGTCAAATTATCTGCTTCCCACACTGACTCCCTCTTCCCCTGCCCGCGTACCCACCACCCCTCAATTATCTGCAATTATTGATTTCTGATTTGTGTATGTTCAATAGTTGAATTTTTTAACCCTTTCAGTACTTGGGTGCATTTGATACGTCCTGTTTTTTTTTAGCTTGTTATGAAGTTGATCGTTCATCCTCTGTCCCCTATTTGGCAAAGTGGGGAGTAAGTCTCTCCCCCACCATTGGTGGCCATTCCCAAATGATCTGGGACTGCCCCCAACTGCCTCTCCATATCCCTTATAAAACACTTCTGGGACCAGATAGGTAGCACTCTGCCCCAATGGTTAACACTGCTGCCTCATAGCACTAGGAACCCAGGTTCAATTCCCAGCTTGGGTCGCTGTCTGTGCAGATACTGCACCTTCTCCCCGTTGAATTGAGTAACGTTCTGAGATGCTTCAGTTTACTTGTTGAGAGATTTCACCATGGTCTTACAAATGTTGCCAAGTTACATTAAAAGTTGTCCATCTTAAAGAAGATTGCACTCTTGAGGTGTGTCAGTAGGACAGAGACGTGTGTAATAGTCACTGTGTACATTCAGTGAGTCATTAGGTTGGAGGAGGTTCCACACCCCTTGGCTCACTGTGGTTGAATGGTCTGAGACAGTGACCTTCCTATGTATTTACCAGCACAACAGGATGGAGGAGGTCTCCGAGGGGGACCTGGCTTTTCTCCCCAAACCTGGGAACACTGAAGACGATTGAAACCACTTTTCAGTGAGCATAATTATCGAACCCATGACCTTGTTGCTTGGCAGTTCTCCAAACAGGAAGAAACCATTCAGCTCCTCGAGCCAGACCACCATTCATAGAAGATAGGAGCAGGAGGAGGCCCTTTGGCCCTTTGAGTCTGCTCTGCCATTCCTCACTATCATGGCTGATGGTACAACTCAACAGCCTAAATCCTGCTTTCTCCCCATAACCTTCAATCCCGCAAGTATTATATACGGCCATCTCTTGAAATCTTCATTTAGACCATGACTAAACTGTATCTTGACTCTGGTTACAGTGGCACAGTGGTCAGCACTGCCTACTCTCAGCACCACAGACTCGGGTTCGATTCCCAGCCTTGTGTCACTGTCTGTGCAGAGTCTGCATGTTCTCCCTGTGTCTGCGTGGGCTTCCTCCGGGTGCTCCAGTTTCCTCCCACAGGCTGGTTAGGGTGCATTGGCCGTGCTAAATTCTCCCTCAGTGTACCCGAACAGGCTCCGGAGTGTGGCGACTCGGTGATTTTCACAGTAACTTGCATTGCAGTGTTAGTGTTAGCCTACTTGTGAGACTAATAAATGAACTTTAAACCTACCTTTGCTTGGTATAGCTCTTGTGCTGTAATCGAACAAAACTCTATGAATTTTTTGACTCAAACTCCAGACGTAACGGCTTCTTGCGGAAGAATTTTCCAGATTTCCTCACTCCGTTGTGTGAAGGAGTGTTTCCTGAGTGTGCAAGTCGCCAGCGGGAGATCATCATGGTGCTGACTAGAGCTGCAATCCCCCCCCCCTCCCCCCCCAAAAAAAAACCCAGTAGTCATTTCGGGGGAGGGAAGAGTGGGGGGAGACGGGGACCCCCGAGGTGCAGGGAGAGGGATCTGGAGAGTGTGGCGGGGGTGGGGGGGAGCCGAAACCTCGCTGGCTGAGGAACGCCGAGACCTGCTTTTGAGACACAACTTTTGGCTCGGCCTCGGAGAGAGGGAGAAGCTCTCCGACAATATGTTGTGGTGTTTGCTTTGCTGAGGAGTGAGTGGGTTCTCTCTCTTCCCCCTCGAGCTGTGAGAAGAGGTGGGAGGCTTTCATCCAAGGCAGTTAATTGAGGTTGTTGGAAAGGTGTTTTGCGTGTGGGTTGCTGGCAAATTTACCGCATTTCCAGCCAGACACTTGATTTTTTTTCTAAGAGCTGTGGCCCTGGATATATTAAGCCTTGCTTCCATCATCCTTTTCATTATTTTACCTTTTTACTTTTTTTTTTAAAAAATTTGTAACAAAAACATCATTTCCAAACCTAGGGAAGCAGGGAGAACATCAGACATGTCCACCGATCACTGAAAGTGGCAAGGCAGGCGGATAAGGTAGTTAGGAAGGCGTACGGCATGCTTGCCTTCATCAATTGGGACATCGAGTTTAAACATTGGCAAGTCATGTTGCAGCTTTATTGAACCTTAGTGAGGTAGCACTTGGAATGTTGTGTTCAATTCTGGTTGCCACACTACCAGAAGGATATGAATTCTTTGGAGAGGGTACAGAAGAGGTTTACCAGGATGTTGCCTGGTATGGAGGGTACCAGCTGTGAGGAGAGGTTGGAGAAACTCAATTTGTTCTCACTGGAATGATGGAGGTTGAGGGGCAACCTGTTAGAGGTCTACAAGATTGAGATATGGACAGAGTGGATAGTCAGATGTTCTTTCCTAGGGTAGAAAAGTCAAGTACCGGGGACACGGGTTTAAGATGCTTGGGGAAAAGTTTGGAGATGTGCGAGAATATGGTGACTAGGCGATTTTCACAGTAACTTCATTGCAGTGTTCACAGATCATAGAATCCCCACGGTGCAGAAGGAGGCTATTCAGCCCATCGGGTCTGCACTGACCACAATCCCACCCAGGGCCTATTCCCGTGACCCCACATATTTACCCTATTAATCCAGCTGATGCTAAGGGCAATTTAACATGGCCACTCCACCTAACCGGCACATCTTTGGATTGTGGGAGGAAACCCATGCAGACTCCACACAGACTGGAATCGAACCTGGGACTTTGGTGGTGTGAGATAGCAGCGTTAATCACTGTGCGACCGTACAGTGTAAATATGAGCCTTATTTGTGACTAAGAGATTGGGACTTTTTTCTCTGGAGTGTAGGAGGCTGAGGGATGATCTTATAGAGGTCTATAAAATAATGAGGGACATAGATCAGCTAGATCATCAATATCTTTTCCTAAACATATGGGAGTGTAAAACTAGAGGGCATAGGTTTAAGGTGAGAGAGGAGAGATACAAAACTGTCCAAAGAGGCAATTTTTTCACACAGAGGGTGGTGAGTGTCTGAAATGAGCTGCCAGAGGTAGTAATAGAGGGGGATACAATTTTATCTTTTTAAAAGCATTTAGATAGTTACGTGTGTACGATAGGCATAGAGGGATATGGGCCAAATGTGGGCAATTGGGATTAGCTTTGGGGTTTTAAAAAAAAAGGGGGCGGCATGGACAAGTTAGGCCAAAGGGCCAGTTTCCATGCTGTAAACCTCTACGACTCTGTGATAAATAAAACTTCAGACTTTTGTTTTGCAGCGTGGGCACCGTGTAAACTGTGACATTAAAGCATTTTAATATCCAGAAATTAGATACCAGATTGGAGCATGTGACTGATTTCTAGCAAGTTTATTTTTTTATTCCAGGGAGAGTATTGAAATGGTAATAAAACCTGATCTGTTGATGTGAAATTGAGAGCAAGTGTACGACACAGAGATGGAAATCTGAATGGTGTTTGTATGCAGCGAGTATTTACTGAAGGAACAAAATCTCCCTCTTTGTTCAACAGCCGCTGTTTTTAAAATTCCTGTTTCCTTTGCAATCGCTGTCTGTACGTGGCTATGATTCTCAGCTCTCACTGTAAAACTGATTTATTTTACACGTTCATGGGTATCGCTGGCTGGGCCAGCATTTATTGCCCATCCCTAGTTCCCCAAGGGTAGTTGTGAGTCAACCACACGTTGCTGTGACTCTGGAGTTACATGTAGGCCAGGCCAGGTAAGGACGGCAGATTTCCTTCCTTAAAAGGCATTAGTGAACCAGATGGATTTTTCCAATAATTGTCAATGGTTTCATGGTCATCAATAGATTTTTAATTCCAGATATTTCTATTGAATTCAAATTCTACCATCTGCCATGGTGGGATTCAAACTCAGACACAAGCTGATTAACAGTCTAATGATAATACCACTAGGCCATCATCTCCCCTGCTAATACTCTATCTTGGGTACAGTCCTACAGATATTTCACACCCTCTTGTAATCCATTACAGACCCCTCGTCAAATAACTGAGGGCTTGAGGGTTAGCAGGTTACGTGTGCTGGCCCTTAAGTGTCCTGACTGCGAATGGAGGGGAAAGAGTCAGCTGGTTGAGTGGGAGGGGGTGTGAGGTTCAGTCTTGAGTAGGGTGCGGGTGAGGGGCGTGGGGACCTGCGTGCTGGGATTGTGTGTGAGCTGATGCATTACTGTGGCACAGTGGTTGGCACTGCTGCCTCACAGCATCAGAGACCCGAGTTTAGTTCAGCTACGGGTCACTGTCTGTGTGAAGTCTGTATGTTCTACCCATGTCTGCATGGGTTTTCTCTGGGTGCTCTGGTTTTCTCCAAAAGATGTGCTGGTTAAGTGGAATGGCCATGCTGAATTGCCCCTTAGTGTCCCAAAATGTGCAGGTTAGGGGGATTAGCTACATAAATACTCAGGATTATGGGAATAGGGTTTGGGTGGGAATCTGCGTTAGAGTACTGGTGCAGACTCAATGGGCTGAATGGACTCTCTGCACTGCAGGGGTGCTATTTTTCTGCAGCGTAGATCTCGATACAGCAGCCACCTTGAGGGGAAACAGAATGGTAATATCATTGGTAATCCAGAGGCCCTTTGGGGTCCCGGGTTCAATTCCCACCACGGCAGCTGGTGGAATTTAAATCCGATGAGTAGGGAATGGTGACTGTGATGACCATTGTTGGAAAGACCCACCTGGCACCTTTTGGGAAGGAAATCTTCCGTGCTCTTAAGCTAATTGGCAAAACAAATTCTCCCTAAATTGTCTCAAATTTGGTTTTTAATCCGTAGATCTATAAACATGGACAGGGATCACGGGTAGAGGTGGGAACATCAGGGTGGCGGCGCAGGCTCGTTGGGCCGAAGGGCCTGTTTCATGTGCTGTTTTGTTCTTTGTACCCTACCCAGTCTGTGACTCCAAACCCAGAGTGGTCAACTCTTAACTGCTCAATAGCCCAGCCAGCAAGTCTAAAGTCGGGTAGGGGTGGGCAACAAATTCTGGCCTTGCCAGCCATGCCCACATCCTGTCAGAGGATAAAAGAGAAATGGATGAGGAGCAGAAACTAGTGTTGGCTTTTTTCTCTCGCTTTCCTCTTCCTAATCCAACAGTACCGAGGCAAATGATAATACGAGAATACAAGAGCAGGGATATGCTTCTGAAGCTGTATAAGGCTCTGGTCAGACCTCATGTGGAGTCTGGGGATTAGTTTTGGGCCCCATATCTGAGGAAGGCTTTGGAAAGGGTCAAGGAGAATCACAAGAGTGATCCCTGGAATGAAGAACTTGTTGAACAAAGAACAGTTGAGGATTCCAGCTGTACTTGGAGTTTAAAAGGATGGGGGGTGGAGAGGATCTTATTGAAAATTGAAGGGTGTTCCAAAGCCTGTATAGAGTGGAACTGGAGAAGATGTTTCCACCAATAGGAAAAACTAGAAACAGAGGTCACAACCTAAGGCTAAAGGTGCAATCCTTTAAAATAGAGATGAGGAATTTCTTCAGCCAGAGAGTGGTGAACCTGTGGAACTCTTTGCTGCAGAAGGCTGTGGAGGCCAGGTCGTTGAGTGTCTTTAAGACAGAGATAGATAGGTTCTTGATTAATAAGGGGTCAAGGGTTATGGGAAAAAGGCAGGAGAATGGGCATGCAAAAAATATCAATCATGATATTTTGAGAAAGGACATTTTGAGAAAAAAAAACTTGAGGAAGGATATACTGGCATTGGGGGAGGTGCAGAGAAGATTCACTTAGGTTGATTCCGGAGTTGAGAGGGTTGGCTTATGAGGAGAGACTGAGTAGACTGGGGCTATACTCATTGGAATTCAGAAGAATGAGGGGAGATCTTATAGAAACATATAAGATTATGAAGGGAATAGATAAGATAGAAACAGGGAAGTTGTTTCCATTGGCGGGTGAAACTAGATCTAGGGGGGCATGGCCTCAAAATAAGGAGGAGCAGATTTAGGACTGAGTTGAGGGGGAACTTCTTCACACAAAGGGTTGTGAATCTGTGGAATTCCCTGCCCAGTTGAGGCTCTCTCATTGAATGTTTTCAAGACAAGGGTAGATAGATTTTTGAACAGTAAAGGAATTATGGTGAGCGGGTGGGTAAGTGGAAATGAGTCTACAAAAAGATCAGTCATGATCTTATTGAATGGTGGAACAGATTCAGTGGGCCGAGTGGCCTAATTCTGCTGCAATGTCTTGTGGTAAAACTAGTGACTCCATCTTTTCTCACCGGTGCTTTTGAATACCAAGCCATTTGAATACCGTAAAGCCATCTCTGTCCGCACTGTTCGGAGAGACAGTGTTACTGAAAGGATCACAATGCCCCTCTCTCGGCCTGTCAGGGTGATAGATGGCAATATCCCTATCGGTGACTGTTTAGGATGCGCATCAGTAAACAGTTAGTATAATTGTTCAAGCACTGGCTTCCTCCTCCTCCTCAAACTGTACGACAATGGCCCCTTTAAGATTAGTCCTTGGATGCCAGAACCAAAAATAAGTTGATGACTGCCTGTTTTGTTGCTGCCAAACCGCAGTGTTCTTGTAAGACTAGACGCTCCTAATTTAATATTCTGCTGAAATTTAAATCATTTGGGCGAAAGGGAGGATAGATACAAGTCGAAGGGTCGTAGGAAGGTGGCTAAATCACACTTCTAATTCTTAAATACTCGGGCCTCGTGTCTAAGTTGACGATCTGGCAATATTGCCCCTCGTTTGTTCTTTTCGGGTGTGGGCATTGCTGACAAAGCCAGCAGTTATTGCCCATCCCAACCTGAATTGATTTATTATTGTCACACGTTTTAACATACAGTGAAAAGTCTTGTTACACGTGTGCAAAGCATACTGTTCATGGAGAAGGAAACGAGAGAGTGCAGAATGTAGTGTTACTGTCACAGTTAGGATGTAGAGAAAGATCAACTGAATGCAAACTCGGTCCACTCAGAAGTCTGATAGCAGCAGGGAAGAAGCTGTTCTTGAATCGTTTGGTGCGTGACCTCAGACTTTTGTATCTGTTTCCCAACGGAAGAACAAAGAACAAAACAGCACAGGAAACAGGCCCTTCGGCCCAACAAGCCTGCGCCGCCACCCCGATGTTCCCACCTCTACCCGCGATTCCTGTCCGTGTTTATAGATCTATGGATTAAAAAACCAAATTTGAGCCAATTTAGAGAGGATTTGTTTTGCCAATTAGCCTAAGAGCACATCTTTGGGATGTGGGAGGAAACCGGAGCACCCAGAGAAAACCCACGCAAGCACGGGGAGAATGCACAAACTCCCACAGACACAGGCCCAAATCCATGTATCTGCACAGCACAGCGATAGTCACTGAGCTGTCGTGTTGCCCATCAAATGGTCCAGGTCAAGCATACACTAACAATGTGAAGCACTAGGATACTCTCAAAAAAAAAATCCAAGAGCAGTCCTCTCACGACCCATCGCGTGTATGCCCCTCGTTAGACAACAAGATGGACCAAAGCATCTGTAGGATAGAAACAAGTAAGAAGGTGGAAGAGAGGATGTCTGGGGTGTGTGGGGCCCTTAATTATGCTGGTTGCTTTGCCGAGGGAGTGGGAAGTATAGACAGAGTCAGTGGATGGGAGGCTGGATTGCATGATGGACTGGGCTACACTCTCAGCCTTTTGTACTTCCTTGCAATCTTGGGCAGAGCAGGAGCCCATACCAGGCTTTAATACAATCAGAAAGAATGCTTTCTCTGATGTATCTGTAAAAGTAATTGCCCCTTGAAGTGAGTGTCTCACTCGAGAGAGGGCAGTTGAGAGACAACCACATTGCTGTGGATCTGCTGTCACATATAGGCCAGGCCAAGTAAGGATGACAGATTTCTGTCCCTAAAGGGACATTAGTGAATGAGTTCCTGCTTTAAAGTTTTAAAGCTTTTTTAAGTTTATTTATTAATGTCACAAGTAGACTTACATTAACACTGCAGTGAAGTTACTGTGAAAATCCCCTGGTCGATACACTCCGGCACCTGTTCGGGTACACTGAGAAGGGCTCACCATTACTGAGACTAGCTTTACATTCCAGATTTTCTTGAGTGAATTTAAAGTCCACCACTAGTAGGATTTGAACCCGGATCTCAAGAGCTTTAGCCTGGGTGGCATGATGGCACATTGTGTTAGCACTGCTGCCTCACAGTGCCAGGGACCCAGGTTCGATTCCTAGCTCTCCCCGTGTCTGCGTGGGTTTCCTCCAGGTGCTCCGGTTTCCTCGCACAGTCCATAGATGTGCGGGTTAGGTGGATTGGCAAGGCTAAATTGCCCCTTAGTGTCAGGAGGACTTGCTTGGGTAAATGCATGAGATTGTGGGGATAGGGCCATGGATGGAATTGTGGTCGGTGCAGACTCGATGGGCCAAATTGAATGGCCCTTCTACACTCTGAGAATTCTCTGGATTACTGGTGCAGTGACATTCTCGCTATACCACAATTTTATTTCTAACGAATCTAGATTTTATCAATAGATTTTAAATTGAATTTAAATTTCAGCAGCTGCTGTGGTGGGATTTGAATTGGTGTTCCCAGAGTTCTTAGGCCTGGTTTGTTTTCCATTGGGGTTTTTTTTGAATGGCGAGGCATTTGTCACAGTGGGCAAGATCAGGAAAATTTCTCCCCTGGCAGCCCTCCGCTCTATCCTCCGTGGTGGGTGTGTATTGGTATGGTCTGTTGCACGTGAAGACTGCTTCACTTGGTCTGCCAGAGAGCTGCAGTGCCCAGGAAAATGTTTGTGGACTTTGGGCTCAGCTGAAGCCACAGGCCACCCACACGGAGCAGCGAGTCAGTGTTATCAGAGCAAACAGGAAACAGGACAGACACCGGGAAAACGAAGAGCGAGTGCTGGAAACCTTCGGGGACAGGCAGAGCTCCGAGCAGAGAGGAGACAATCTAACCATCAAGAGACAGGCCACTCATCTGATTTGATTCATTATTGTCACTGGGATACAGTGAAAAGTATTGTTTCTTGCGCGCTATACGGACAAAGCAAATGGTACACTGAGAAAAAAAGGAGAGAGTGCAGAGTGTAGTATTAACAGTCAGAGATTGAGTCCATGAGATATAAGAGCAGAATCAGGCCATTTGGCCCATCAAGTCTGCTCCGTCATTCAATTATGGCTGATACTTTTCTCATTCCTATTCTTTTTCCATAACTCCTGATCCCCTTATTAATCAAGAAGTTATCTATCTCTGTCTTAAAGACACTCAATGACTCGGCCTCCACAGCCTTCTGCGGCAAAGAAAGATCAAATTAATCTACGGTAGGTTCCATTCAAAAGCCTGATGGTGGCAGAGAAGAGGCAGTTCTTGATTTGATTTGAATTAATTTATTATTATCACATGTATTAGCATACAGTGAAAAATATTGTTTCTTGCACGCTATGCGGACAAAGCATACCGTTCATAGAGATGGAAAGGAGAGACTGCAAAATACTGTGTTACAGTTATAGCTAGGGTATAAACAAAAATCAGCTTGGTGCAACGTAGGTCCATTCAAAAGTTTGAGGGCAGCAGGGAAGAAGCTGTTCTTGAGTTGGTTGATATGTGACCTCAGACTTTTGTACCTTTTTCCCAATGGTAGAAGGTGGAAGAGAGAACATCCGGGATGCGTGGGATCCTTAATTATGCCGGCTGCTTTTCCAAGGCAGCGGGCGATGTAGACATTCAATGGATGGAAGGCTGGTTTCAAGGTCTTCAACCCTTTTGTAGTTCCTTGCGGTTTTGGGCAGAGCAGGAGCCACACCAAACTGTGATACAACCAGAAAGAATGCTTTCTATGGACACAGCTGACGGAGCCACTGAGTTTCTCTTTCTCCTTTACAGTGTGTTCACCACTGTCCTGTACATCGCTGCTGCTACTTCACTGATGCACTGTCAACCATCAGTCAGGAACTCGGTTGCAGTAATTATTTAGGAATGATCATCGCTTTAAACAGCTGTCCTGGAACCTTAGTAGAGTTTACAGCACCGTGTTTGCAGTTATAGAATCACAGAAGCCTACAATGCAGAAAGAGGCCCTTCAGCCCATCGAGTCTACGTGAATCCCACCCAGTCCTACCCCCATATCCCTTTATGTTATACTCACTAATCCCCCTAACCTACTCATCCCAGGGCACTAAGGGGCAATTTCTTAGCATGGCCAATCAACCTAACCC
This sequence comes from Sphyrna mokarran, assembly GCA_024679065.1. Taxonomy (NCBI): domain Eukaryota; kingdom Metazoa; phylum Chordata; class Chondrichthyes; order Carcharhiniformes; family Carcharhinidae; genus Sphyrna; species Sphyrna mokarran. Next base: position 4,718,311 of record JAGIQG010000033.1, read on the forward strand.
TGCACATCTTTGGACTGTGGGAGGAAACTGGAGTACCCGGAGGAAACTCACGCAGGCACGAGGAGAATGTGTGGAGTTTGCACAGACAGTGACCCGAACCAGGAATCGAACTCAGGTCTCTCGAAGCTGTGAAGCTATAGTGTTAACCACTGTGCCACCGTGTCACCCATCGTTCTGCTTGCCACTGTAGGAAGGATGTGATTGTCCTGGAGGGGGTGCAGAGGAGATTCACCAGGATGCTGCAGGGCTGGAGTGTTTCAGCTGCGAAGAAAGGCTGGGCTTGTTCCCCTTCTAGCAGAGAAGGGGAACCCTGATAGAGATGTACAAAATCGAGGGACACAGAGAGGGGAAGGCCAAAAACTGCGGATGCCGAAAGCAGAAAATGCTGGAAAATCTCAGCAGGTCTGACAGCATCTGTGGAGGGAGAATAGAGGCAGCGTTTTGAACCTGGATGACTCTTCATCAGGGCTCATGGGGAGGGCATGGATTTGAGGAAAAACATTTTGACCCAGAGGGTGGCTGGAACTTGCAGCCTGAACGGTGATAGAGGCGAGAACCCTCCAACGTTTAACAAGCAGTTAGCTGACATTTGAAAAGCCATTGGAGCAGGTGTAGGAGAATGGGAGTAGAGTAGATAGGCCAGAGCAGACAGGATGGGCCAAAGGGCCTCCCTCTGTGCTGTGAGACTGTGTGTAAAAGACAGCGTGGCCTCCTTTGAAAAGAGGCAATGTGCAGGGCTATGGGAATAAGGCAAAAAGAATGGCAGTAAGTCATACTGCCCCTTTAGAGAGTCAGTGCAGGCAGGATGGGCCAAATGGCCTCCCCCTGTGCTGTAATAGTTGCTAGGGGGAGACGGATTTGCCTCCAACAGCACAGCAATTCAGTCGGAGCTTCTAGGGATGGGTTTCTGGTGGCCAAGGGCTTTGGGAATGAGTGGGAGAGGGAGATCCAGCATTGGGCTGACTGACTGGGGGAAACGGGCTGGAGGGGTGAACGATACCGTCCGTCGCGATGTTCACTTTTGGGATGGTTCGCAAACTTTCGTATTTGTGAGGAATTTAAACAGAATGGAGTAAAATGTTTGGAAATACTCCTTCCCAATCAAATCTGGAACAGTGCTGGGAAAGATGAGAGTGGCGCAGCGGTTAGCACAGCTGCCTCAGCTCCAGGGACCTGGGTTCGATTCCCGGCTCGGGTCACTGTCTGTGTGGAGTTTGTACATTCTCCTCGTGTCTGCGTGGGTTTCTTCTGGTTGCTCCGGTTTCCTCAAAAGGCATGCTGGTTAGGTTGATTTTGGCCATGCTAAGTTGCCCCTTAGTCTCTAAAAATGTGTAGGTTAGAGAGATTAGTGGGGTAAATACGCAGAGATAGAGCCTGGGTAAGACGTTCTGCCGGAGAGTCAGTACTGATTCGATGGGCCAAATGGCCTCCTCCTTCAGTGACGTGATTCAGTGATTCCCAATAGTGTGAGTAGCCAAGTTACTCCCCATCTTTCTCTCACCCACTTTATTTAAGCATCTGTGGCGGGGGGGGGGGGTCAAAGGCTTAGGAGAGAAGAGAGGTAGCCCCCTCTGGACTGTATAGATAGGAATGGTGAGGCAGTGGGATTGGAGGATTGTGGAGGGAGTGAGGGATGTGTGGGCTGGTTGGGGGGGGGACAGCTTTCCTTGGGGGAGGGGTACAGTGGGGTTGTGAAGGGAGGGGGGAGCTTGTGAGTTGTGTGGCTCATTGGCGGTGGTCCTTGTTGTATTTGGACCCAAGGTGGCAGGATTTGGCCTTTGAAAAGGAGGAAGCTATTCAGGCAAATGATAAATAGCTCAAATTCCCTCGGAACATACCAGGCAGGACTTGGCATGTATTTCAATCTTTCCCGTCAATAAACTACTAAGTGCTGTCTTTTTGTCTTGCTTGCTGGCTGTTTCCAGGAATTCCATTGACAATGGTATAGACTCAGGCCCTGCCTGGATTTCTTGGCCTACTCTCTCACTCCGTTCAGGCCTCTTGTTGTGCGGGCAGTTGGGCCTTATCCCAGTGGCCTGTTCGATCTCACTATGAGCCAAGATGGTCAGTTTACTTCCAGTTACTTGTTGAGCCTGGTTCTTCAAATCCTTCACTCGTGCGCTCTCTCTCTCTCAAAACTGTCACAGCACCAAGGAAGACCGTTCAGCCCATCGCATCTGATTATAGAATCCCCACAGTACAGATCAGGGCTGTTTGCCCATTGAGTTAGCACTGACCGCAATCCTACCTAGGCCCTATTCCCGTAACCCCACATGTTTACTTTACCAATCCCCCTGATACTGAGGGACAATTTCGCATGGCCAATCCATCTAACCAGCACATCTTTAGACTCTAAGGGGCAATTTAGCATGGCCAAACCCCAGTAACCCAAATATCCTGGGGTACTAAGGGGCAGTTTGGCATGATCAGTTCCCCTAAAACCAGCACAATTTTGGAGTGTGGGAGGAAACAGGAGCACCTGGAGGAAACCCACGCAGACATGGGGAGAACGCGCAAACTCCACACAAACATTGACCCAAGCTGGGAATTGAACCTGGATCCCTGGCACTGAGAGACAGCAGTGTTAACCACTGTGCTACCCTGGGTATGCTCCAGGTCTCCCAGCTGAATCTAGCTGCAGTACACAGCTTGTATTTTCACGAACACTATCGAACAAAGGGTTAAGTCCCATGGAGCCTTCTTGTAACCATAAAGAGGTTTGTAGTCCTATAAACATCCCTTGCAAAGCCCAAACCATCCCAGGAATTTGCTAAATTGAAGGGGGGGGGGTGCAGGTTGGTTGGTGGGGGCGGAGGGAGGAGATATGAGGAAGCAAAAGAGTTGTTTACAGTTTTGGATGTTAGTGGTCATGATGTTTGAAGTCTTGCACTTACAGCCCAGTGTCTCATTGCAATGGCCAAACATCCCCCACCCCCCTCCAGTCATTGAAGAATAGCTTTGAGAGCAAGTTAAATACTGGCATCTGGGCACATGAAGCGGGGAACCACACACCAATTTCCTTTAATGAGAAAATGATTTAGGAGTGTGTAGCATGGTCTCTGTCTTTTTATTGTTAGTACGTTTCCCATGTTCTCCTTCAACAGGAGGTCAGTGGGCAGCACAGTGGTTAGCACTGCTGCCTCACAGCGATTCCTGGCTTGGGCTGTTAATTCAGGATGCAATTAGTAAAAGTAAAAGTTTATTTGTTAATGACAAATAAGGCTTACATTAACACTGCAATGAAGTTACTGTGAAAATCCACTAGTTGCCATGCTCCAGTGCCTGTTCGGGTACACTGAGGGAGAATTTAGCACGGTCAATGCACCCTAACCATGCGCGCCTTTTGAACTGTAGGAGGAAACCGGAGCACCAGGAGGAAACCCATGCTTACATGGGGAGAATGCGCAAATTCCACACAGACAGTGACCCAAAGTAGGAATCGAAGCCAGGTCCCTGACACTGTGAGGCAGTGGTGCTAACACTGTGCCAGCGTGCCAACCTGTACTGGGAAAGGTGGACAGTTTCCTGCAAATGGCACTGTCCTCCTTCAGTCTGCCCAGAGTAAATGACATACCGTGTTCCATCTCCCCCTCCACCCGTAACACTCCCCTTTCTACCTTTAAACCTGGTTTCAAAAAAATATATCCAGTGAATCATATGAGCAGGAACAAAACTTTCAGCTCCTCAAATCGATATTTCCACGACAACAACTTTATCTTTATGTAGCATCTTTGATACGATAAAATGTCCCAACGTGCTTCACAGAAGCATTACAACAAAATCTCAGATGGTGGCACCTCATGGCACTAGGGTCCTGGGTTCGATTCCCGGTTTGAGTCATTGTCCGTGTGGAATCTGCAATTCTCCCTGTGTCTGTGTGGGTTTTCTCCGGGTGCTCCGGTTTTCTCCCACATCGGAAAGACGTGTTGGTTAGGGTAGCATTGACCATGCTGAATTCTCCCTCCGTGTACCTGAACAGGCGCTGGAATGTGGTGACTAGGGAATTTTCACATCCTATCCCGTCCCATTCAAAGCCCAAATCATCCCAGGAACTTTGCAAATTGAAGGGTGGTGTGAGGGTAGGGCGGGGATGTGAGGAGGCATGTTTTTGGTGTTGATGTCAGCTACTTGTAGCAATGACAAATGAACTTTTAAAAACTTTTAAGAAACTTTTTGAGCATCATTTTACACAGGAAGACATACGTACGGGAATAAATGTGTTGTTTAGGTCACATCTCCAAATCAAATGCCTCATTGTGTCTCTGCATTACAAAGCACTCACTGTTCTCTTTGCAGCAAGTGACCTCAAATTTCTGTGCACAGCATGACTCCACAAAAGGCAATGAGATGTGGGAGCAAGTCATTGCTTATTTTTGGAGTGGGAGGCCAGTGATTGTGGGTGGACTGTTGGTTCAGGGACATTGAAAGCCTTGCTCCTCTTTGAATCTATTAGATTGGATTTTGTTTTGATTTTTTGATTTGATTTTGATTTGATTTATTATTGTCACGTGTATTGGTATGCAGTGAAAAGTATTATTTCTTGCATGCTATTACAATGCATATCATTCATAGAGAAGGAAAGGAGAGAATGCAAAATGTAGTGTTAATCATAGCTAGGGTGTAAAGAAAGATCAACTTAATGTGAGGTAGGATCCATTCAAAAGTCTGACAGCAGCAGGGAAGAAGCTGTTCTTGAGTTGGTTGGTATGTGACCTCAGACTTGTGTATCTTTTTCCCGAAGATAGAAGAGAGAATGTCCAGGGTGCATGAGGATCCTTAATTGTGCCGGCTGCTTTGCAGAGGCAGCGGGACATGTAGACGGAGTTGTTGGATGAGAGGCTAGTTTGCATGATGAATTGGGCTACATTCATGGGCCTTTGTAGTTTCTTGCAGTCTTGGGCAGAGCAGTAGCCATACCAAGCTGTGATACAACAGGAAAGAATGCTTTCTATGTTGCACCTGTAAAAATTGGTGAGAGTCATAGTTGACATGCTAAATTCCCTTAGTCTTCTGAGAAAGTAAAGGCACTGGGGGGCTTTCCTAACTGTCGTGTCTGCACTGGGGGGACTAGGATAGGTGATTGGTGATCTGGATACTTGGAAGTATGAAGCTCTCCTATAACTCTTACCCGCCCCAACCCAACCAAGCAAGCGGGACTATCTGTGGAATTCATTGCCACAGAAAGCTGTGGAGGCCAAGTTATTGACTACATGTAAGGTAGAGATTGATAAGTTCTTAATTGGTAAGGGGAGTAAAACATACAGGAGAATGGGGTTGAGAATCATATCAGCCATGAGCAAATGGTGGAGCAGACTCGATGGGCCGAGTGGTCTAATTCTGCCTCTATATTTTATGATCTTTCACTCTCTTGGAATGACCTTCAAATATATCTCCACTCTTCCTGTCTCTACTTTGTGGATACTGGTTATGGGAGGGGAACATGGGGCTCGGAGAGGGGATGTCTATGCTCCTCAATGATCAGGTGCTATGCAAGTTCATTAACATGTCTCAACGCTTTTGGCTAAGGTCAAGTGCGAGTCAGGTCTTCTTGCCAGCTTGCTTCTTGTACGTCCCTCTCTTGTAGGGACCATAAGCTGATTTCAATGAGAATTTGGTTTTGGGACAAGCAAGGAGATGGATTGCTCAGTCTAGCCTGCACATTGGCCTTTGTAACTGAGGAAGGAATAAAATTAACACGATGCAGGACTGATTTTCCAAAACAGCTGGTGCAGAAGTGCCTAAAGTGGCTTGGAAATTCTCTTTGAGAGTATGGACTTTGTGTCTGGGAGACAGCAGAGCTAGCAGAGTGCAGTGATATAGGGAAAACTCAGCCATTTACTGAGATACACAGGGGGTACAATGAGTGTCAGGCCAAAGCATAAAAGCTTGGGATAAAGTGACCAAAAATTTATTTATTAATGTCACAAGTAGGCTTATGTTAACACTATGATGAAGTTACTGTGGAAATCCCCCTAGCCACCACACTCTGATGCCAGTTTGGGTACAACTGAGGGAAAATGTAGTATAGCCAATGCACCCAACCAGTACGTCTTTCAGATTGGGAGGAAACTGGAGCACCCGGAGGAAACACGGGATAGGTGGATCGGCCATACTAAATTGGCCCTTAATATCCAAAGATGTCCAAGTTAGATGGTTAGAACATAGAACATAACAGCACAGTACTGCTCCTTCGGCCCCCAACGTTGTGTCGAGCTATGTCTAATCCCAAGATTAAGCTATCCCACTCTATTGGCCGTGCTAAATTGCCCCTTAGTGTCCAAAGGTGTATATGCTAGGGAGATTAGCAGTATAAATGTGTATAGTTAGGGGGATTGGACCTGGGTAATGTACTGTTCTAATGTAGACTTGATGGGCTGAATGACCTTCTGCACTGTAGGGATTCTATGAGCTGTGGCTCACATTGATACGCCTATCCTGCCAGTGAATTTTGAGGAGGCTGCGTTGGTGACATTTCTCCTGGGATTTGTGTGCCTCTTGTGTTTGTTGGCGTTTCCACTGAACATTTGGAATAGTTTCTGAGACACAAACATTGGAATTGTTGAGGACAGTTGGAGGGTTGAGTGAGGATGCTAATAGGGGCATATCAAGGTGATGAAAAGAGTAAGCCTGAAATACTTCCAGATGGCAGAACTGGGTCAAGGTGTCATATCCTGGATCATCACAGAATCCCTACAGTGCAGAAAGATGACATTCGGCCCATCAAGTCTGCACTAACTCTGACAGAGCATCCCACTCAGACCCTTTCCCAGAACCTTGTACTTACCCCACTAATCCCCCCCAACCCCCACATCTTTGCATTCTAAGGAGCAATTTACCTTGCCAATCCACCTAATCGGCACATCTTTTAAATTATTTTCTTATCATTATTTTCTTTGCTCTTTAAAGGAATATGATTCCCGGAAGGGTTTTAGTTCAGTTGAACAGCACGGTTGGAGGGCCAAAAGGCCTGTTCCTGTGCTGTAATTTTCTTTGTTTTTTTTGTATCTTCGGACTGTGGGACGAAACCCACACAGACACGGGGAGAACATGCAAACTCCACACAGACAGTGACTCGAGGTCGGAATTGAACCTGAGTTCTGGCACTGAGAGGCAGTAGTGCTAACAAGTATGCTACAGGTTTGAACTCCTCCCCAACACACGACCGCATGTGGTCTTTAGATATATTGGGATTAGTGCTTACAATGGGGTCTTTACAAGGGATCCGTGTAGATGTGATGATAGTAAGTGACCATGCCAGAATGAAAGGATATGGGGGGGGGGGAGGAAGGTCAGGATATTGAATTTGATGATCAGCCATGATCAAAATGAATGGTGGAGCAGCTCGAAGGGCTGAATGGCCTCCTCCAGCTTCTAGTTTCTATGTTGCAGCCTGAGTATGGAGCTGGGACCTGGTTTGTAAGATGGGAAGGGGTCTGTACTATGCCTCTTTGTTGCAAAAAGGCGAACTCTTCATTCGTACCCACTGCAGGACCTCACCACCGGCCGGCCGGCCCGCCCGCCAAAAATCAGAATCGTCTGATGAGTTGCCGTGATCCTTGAGGGATTTAAAAGCTGTAATCCGATTTACCTCAGATTCTCAAAGCTTGTTGATTTGGCTGTGTCAAATGGGACTCCCTCTTTGGCTTACTATATTATAGTCCTTGTGTGTGAAATTTTTCTCTAGAAAATTGGCGCAACTAATGTATTCATCACAGCGTCCACAGTAGTCCCCACTTAGGACGGAGCAGATTTTGGGTTGGGTGGGGGGAGTGTAAGGGTGGTTTGAGTGCGAATTGACTGAGCCGCATGCTAAAAATTTTCTCTTGGTGGGTTCTCACAATACAAAACAACAAGCAGGAACCTCTACGGTTATACGCTAGGATATTTAGTGAGGCAGACTTTTGCATGCGTGCTTCTTTTTATACAGAGAAAAATGTCCTCGTTATTCATGAATGTTGTGGGTGTAAACGATTCTCTGCGTTTACAGTAAACCGTGAATCGCAGCTTACATTTCATTTATTCCCCCCACCACCCCCACCCTCCGCACCTCTCATGATCCCTTTGTTGAGGGGTTGGGGGGGTGGGCACGTTCCAAATAGATTTTTGTTGACTCGTCCGCATAGACAAAGATTTGCAACATGGCGACAGGTTCTCTGGCCCAACTTGTCCATGCTGCCCAGTTTTTAGCATTAAACTAGTCCCGATGGCCCGTGTTTGGCCCATATCCGTGTCACACTGTTTGTGTAGAGTCTGCACATTCTCCCCATGTCTGCATGGGTTTCCTCCGGGTGCTCTGGTTTCCTTCCACATTCTGAAAGATGTGCTGGTTAATGCGTTAACCCAAACAGGTGACAGTGTGGCAACTGGGAGAATTTCACGGTAACTTCATTGCAGTATTAATGTAAGCCTTACTTGTGACTAACAAATTAAGCTGTAACTTTGACTTTTTTTCCTCTGTGCCCATCTTACCCATGTAACTGTCTAAATGCATCTTAAAAGACAAAAGTTGTACCCACCTGTACTACTACCTCTGGCAGCTTGTTCCAGACACTCACCACCCTCTGTGTGAAGAAAATTCCCCCCTAGACCCTTTTGTACCTCTCCCCTCTCACCTTAAACCTATGCCCTCTAGTTTTAGACTTCCCGACTGTTGGGAAAAGATATTGACTATCCGGTTGATCTGTGCCCCTCATTATTTTATAGACCTCTAAGATCACCCCTCAGCCTCCTACGCTCCAGGGGAAAAAGTCCAAGTCTATCCAGCCTTTTCTTATAACCCAAACATGCATTCATATAGCGCCTTTAATGTGCTCAGGCATTCCAATACAAATTATCAATCAAGCTCTGACCGGGGCCACACAATGTAGTGATGGAGCAGATGCCCGAAGGTGGGCTAGGGTGGAGGGGGGTTGAATTCCAGAGCTTGGGGAATCTGAAGGAAATGTCGAGGCTGTTAGAATCGGCCTCAGGCAATAGGTCCAAATTGGCGGAGTGCAGAGGGTTGTAGGAAAGTCAGTGGGTGGTGCAGTGGTTAGCAGTGCCAGGGATCTGGCTTGGGTGACTGTGTGGAGCCTGCACGTTCTCCCTGTGTCTGCACGGGTTTTCTCTGGGTGCTCTGCACCTGCACTCCAAAGACGTGCTAGTTAGGTGGATTGGCTGTGCCACATTGGCCCTTAGTGTCCCAAGGTGTGCAGGTTAAATGGATTAGCCATGGGAAATGAGTGGGATTTGAGGGGTTGGCATAGCTAAGACATTTGTCCCTGTGCGGTAATTTTCTTTTTTTTTGCATCTTTGGACTGTGGGAGGAAAGTGGAGCACCCAGAGGAAACCCACGCAGACATGGGGAGAACTTGCAGACTCCATACAGACAGTGAGCCAAGCTGGGAGTCAAAGCCAGGACCCTGGTGCTGTGAGGCAGCATTGCTAACTAACCACTGTGCCACCATGCCACCCCATCTATTAATCTGTGCGCGTTGTTAATTATTAAACCCCTCCCTCCCCACCGGCTTGGCTAGATAGTGTAAGAAAGCTGTGGTGAAGGGGGAACTATCTCTTTCAGCCTGAGCGAATTGGATTTTAAAAAATTTCCCCTCCCCTCCCCCCACCAAACCTCGGTTGGACGAATACAAAAAAAAGACTCCTGACTGTGGGAGGTCTAGTGATTCAGTTGATCAAACCAGAGCGAGACAAAAGGTGCACGTTAAACGGCTAATACCATGCTTCCCTTGTCTAAATTAAACTTTTCTCTCTCTCTCTCTCTCTCTCTGAAAGTCAAGGAGGGAGAGGGAGTCAGAGAGAGAGAAAAACCCACCACTGGGTCTTGATGGGGCCACGCTCTCTCCCACCCCCCGTCTTGAATGCTGGGCTTTGTGTCCGTGACAAACCATTTCACAATCGTGCCATTGTTTGTTCGAGGAAAACTACCGCATCCTATTTCAATTATTTATGGCAGTGAATGTTTGATGTGGGCCCTTGTAACTTCCTGCCCGATAGCTGTAAAGGCCTGGTCTTTGTTTACAGAGTGGCAGCGGGAACCAGTTCCGACGAGTTCGACGCCCCATTAAGAAGCTTCATTTCAAGATGTGATGTCATCAGAATAAGATTTGAGAGTTGCTGCATTCTTGGGATTGTATTTAAACCGTCCCACTCCTCCTCGTTCAGCACTGCTGACTGTTTTTACCCCCCCCCCCCCCCCACTCCATACTTTACCACACTGGATTAGCCTGTACGCTGTGTGTTTCTGGTTACTTGTTGTACGCCCTAACTGTGATCTACACCCCGTCTCTAGCTGTAACACTACATTCTGCGCCCTCCCCTTTTCGTAGACTCTGATAGTACACAAGGAGGCCGCTCGGCCCATCGAGTCTGCACCAACCACGATCCCACCCAGGCCCTATCCCTGTAACCTCGTGCTTTTTACCCTCGCTACTCCCCCGATACTAAGGGCCAATTTAGCACGGCCAGTCCACACAACCAGCACGTCTTTCAGATTGTGGGGGGAAACCCACGCAGACACGGGGAGAACGTGCAAACCCCACGAGGCAGTAACCCAAGCTCGGAATGGAACCTGGGTCTCTGGTGCTGTGAAGCAGCAGCGCTAACCACTGTGCCACCTTCCTTCTTTATGAGCAGTATGATTTGTCTGTATGGTGTGTAAGGAACAATGCTTTTCACTATATCCCAATGCGTGTGACAATGATAAATCATCCCCTTTCCCCCACCTCCCTGTAAATTTAGATTGTGAGTGCCAATGCCTGTCAAGTCACAGCCCGGCCTAGTTCCTATGTCTCACAGCACCAGGGACCGGGGTTCGATTCCCAGCTTGGCTCACAGTCTGTGTGAAGTTTGCACGTTCTCCTCGTGTCTGCGTGGGTTTCATCCGGGTGCTTCACTTTCCTTCCACACTCCAAAGATGTCAGCTTAGGTTGATTGGTCATGCTAAATTGCCCCTGGTGTCGGGGGATTAGCAGATAAATGTGTGGGGTTACTGGAATAGAGTCTGGATTGAATGTGATGGTTGCAGACTCGATGGGCCGAATGGCCTCCTTCTGCATTGTAGGGATTCTATGATTCTCTTTTGCCTTGTCAGCCTCACACCCTCCCGACTTTTCATTATGGTAACAGACCGTCAATAACGGCCTCATTTCTCTCCTCTTTCCCAGGTCCAAAGGGACTGAGGCCAAGTGTGGAGGTCTCCAACACTACCTTTGCACCAGACTACATTCTGAGTTTGACGTCAATTTTTCTTGTTGCAGTGTGAACAGTGCCACCTGGCAGAGCTGGGCTGGTGTGGGTGTTGATTTATTATTGTCACATGTACAGCATACAGTGAATAGTATTGTTTCTTGCGCACTATACAGACAAATTATACCGTTCATAGAGAACGAAAGGAGAGAGTGCAGAATGTAGTGTTACAGTCACAGCTAGGGTGTAGAGAAAGATCAACTTAATGTGAGGTAGGTCCATTCAAAAGTCTCACGGCAGCAAGGAAGATGTTCTTGACTTGGTTGGTACGTGACCTCAGACTTTTGTATCTTTTTCCTGAAGAAGATGGAAGAGAGAATGTTTAGGATGCATGAGGGTCTTTTCTGAGACAGTAAGAAGGGTAGACAGAGTCAATGGATGGGAGGCTGGTTTGAGTGATTGGTCACAACCCTTTGTCATTTCTTGCGGTCTTGGACAGGATATGGAGTTGCCAGTTTTGGATTGACGTGAGCACAATAAGTAGCCTCTCAACACCAGGTTAAAGTCCAACAGGTTTATTTATTAGCACAAGTGCATGAGACATTCACCTGATGAAGGAGCAGTGCTCTGAAAGCTCATGCTACCAAATAAACCTGCTGGACTTTAAGCTGGTGTTGTGCGCTTCTTACTGGGTCATGGGCAGAGCAGGAGCCATACCAATCTGTGACGCAACCAGAGAGAATGTTTGCTATGGTGCATCTGTAAAAGTTGGTGTAGCTGACATGCCAAATTTCCTTAGTCTCCTGAGAAAGTAGGACTGTGGTTTGCAGCCTTGCTCCAAGACTCAGAAACGTTAAATCCAGGCGCTATCTCCTAAAGCAGCACCTGAAAGAATGTTGTGTTGTCCAAGATGTCACGACTCCTCAAATTCAGGTGGTAAACACTTGCCCTCACCCGACTTCTGTGTTTGCAGATTCCCAGTGAGCGTTCGAAGTAGAAAGGTTTGGTTGAGGAGTTTGGGGGAGGATCTTGACCAATGGAAGTTGACCAGGCTATTTTGACTTTGATCAAAAGCTTGGCAGTTAACTATCCTCTGCTGCATTGCCCATGGCAACACCTCCACCAATCAGAATCCACTTGCCAACCAATCAGCACTCTCTTCACAGTCTAAACTGTTGTTCCTGTTACTGTTGATCTGTCTTTCATAGCTGTCCTGACTGGATGAAAGGTTTTAAAAGGCGCAAACCTTTTGCTTGTCTTTATTCAGCAGTGATTGGATTTGTATATTAAACATGGAAGTAATTTTCTCTCCTTTGTGAAGGTTTGAAATTGTGCGATTTGTTTATATTTCCAGCAGAGTCCCAAATGGCCCTTGAAGTTAGTGATTAACTGCTGCAGTGGTGTCCGTGGCAGAACACTCTCATGTATCATATATGTTGAATCCCCCATTGCAGAAGAGGCCGTTCGGCCCAATGAGTCTGTGCCAATTGACTGATCAACTTACCCAGGCTGCCTTCCCCACCCTAACCCCATGTCTAATGTGGTCAATCCACCTAACTTGACATATTTTGAGATGTTAAGGGGCAATTTAGCATGGCCAATCCACCTAATCTGCATGTCTGTGGACACTAAGGGGCAATTTAGCATGGCTAATCCAACTAACCTACTCATCTTTGTACACTAAGGGGCAATTTACCATGGCCAAACCACCTAATCCACACATCTTTGGATACTCAAGGGACAATTTAGCGTGGCCAATCCACCTGGCCTGCATATCCTTGAGACACTAAGGGGTGTTGCTATTGAGTTACCAACACAAGGGCCTACAGCACGCATCAAGATCAGTGTGAGGGGGCAGGAGGTTTGAGGATTGTCTCATTTCATCTTGCCCACAATGATTGAGATGAATGGTCGGCTTAATTGGTTTTATTTTGTGGGTGGAATGTTGGCCAAGCGGCTGGAAGGGCTTCCCACTCCTCTTCAAAGAGAATGTTGCCATCACGCTTTCCCACGAGGCAACAAGGAGAGGGCCAATGGGCTGAGGGTTTGATGTCTCACTCACAATGTCGGTACTGCACTGCAGTGTTTAGTTTGGTTAAGTGATTTGTGTTGGAGTGGAGTCCACACCCTCAGGCCTCCCAGAGGAAACTGAACTGACTCAGTATGGTTTCATCGAATCCTAGACCCCTACAGTGCAGAGGGAGGCCATTCAGCCCGTGGAACCATTACCAACCACAACCTAACGCAAACCCTATCTCCATAATCCCTCCCCTAACTTTTGTCCAGCTAAGGAGCAATTAGCATGGCCAATCTGCCTAACTTACACGTCTTTAGACTGTGGGAGACAGTGACTCAAGCCAGGAATTGAACCCGAGTTCCTTTAAGATATATTAACCCTGTTAACCTCCCTAACACTAAGGAGCAATTTAACATGGCCTATCCACCTAGCAGTTGGAAGAAAGCCACGCAGACACGGGGAGAATGTGCAGACTCTGCACAGACAGTGACCCAAGCCGGGAATTGAACAGGGGTCCCTGGCACTGTGAGGCAGCAGTGCTAACCACTGTGCCGTGCATCATTGACCCTCACTGCCTCCTGAAATCTCTGGATATTCTGATTCAGTTTAACAGCTCTGGAAATTTTAAAAAAAAGGCTCTCATCTCCAATTTCAGAGATGTGATTTAGTTTTCCTTTGTGGTAAACCTTGGTGTTTGCAGAGACGTGTTTAAGGCGCTGGATAATTTTTTGGGTAGTTTTGTAAAAATGGAAGCTGTTGTATCTGTGGGACACTGCGTGCAGTTTTGTAGAACCAAGTCCCTCACTTTGAGTGTTGGAACTGATTTTCTTCAAAGTTTTGAAACCAGACGTTCTGTTAACAACATGTCAAACGGGCCAGTTTAGTTTTTAAGTCAATAATTGACGCTAACCCCAGGCTAGAGCCAGAAAGCTACAGATTAAGCCTTTCTGCCCAAGGTTCAGATTCTTTTGAATGCGTTAATGTCTCGCCCATCCTCTTCCTCAGTATTTTGGGTGGTGAGGTTGCTGTCCAGTGTGGGAGTGAGCTACACACAGAGGCAGCGAGTTTGATATCCTCTTCTGATCTACCAAGTCTCTCAACTAACCAAGCTGGAACAGTTGTCATCTCAGCCCTTTGGCTAAATGACTGGAGGGTGTTCAGCACTACCTCGTAGCCCCAGGAAGCTGGGTTCGATGCCCAGCTTGGATCATCATCGGAGTCTGCAAGTTCTCCCTATGTCTGCATTGGATATCCAGTTTAGGTGGATTGGCCATGCTAAATTAGTTCTTAGTGTCCAAAGATGTGTAAGTTATGGGGATTACCTATACTAAAATGTCCCTTAGTGTCCAAAGATGTGCCGATTAGAGGGATTAGCCATCCTAAATTGCACCTTGGTGTCCAAAGGTGTGCAAGTTAGGGGGATTAGCCATCCTAAATTGCACCTTTAGTGTCCAAAGATGTGCAGGTTAGGAGGATTAGCCATGGTAAATTGCCCCTTAGTGTCCAAAGATGTGCATGTTAGGTAGATTGTCCTTGCTGAATTGCATCTTAGTGTCCAAAGATGTTTAAGTTAGGGGGATTAGCTGGGTAAATACATAGGGTTACGGGATAGACACCTGTCTGATGTCCTCTATTGGGGAGTTGGTGCAGACTCGATGGGCTGAATGGCCTCTTTCTGCACCGTATGGATTCTGTGACCAGTAGCTTTGGTTTTTCGTCCGATATCTTGGCAGATCCGAATCTGGCTATGTTACGAGAAAGAAAAATCTTTCATAATTGTCGTTTTAAAATAAACTCCCGGCTCCCGTCCCAGTGACTGCCTGCCCACGAACTGCTCCAAAATAAATTCCAAAGTCAGTTCCAGTGGTGGGAGTTCAGTTTGAAACAAGTTTGTCTCTCTCTCTCGGGCTTCCCATTGTTGAAATGTGTCCAGTGTCTGGGATATAACCGGAGCTGTGAGATATCGCACCTCAGCATTGTGGAGGAGGCAGGTTGCCTGGTCAGTGATGAGTGGACTGGGAGTTGTATCCACCACTCCCTGCAGTGCACCAGATTCAACACCTGCCGCACATTGTGAGCTCAGGCCGTGCCAACACTAGCCCCATCGAGTGTCCCACGGGATTGATTCCAGGGATGAAACGCAGTTCCCACAATTTCCTCTCGATTGCCAGCAGTTCTGATCTAAAGAAAACAAATTTTTTTTTTGTCAGAAAGTGTCAAAGGAGTTCTGCTTTTGAAGCTTTCACTATTTTTGAGTTTGATCAGCGTGTTCAAAGAAAGTCGGGATTTGCGACAACAGGCTCCTTCAGGTTGGCATCCAGATAGTCAGACTCTCTTTCCTAGGGCAGAGAAGTCAAGTAGTAGGGGACATAAGGTGCAAGGGCAGTGTAAGTTTGGAGGAGACGTGTGGGGCAAGTTTTTTTTTAACACAGTGGGGTGGTGCTGTGTGGAGTCTGTACATTCTCCTCATGTCTGCATGGGTTTCCTCCTGCAGTCCAGAGATGTGCGGGTTAGGTGGATTGGCCGTGCTAAATTGCCCCTTAGTGTCCCGGGATGTGTAGGTTAGAGGGATTAGTGGGATAAATGTGAGGGTTTATGAGGTTCGGGCTTGGAGTGGGATTGTAGTCAATGGGCCGAAAGGCCTACTCCTGCACTGTAGGGTTTCTATGATTCTCTGAATGTCTGGAACACGCTGCAGGGGGAGGTGGTGGGAGCAGGTATGACAGCAGCATTTAAGGGGCAACTAGAGGAATACATAAATAGAATGGGAACGGAAGAATACGGACTCCCTATGTGCATATGGTTTTAGTTTAGACAGACATCATGACCAGCCTTGATGGGCTGAAGGGTCTGTTCCTGTGCTGTACGGTTCTTTGCTCTTTCTTTATTCTTTGAAATATTTCTTGATACAATTCTGAATGGATTTAAACCTGCTCCTTGCCAAAGTAAGCATTTAATTGTGCATCATGTAGCAATGATATACACGGTGGCACAGTGGTTAGCGCTGCTGCCTCCCAGTGCCAGGGATCCGAGTTCAATTCCCAGCCTTGGGTCACTGTCTGTGTGGAGTTTGCACATCCTCCCCGTGTATGCTTGGGTTTCCTCCAGGTTCTCTGGTTTCCTCCCACACTCCAGAGATTTGATTTGATTTATTATTGTCGGATATATTAACACAGTGAAAATATCGTTTCCATTGAGCGCTGTACAGACAAAACATACTGTTCATAGAGAAGGAAAGGAGAGAGTGCAGTCACAACCAAGATGTGGAGAAAGATCAACTTAATGCATGTTAGGTTGATTGGCCGTGCTAAATTGCCCCTTAGAGTCAGGGGGATTAGCAGGGTAAATACGTAGGGTTACAGGAGTAGGGTCTGGGTGGGATTATGGTTGGTGCAGATTTGATGGGCCGAATGGCCTCCTTCTGCACCTTAGGGATTCTATAACTTAAGTGACTCCCAAGATGCACGATAGATTCTGCTGCCTTGTGGCTGTGTGTGTATACATGCAGGAATAACGCACTGTCCCACAACCTGCTGATAATGGTCTGTGTTACAGGAGGAATGTTGACCCAAACGCTGAAGGCTCCCTACCATTTGGGCAATGCCATAATCCTCTAACACTCTCAGATTTAAAGTTTATTTATTAGTGTCACAGGTAGGCTCTGCAATGAAGCACTGCAATGAAGTTACTGTGAAAACGCTCTAGTCGCCACACTCCAGCGTTTGTTCGGTTACACCAAAGGAGAATTTATGTGACTGATGCAGAGGCAGTGTTCCAAAAGCGCGTGCTACCAAATAAACCCGTTGAACTTTAACCCGGTGTTGTGAGACTTCTTACACCCCAGTCCAACGCCGGCATCTCCACATTCATTATCTTTACGACAATCGGCATTGGTTTCACGGATCATCAGGAATTTTTCATGGAATTCAGATTCCACTATCTGCCGTGGCGGAATTCGAACCCAGGTCCCCAGAAAATTAGCTGAATTTCTGGATTAATGGTCGAGCGATAATATCACGAGGCCGTTGAGGGATGGTGCCTGGGATGTTTCAGACTTTGGAAAGCAACTGTGTGTACCTTTTTCCTGTTTGACCAAGATTTTATCAGGAAATTGGATTATTTAGAGTACAGTCTGTACAGAACCTTGGAAGAAATTATTCAACTCTGTGGCTTTCTTTGTCGTTTGTATAGGGCTTTGGTCAGGAGCTGAGGGATAAGTCGTCCTGCTTACCTGTCAGCCATTACACAGCAATACTGTCCTACAGAGGTGAAAATAAAATTTGATGCTGGGAACACTCCTCAGATCTGTGTAGAGAGAAACAGTTAACATTGCAGGTTAATAATATTTCTCTCCACAGATGCTGTATATCCAGCATCCGTACTACTTTGCTTCTCGCTGTCTAGAGAGTGAGGTTTGTGAGGGAGCCCTCGCTCAGTGAGGATGGCTTTGTGATGTACGACTGAGAGGTCTGGGGTGACCGAGAGAGAGAGTTCCTTGTGCCTGAGTTAGATGCTCCGTCAGAATCGGTGCAGACTCGATGAACCAAACGGCCTCCTTCTGCACTCATAGAATCATAGAACCCTATGGTGCAGAAAGAAGCCCTTCGCCCATCAAGTCTGCACCAAACACAATCCCACCCGGGCCCTACCTCCCTATCCCTCCATATCGTACCCACTAATCTCTCTAACCTACGCATCCCTGGACACTAAGGGGCAATTTCTTAGCATGGCCAATCAACCTAACCCACATGACATTGGGAGAAAACCAGAGGAAACCCATGCAGACACAAGGAGAATGTGCGCACAGACCTGAGCCTGGAATCAAACCCAAAATACTGCAAAGCAGTAGTGCTAACCACTGTAGGGATTCTGGGATTTTATTCTATGGAAGTTAATCTCAGTAACAATGCCCTGAAACTATCATTGATTATCATAAAAACCCTCCTGGTTCATTAATGTCCCTTTAGGGAAGGAAATCTGCCATCCTTACCCTGTCTGGCCTCCAGAGCCACAGCAATGTGGTTGATTGAGTGGCACGGTGGATTAGCACTGCTACCTCACAGTGCCAGGGAACCGGATTCGCTTCCCAGCTTGGGTCACTGTGTGTGGAATCTGCGCAGACACGTTCTCCCCATGTCTGTGTGGGTTTCCTCTGGATGCTCCGGTTTTCTCCACAGTCTAAAGATATGCAGCTTAGGTGGATTGACCGTGCTAAATTGTTCCTTAGTGTTGGGGGGCTAGCAGGATAGATATGTGGGTTTATGGGAATAGGGCTCAGGTGGGATTGTGGTTAGTACAGACTTATTGGCCGAATGGCCTCCTTGTGCAGTGTAGGGGTTCTATGATATTGAATTCTGCGATATTCTATTCTTCTTTGAAAGCCGGTCTCAGTAATGGCCACAAAATTATCATAGATTGATTGTCAAAAAAATCTGGGGGCAAGAGTTCAAATGCCATCAGGTGGAATAACTCCAAATAAAATCTGAAGCTAGTCTCTGTAATGGACATCAGGAAACTATTGTCTGGTTCACTAATGTCCCTTTGGGGAAGGAAATCTGCTGTCCTTACCCAATCTGGCCTATGTGTGACTTCAGAGCCACAGCAATGTGGTTGACTCTCAACTGCCCCTCCTGAAAGGGGCGAGCAAGACAGTCAGTTCAAGGGGTAATTAGGGATGGCTAACAAGTGCTGGCCCAGCCAGTGACGCCCATGTCCCATGGAAGAATAAGGAGGAAAAATCCATTGCCTGAATCGCCCCTCCAACAGCAGAGTGGGGGATTATGGAGGAGGGGGCCAGGAATTTGGGGGGAGGTGGGTGTAGGAGGATAGAGAAGGGCACAAGACACACATTCCATTCACCCCATTAATGCTATGGATCATGGTGTTTACATTCTGCACTCTCTGTCTCTCTCTCTCTCCCCCCTCTTTTTTATATAAATTCTAGACTGCTATTTTTAGCAGTGTGCTTCTGAAGATTCTTTCTCAAGAGGATGCCAGGAATAGTACCCACATGACTCTGAGGGAGAGAGAGAGAAAAAAATGAAAGATTGTCTAGTAATTCCAGACTTGGGCCTCTGTGTGGAGTCTGCATGTTCTCCCCGTGTCTGCGTGGGTTTCCTCCCACGTCCCAGATATATGCAGGATAGATAGATACGCCATGCTAAATTGCCCTTTAGTGGCCCAAAATGTGCATGCTAAGTTAATGGGGGCAATTTAGCATGGCCAAAGTGTCAGGGGGATTAGCAGTGTTTATGGGGATAGGTGGGATTGGTGTCGGGTGCAGTCTCGATGGGCTGAATGGCCAGCTCCTGCGTTGATCCAGCAGAGGGGACTCTTTAGCTGTTGGCAGTAGAATGAAACAAAATTTACTCCAACTTGTAAATCAAAGAACAATGGCTTAATAAAGAAACATCATTAATTCCAACACTTGGAGCCGCGCCCTGGGCTATTCCAAACTCTCCACGATTCCCAACATGTTCCAGTTTATACTGAGTCAGCTGTTCATCATTCTGTCACTGGTTACATGGTTTACTGGGTCAACTGGCCCTTACAGCTAGTTACCATTGGCCTCATTGCAGCCGATCTGATGCCATCACTGGTTACCTCCTAACAATCCTGCAACGTAAGGACTCTGTGATTTCAGTCTTGTTTGCTGGGGTTCACTTGTCTTCACCGAGGGTTTATAAGGAACTGTACCCCTCCCCCTGCAACCTTTCGCCCTCTGCAGACACCCTCCCCACCCCACCCCCACCACCCTGCACACCAAACCTTGTCTCCGCCAGATTCTGATCAGAGTGACCCAACCAAGTACACCGTGTCAACTCTGTTTGCATGTGATTTAATTTGATTTATTATTGTCACAGGTATTAACATACAAGTATTATTTGTTGCATGTATACGGACAAAGCATACCGTTCACAGAGAAGGAAAGGAGAGAGTGAAGAATGTAGTGTTACAGTCATAGCTAGGGTGTAAAGAAAGATCCACTTAGTGCAAGGCAGGTCTGTTCAAAAGTCTGACAGCAGCAGGGAAGAAACTGTCCTTGAGTCGGTTGGTATGGACCTCAGATTTTTGTATCTTTTTCCCGAAGGCAGAAGGTGGAAGAGAGAATGTCCGGGGTCCTTAATGATGCTGGTCACTTTGCCGAGGCAGCGGGAAGTGTAGGCGGAGTCAATGGAAGGGAGGCTGGATTGCGTGATGGATTGGGCTACACTCATGACCTTTCATGCGGTTTTGGGTAGTGACAGCCTGACATGACACGTGTGCGTAAATCCAGTGTGGTTCTGTACGGCACTGAACGGTTTGTTAAAGCGCAGTCAATGCTAGTGAGGCAGAACAGCCTCAGTTTACCCCCTCATTCCCGCCCTCTGTCACCCAGGCTGCTGGTGTTGAGATCTTCTGCCAATCCTGCCTCCGTCTCGCACACAGACAAGTGGGCTGTAATCCTTGGCGTGGATCTCACTCTCTCTCTCTCTCTCTCACACGCGTACGCACCACGCGCACAGACAGACAGACAGACACACACAGAGACAGACAGACAGAAACACACACAGACGCACGCACACACAGACAGATGCGCACACGCACAGAGACACGCACGCACACACACACGCACAGAGACACGCACGCACACACACACACAGACACGCAGACAGACGCACACGCACACAGACAGACACGCGCGCGCGTACACGCACACAGACAGACACGCGCGCGCGTACACGCACACAGACAGACACGCGCGCGCGTACACGCACACAGACAGACAGACACACACCTCCTTCCTTTACCCACCCCGCAGTATTCCTGTACCCTGTCCTACTTGGCACACAGGTTCAAAACCACACATGCAAATATTGTAACCCTGGCCTTTCAGTGTTCATTCTCCAATCCAATTCTGAGTTTGTGGTTACAGTGATTGGCTGTATATGCAAGGCTTTATCACAAGATGCAAATTAGAGTAGTGGTGAGATCCGGTGATTGCTCCCAGATAAGAACGGATTTCACATTGTGACAAACACAATCTTGGGTTTCGTGTGTACCGCGTTTCTCCGGGACTGAAGTCCAGGGGCTGGGGGAGGGGTTCTTGCTTTGCTGTAGGTGATCTCCCTAGTGCCAGCCACTTACTTTAAACATTGTTTAATGGCTCTCCCAATGTACCCTTCCTCACCTCGTGGTTCACACTCCCTCTCCCGCCTGGGGTGACCCTCATTTCTTCATTGGACTTTGCGTGTTGGGGAAATTCAACCGTGGAGTGCTTCATAGCTGAGATCACCGTTCTAAACTGGGCTGCCACCATGGGGGTGGAGGGGCTGCCTAAACCTGGTTAGATTTGGAAGCGGTGGTGATGCTTATTGGTGCACCCATGTCATTACCCGCGTCATGGGGCAGCACAGTGGTTTTCTCTGCTCCTCACAGCGCCAGGTATCTGTCTTCCATTCCCGGCTTGGCTCACAGTCTGTGTGGAGTCTGCATGTTCTCCCCATGTCTGCGTGGATTTCCTCCAGGTGCTCTAGTTTCCTCCCACAGACCGAAAGACTTGTTGGTCAGAGTGCATTGCCCATGTTAAATTCTCCTTCAGTGTACCCGAACAGGCACCGGAGTGTGGCGACTAGGGGATTTTCACAGTAACTTCATCACAGCGTTAATGTAAGTCTACATGCGACACTAATGTGGTGTGGCACATAGCACAGTGGTTAGCACCGCTGCCTCTCAGCGCCGGGGATCTGGGTTCGATTCCTGGCTTGGGTCACTGTCTGTGTGGAGTCTGTATGTTCGCCCTGTGTCTGTGTGGGTTTCCTCCCAGTGCTCTGGTTTCCTCCTACAGTCTGAAGGGTGCATTGACCCGAACAGGTGCCGGAGTGTGGTGACTAGGGGAATTCCACAGTAACTTCATTGCAGTATTAATGTAAGCCTTAGGTGTGACACTTTAAGAAATTAACTTTGAACTTTAAACTGTGCCTGTGTGTGCACGCATGTCTCTGCACCGCACATGTGCCCGCATTAGTGAATGTGCCTGCGTCGCTGTCTGTGCCTGCGTCGCTGTCTGTGCCTGCGTCGCTGTCTGTGCCTGCGTCGCTGTCTGTGCCTGCGTCGCTGTCTGTGCCTGCGTCGCTGTCTGTGCCTGCGTCGCTGTCTGTGCCTGCGTCGCTGTCTGTGCCTGCGTCGCTGTCTTGCTGCTTCGCTGTCTGTGCCTGCGTCCTGTCGGCTGCTCGCTGTCTGTGCCCCGCCCGCGCCCCTCGCTGTCTGTGCTGCGTCGCTGTCTGTGCCTGCGTCGCTGTCTGTGCCTGCGTCGCTGTCTGTGCCTGCGTCGCTGTCTGTGCCTGCGTCGCTGTCTGTGCCTGCGTCGCTGTCTGTGCCTGCGTCGCTGTCTGTGCCTGCGTCGCTGTCTGTGCCTGCGTCGCTGTCTGTGCCTGCGTCGCTGTCTGTGCGTATTGTCACTCCTCTCCGCACTGCCTGCGTGCATCTGGCAGTCTGATCACAGAATTGTATCGCGGTAGCATGAATCTGTTTGGGACTGGACGTTTTACATCTCGTTAGTGTAAACGGGAGAAGGAATTTGCTGCAATCCCATGGGATTTTACAGAGATAGTATTGGAGTAGTTTGAGCTCTGGCCCTAAGGAAGTGTATAGATGCTTTGGGGGAGTGGGATACAATGAAGGTTCACTAGATTGATTTCTGAGATGAGAGGGTTGACCTCCAAGGATAGATGAATAGAATGGGTTTCTATTCTTTGGAATTTAGCAGAGGAAGGCGATACCTTGGAGATGTATCACATCCTTAGGGGCTGAACAATCTGGGAGACAATCTCCACTGGTTTAGGAGCCTAGAATTGGGGCTCATGGTGTTAGGAGGTTAGACAGTGATCCGGGAGAAAATCACTGTCAGTTCTGAAACTTGAGTCCTATGGCCCAGCGGACTGAGGATGTTCAGTTATTGAGCATGTCCAAGTCTGGATATACTCAGTAGAATTTTGGACACTTGGGCAACCAAGAAATGTAAAAGCTGGTGGAAAGTGAACTTGATGCATTTCCTTCTTGCATTTGGCAAAGGCAGCACTTATTGCCCATCCTTAATTGCCCTTGAACTGAGTGTCTCGCTCGGGCCATTCCAGAGGGCAGTTGAGAGTCAACCACATTGCTGTGGCTCTGGAGACACATGTAGGCCAGACCGGGAAAGGATGGCAAATACTGACAGGCCAGGGGAATGGGGCCAGAATCTGACGGATGGAGCTTAATGTGGATAAATGCAAGATTATCCATTTTTGGCCGGAAAAAACAAATTATATTTAAATGGCAAATGGATTCAAAAGGCATCTATGCAGAGGGATCTGGGTGTCCTTGTGCATGAGTTTCAGAAAGTGCGTATGAAGGTGCAGAATGTTGTAAGGAAGGCAAATGGAATCTTGACATTTATTGCAAAGGGCCTGGATTATAAAAGTAGGCAAGTATTGTTACAATTGAATAACGCATTGGTGAGACTACACTTGAGGAATTGATTTGATTTATTATTGTCATATGTATTAGCATACAGTGAAAAGTATTGTTTCTTGCGTGCTATACAGATAAAGCATACTGTTTATAGAAAAGGAAAGGAGAGAGTGCAGAATTTAATATTACAGTCATTTCTAGGGTGTAGAGAACGACCAACTTAAAGCAAGGTAGGTCCATTCAAAAGTCTAATGGCAGCAGGGAAGAAGCTGTTCTTGAGTTGGTTGGTGCATGACTTCAGACTTTTGTATAATTTTCCCAAAGGAAGAAGGTGGAAGAGAGAGTGTCTGGGGT
This sequence comes from Sphyrna mokarran, assembly GCA_024679065.1. Classification (NCBI taxonomy): domain Eukaryota; kingdom Metazoa; phylum Chordata; class Chondrichthyes; order Carcharhiniformes; family Carcharhinidae; genus Sphyrna; species Sphyrna mokarran. The sequence continues at coordinate 4,742,297 of JAGIQG010000033.1, forward strand.
GTGTGGGGTCCTTAATGATGCTGGCCGCTTTGCTGAGGCAGCGGCAAGTGTAGACAGAATCGATGAATGGGAGGCTGGTTTGTGTGATGAATTGGGCTACATTCATGACCATTTGTAGTCCCGTACAGTCTTGGACAGAGCAGGAGTGCACACCAAGCTGTGATACAATCAGAAAGAACGCCTTCTGGTGCATCTGTAAAAGTTGGTGAGAGTTGTAGCGGACATGCCAAATTTCCTTAGCCTTCTGAGAAAGTAGAGGTGTTGGTGGGCTTTCATAACTATAGTGTCAGCATGGGGGGGTGGTGGGGGTGGAGAGAGAGAGACAGTGTTCAGTTTTGGTCACCTTCTTTGAGGAAGGTTGTGCTGGCAGTGTAGGTGGCTCTGAAGAGGTTCACTGGATTGATCCTAAGGGCTGTTGCCTGAGGAGCAGTCGAGTATTTTGGACTTGTACTCACTGGAGTACAGAAGAATGAGGGGAGATTTGATTGAGGTACATAAAATACTCAATGGGATTGATAAAGTAAATGTTAACCAAATATTAACCCTTTCTAGAACAGTGCGCGGTGCCTGTGTGCGTGCGTGGTGTCTACGCGTGTACACGTGCTGTATGTGAATGGATTTTCTGCAGTGTGTTACTGTAATGGCGGTGTAATGGATGTTGTTGTTCCTGGGGACTCTGCCGAGCTCCTGTGCTTCTCGGTAATGTTCCTGTTAACATCCTGTTTGTCTGCCTCAGACTCACTGGCCGATTACAGAGAGACTGTCTCCCATCACTCACAGATCAAGCTTCCTGCTCACTCGTTTCTCAAGAGATTTTGCTGTACTGTGCGTTCACCATCAGTAGCTGACTAGCACGCGGCTAATGCCGATTGGATCGGTATAATTCCCATTCCGGCTGCACTCGAGATGGGAGCAGCTCCGTGTGTGACTCTGTGCTGCCTCTGGAGCTGAATAGCCAATTGCCTCTCTCTGATTGGAGAAACTTAAGGCTGTGGCTAATTATCTACCTGCCTTCCCGATCAGTACGCCCTCCCCTTACTGAACCAAAAAACCCAAACCTCACCCACTCTTTCCTGGGGACTCGGTCCCTCTGACGCTGGGAGCCACTTCCAGGCTCACCCCACACGTGATGTGGAGGTGCCAGCGTTGAACTGGGGTAAACACAGTAAGAAATCTCACAACACCAGGTTAGAGTCCAACAGGTTTATTTGATAGCAAACGCCACTAACTTTCAGAGCGCTGCTCCTTCGTCAGGTAAGTGGGGAGATTTGTTTGAGGTATGTAAAATACTCAATGGGATTGATAAAGTAAATGTTAACCAAATATTCCCCCTTTGGGAGCGGTCCCCACTCCCCACTTATCTGACGAAGAAGCAGTGCTCTGAAAGTTGGTGGCGTTCATACCAAATGAACCTGTTGAACTTCAACCTGGTGCTGTGGGACTTCTTACTGTGTTTACCCCACACTGTGAGCACTTGTTGGAGGGCAGAGACTGTGGCTATGTGAGTATGGCAGTGCCCGCCCTAGTGCTGTGTGGGGGTGGGTGGATGGGTGGGAGCTGGTCCATGTGCACGGGCATGCAGGGAGGGATCGTTTACAGAAGAGGCGAAACCATGAAACAGCATTGGAGAGTCCTTTACCCGCAGCATCACGATGTGTTGTGAGGGTTCCAGGGAACCGCTGTTCCTCACTCATTATGTTCACACAGTTTAGTGGCTGTGTTAAATAAATTCCAGCAGTGGTTTGTGGGGAGAGACAAAAACCAACGCTGCAACCGTAAACAAATTTCCATCTGGACACTCCCCACCCCTAAAAATCCCTCCCCTCCAACCCCACTCCTCCAAAACTGCCTCCCCTCCAACCCCACCCCTCCTAAACCCCCTCCTCTCCAACTCTCCCCCTCCAGCACCCTTCCCCCGCCCACCCCTCCAGCACCCTTCCCCCCCCGCCCACCCCTCCAGCACCCTTCCCCCCCGCCCACCCCTCCACCCTTCCCCCCGCCCACCCCTCCAGCACCCCTTCCCCCCACGCCCACCCCTCCAGCACCCTTCCCCCCCGCCCACCCCTCCAGCACCCTTCCCCCCGCCCACCCCTCCAGCACCCTTCCCCCCCGCCCACCCCTCCAGCACCCTTCCCCCCCGCCCACCCCTCCAGCACCCTCCCCCCCGCCCACACCTCCCAGCACCCTTCCCCCCCGCCCACCCCTCCAGCACCCTTCCCCCACGCCCACACCTCCAGCACCCTTCCCCCCCGCCCACCCCTCCAGCACCCTTCCCCCCCGCCCACCCTCCAGCACCCCACCCCTCCAGCCCCTTCCCCCGCCCTTACCCCTCTAGCACCCTTGCCCACTAACCCTCAGCACCCTTACCCCCCCCCGCCCATCCCTCCAGCACCCTTACCCCTCGCCCCCCCTCCAGCATCCTTCATCGCCCTACCCTCTAGCACCCTTCCCCCCCAACCCTCCAGCACCCTCCCCCCGCCCACCCCTCCAGCACCCTTACCCCCCCACCCACCCCTCCAGCACCTCCAGCACCCTTCCCCCCCCACCCCTCCAGCACCCTTCCCCCCCACTCCTCCAGCACCCCCCCCCACCCACACCCTCCACCCCTCCAGCACCCTTACCCCCGCCCACCCCTCCAGCACCCTTCCCCCGCCCACCCCTCCAGCATCCTTCATCCCCCTGCCCCTCCAGCACCCTTCCCCCACTACCCCTCCAGCACCCTTCCCCCACTACCCCTCCACGCTGCTCCCCCCCCCCCCCCCCCCCCCCCCCCCCCACTTCAGTGGTGGACTTGGGTGTCGCTGGCTGGCCAGCGTTTATTGCCTGTCCCTAGTTGCCCTTCAGAAGATGGTGATGAGCTCTCTTCCTGACTCGCTGCAGTCCCTGTGCTGTGGCTTGAGCTATTGATACCAGTGGCACAGTGATTAGCACTGCTGCCTCACAGTACCAGGGACCTGGGTTTGACTCCCAGCTTCGGTCACTGTCTGCTTGGGAGTCTGCACATCCTCTGCATGTCTGCGTGGGTTTCCTCCAGGTATTCCTGAGAGTGGGGGGAGAGGTGGAGGAGCTGCAGGAAGAGAGGAATGTGTGCGAGACAGTTAAATAGGGATTGAATTGTTGACGCTGGGCTGGGAGCAGTGTGATAAAGCATCGATTGATTGGAATCTGCTGTTTCATCAGTGTTTGAGCTGGGGTGAGAATGGCTTCATTGAGTGACACTGCTGGTTTACACACAGTCTCTGCTACAATAGTGACTGAGAATGTGTTCACACACAGGACTAGATATCGTGTCGTATACACACGCATGCACGCAATCACATGCACACGGATGCGCAGAGACACACAAGATACCCTCGCCAAAGCCTCCACATCCTTCTGATAGTGTGGTGACCAGAATTGAACACTATATTCCAAGCGCGACCTAGCTAAGGTTCTATAAAGCTGCAACATGACTTGCCAATTTTTAAACTCGATGCCCTGGCTGATGAAGGCAAGTGTGCCGAATGTCTTCTTGACTACCTTCTCCGTTTTCGGTGACCTATGTGCCTGTACACCTGGATCCCTCTGTCCATCAATACCCTTTAGTATACCTCAAAGATTAAGGCTTGGTTAAAGCTGACCACTTGGATTAGTGTGTGAAACAGCATTATCTGGGTTCCTGGACAGCATGTGGCAGCGACAGCAAGCATGGCGGGTTGTGAGCCAGTATATGGAGGGGGTATTGGCGCCAGGATACATGTGTTTTGTCCAAATCTAATCTCTACAAGCTTTGACCTTGATGCAGACCTTCAATGTGAACAGAGAGTGCTGGGCTTGTTTATAAACTGGCGACAAACCCTATAAGAGAGGCGAGAACTGATAAGAGAAGTTTGTAAGGAGTCAGCGCAGTGCAGAGAGGGAGAAACTTCCATTTAATTCGATTTATTATTGTCACGTGTATTGGGATACAATGAAAAGTATCGTTTCTTGTGCGCTACACAGACAAAGCATACTGTTCATAGAGCACACGTGGGAGTACACAGTAACTTCATTGCTGTGTTAATATAAGCCTACTAGTGACATTAATAAATAAACTTAAAAGAAGGAAAGAAGAGGGTGCAGAATGTAATCATAGAATCCCTACAGTGCAGAAGGAGGCCATTCAGCCCATTGAGTCTGCACTGACCACAGTCCCACCCAGGTCCCACTCCCGTAATCCCACGTATTTACCCTGCTAGTCCCCCTGACACTAAAGGTCAACTCAGCCTGGCCAATCCACCTAACCCGCACATCTTTGGATGGCGGGAGCACCCAGAGGAAACCCATGCAGACACGGGGCGAGCACGCAGACTCCGCACAGACAGTGACCAGTGCCAGGGAGAATTAGCAGGGTAAATGTGTGGGGTTAGGGGAATGTGGCCTGGGTGGGATGGGGTTTGTTCAGACCACATGGGCCGAATGGCCTCCTCTTACGCTGTGGGGGTTCTTTGTGAATCTATTAATCAGGGCCCCCCCCCTCTGCCCCCGCCCCCGCCCCCATACAGGGGGGCTGTGAGTTAGGATTTGTTGAGAGACCCCGCACTGTAGTAATAGGCTTTTGGGATAGGCAGGAATTGAGCAGCAGTAAGAAGCAAACAGGTTGCAGAGATTTAAAACCTTCCCCAGTTAATGAGACGCGTTAGTAGGAAAACCACTCTGGCCCACTGCCCAACTGCACTGACTGTGGGAGGGGGGTGGTGGCCTACACAGGGGAGATGGTGGCTGGGGAATGGGGAGGGGGGGAGGTGGGGGGGGACTGCGGTCAAGGGGTTACGTTTGTTTTAGAGACTGATGGCTGCGTTCAGCGACTGGACGAGTTTCCGATGTTGGTAACCCCTGCCAGAGCGGAAGCGTTTGCTCCAGGGAGTTTGTGTGAATGGGGACATTAGTAACTTTGAATTAACTGTTTAGCAATGAAGTGGCTTTTAATGCAGAGCGGGGTGATGAATAATTGAACAAGCTCCGCGCTCCCTGCAAGGTTGAAGGTGGGGCTGGGAGCTGAGATGGAGGCTGGCCTGCGGGCACTTGTGCGGAGGGAGTCGGTAACTACACTCTGAGCCAACGGGGCGCCCACCGCTCATCGCAGGGAAGGGACGTCAGTCCCTTTGTTTGTTTTTCTTCTCTCTCTTCTCTCTCTCTCTCTCTCTCTCTCTCTGTCCCTCGGGATCTTCCCTGCTGTCCCTGTTCATCGCCTGGCAGTTTCCGGTTACAGTCCTGCGGGGAATCTACCTCCCCCTCTGCACTGTCGACTGTGGACTCCTTGTGAGGCTATTCGGCCAGGCACTGCACCCTCACTGGGGGCCTCCCAAATGGAGGAGAATGCTTGTCAGACTTTGGAAAGGAGTTGAGATTTTGATTTGATTTTTATTATTGTCTCATAGAATCTCTACAGTATGAAAAGTGATGTATTAACATACAGTGAAAAGTATTGTTTCTTGCGCACTATACAGACAAAGCATACCGTTCATAAAGTACACAGGGAGGAGGAAAGGAGCAGGTGCAGAATGTAGTGTTTACAGTCATAGCTAGGGTGTAGAGAAAGATCAATTTAGTGTGAGGTAGGTCCATTCAAAAGTCTGATGGCAGCAGGGAAGAAGCTGTTCTTGAGCTTCTGGTACGTGACCTCAGACTTTTGTATATTTTCCTGATGGAAGAGAGAATTTCCGGGGTGCCGGGGATCTTTAGTTGCGCTGGCTGCTTTTTCCAAAGCAGTGGGAAGTGGAATTAGAGCATTGTTGGGGAGTTTGTTAAGAGTTTTAAAACCACAGAATGAGAATAAAAGATAGAATGAGGGAGTACAGTGGGGGCGGCTCACAAGCAGTTACCACACTCCAGATTCGTCTTAGATCATGTAGGGTTAAAAATCTGGAAGGTTTTTGAGGAGGAGAGAGGCCAGGAGAGGAGAGGGTGTTCAGAAGGAGAGAGGGGCAGTCAGGAACCGTAGAATCCACAGTGTAAAAGGAGGCCATTCGGCCCATCAAGCCTGCACTGACAACAATTCCACCCACACCCTATTCCTATAATCGCTCTGACTAAAGGACAATGTAGTGTGGCCAATCAACCCCAACCCGCACATCTGTGGACTGTGGGAGCAACCGGAGGAAACCCACGCAGACACGGGGACAATGTGCAGACTCTTCACAAACAGTGACCCAAGCCAGGAATCGAACCCTGGTCCCTGGTGCTGTGAGGCAGCAGTGCCGCCTCTGTAACTGACAGAAACAGGGACACAATCTATCATATTCACTGTATCGATGTGTGTGTGTGTGTGTGTGTACTTAACAGCTGTCGCGGTGTAGTGTGTGACACAATGCCAAGGGTCGGTGAATGAATAACTCCTTAATGGGTGAGGACAGAGGCTGGTAAATGTTTATTGCAATGTTTCCACACTCTCACCCCCTCCTCCATCCCCCCCCCCCACTTCCCCATCACGAGATGCTGAGCTGTACCAGCCAGGCGAGTCCAAGGTCTGTCTTGTGGCCTCTGACGTGTCAGGTGATCTGCACTGGAATGTTGCTATTGTCCTCAGTCACCCCTCCTCCTCCTCCTCCTCCTCCTCCCCTGGGGGTGGAGAAACACCAGCATCTCCCTCCTGCTTTCCCCCTTGTAAACTCAGGCTGGGAATCGCATCTGCGTGGGAGATAGTTGGAAGTGGACGTGGCCAGGGGTGACGATGTGTTGGATGTTGCTCTTAGCTGAAACTCGATTACGTGCAATGCAGAACAGTAGGGACCGGTACCTCACGTAGAGTACACACTGTCGCGGAAAAAGATCCCAGCACTGCTGCGTAGGTTGAGATGAAGATTGTGGTGGCACAGTGGTTAGCACTGCTGCCTCGTGGCGCCAGGGACCTGGGTTCGATTCTTGGCTTGGGTGACTCTGTGCACGTTCTCCCCGTGTCTGCCTGGGTTTCCTCCTGTTTACCCCCACAGTCCGAAAGACATGCTGGTTAGGGTGCATTGGCCGTGCTAAATTCTCCCTCAGTGTACCCGAACAGGCGCTGGAGGTGGCAACCAAGCAATTTTCACTGTAACTTCATTGCAGTGTTAATGTAAGGCTAATTGTGGCACTAAAAAATAAGTGAGATTGAGGTCGTAGTCACAACAAGATGTGTAGGCTAGGGAGGATTAGCAAGGTAAATGCATGGGGTCTTGGGGCTGGGGAGCAAGGGTTGACCTGTGTAAGAAGCTCTGTCGGAGAATCAGTGCAGACTCGATGGGCCAAATGGCCGCCTCTTGCAGGTTAGGGATTCTGTAAACTGAATGAGATGACGGCATCCCCTTGATGGACGGGTACACGGATGGGAAAAGTTTAGAGGGATGTGGGGTTAGTTCTGTTTGGAAAGCTGGTCAGCGTGGATGCGTTGGGCCGAAGGGCCTGTTTGTGTGCTGTGTACATCTCTGTGACTCTTGAGTAGCACCTTGAGGTGAACTTTATCTCCAAGCTCTTGTTTCTCTCAGGTTACTGTTTGGACTTGGTAAAATTTCAGGGCAGGGAGTGGGGTTATTTGAATCATGACTGATATGGAAGAGTACTCTTTCCTATGAGAGAGTGCACTCCTTCGGGGTGGCCATTTCCAGATGAAGACTTGCGAAGCGATGGGATCTCGCGCACTGAGATTAGGAATGTAGAAGGCAGGGAGTGCTGTGCTCTCAGAGATGCAACCTGCAACCCGGGGGAACACATGCAGCCTATCTGCGTTCTGAGTGCGGCCCCCAGTAGATATTATATTGACCATTGTCCCAGGTGCAGGTTAACACATTCCGCTGATTCCCTCCAGTGTAGTTTCTCCCCTCCCAGTGTGAGCTAAAACAAAAGCAAATAAGGTGTGTGTGGATTGCTACCTTGACTGTGAGAGCCATGCACTCCCTCTGTGTCCAAAGAGTCAATATTTCTTTTGTTTTTAATATCGATCGTTGTATTAATACATGATTAAGCCTTTTCTAGAACACGTTATGATATATTTGAATCATAAAATAGAATCTCTACAGGCCATTGGGCCCATTGAGTCAGCACTGACCATGATCCCATCCAGGCCCTATTCCCATAACCCCATGCTCTTAATTCCCCTGACAGCATGGTCAATTTAGCATGGCCAATCAAGGATGGCTTTTGGACTGTGGGAAAAAATCGGAGCATCCGGTGGAAACTCATGCAGACATGGGGAGAACGTGCAAACTCCATGCAGACAGTGACCCAAGCCGGGAATCGAACCAGAGTTCCCTGGCGTTGTGAGGCAGCAGTGCTAAGCACTGTGCCATCCTGCCGTCCATTTGGCATGTATTAAATGAATTGAATGTTATTCATAGAATCATCGAATCCTTACAGTGCAGAAGGAGGCCATTCAGCCCATTGAGTCTGCACTGAACATAATCCCACCCAGGCCAAATTTCCATAACATTCTAGTCCCCCTGACTGTAAAGGGCAATTTAGCACAGCGAGTCAACCTAACCAGCACATCTTTCAGACAGTGGGAGGAAACCGGAGCGCCTGGAGGAAACCCACGCAGACACGCGGAGAATGTGCAGCCTCCATGCAGACAGTGACCTGAGCCAAGAATCAAAACGGGTCCCCAGTCACTAACCATGGGGATCACAGTTAGTGAACAAGCCCGATTTCAATCTTGTTCCCACTGGGATGAAGGAGGGTCTCTTGTGTGACCAACTCACTCAGCCCTGATCGTCCATCGCTGTTGTAAACCGAGGTAGCGATTGGCCCCTTGTGGTGGTGAAAGATCCCGTTTGCATTTGCAGTTGCAAAGACCTGGAATCACTCTCGCTCGCTCGTTTGCACGCGTTCTCTCTCTCTCTCTCTCTCTCTATATCATTTCTCCGTATCTGCTCTCTCCAAGCCCCTCCTGATCTTGAACACCTCGATCAAATCTCCCATCAACCAATCTTCAATCTTGATCAACACCCATTATCTAGGCACAGTTATATTTCTGTTGATGGGATCTTGCTGTGCACGAATGGCTGCCGTGTTTCCTGCGTCAGAGCAGTGAACACACTTGTTGAAAAGGGAAGCTATTCACGGAATGCGAGGTAGTTAGAGATGACCTGATGTTGTGAAAGGCACTTATAAATGGGAGTCTTTGACTTGTGTTTCCTTTGGCACAGTGGGTTAGCACTGCTGCCTCACTGCGCCAGGGACCTGGGTTCGATTCCTGGCTTGGGTCACTCTCTGTGTGGAGTTTGCACATTCTCGCTGTGTCTGCGTGGGTTTGCTCCGGTTTCCTCCCACGGTCGGAAAGATGTGCTGGTTAGGCAAACTGGCCATGCTAAATTCTCCCGCAGTGTACCCGAACAGGTGCCGGTGTGTTCTGTCGGGAAAAAAATACAAAAGTCTAAGACCATGTACCAACCGACTCAAGAACAGCTTCTTCCCTGCTGCTGTCAGACTTTTGAATTTATCTATCTTGCATTAAGTTGATCTTTCTCTACACCCTAGCTATGACTGTTAACACTACACTCTGCACTCTCCCCAAATGAGAGCATGCAGAACGCAGTGCTACAGTCATAGTATTGCATGACAGGTTGTTGCATAAGGCTAAATCTCACGAGATCCAGGGTGAGGTAGCTTAATGTATACAAAATTGGCTTCTTTACAGAAGCCAGAGGGTGGTTGTAGAGAGTTGTTTTTCAAACTGGAGGCCTGTGACCAGCTGTGTGCCTCAGGGATCAGTGCCGGGTCCACTGTTGTTTGTCATTTATATTAATGATTTGGATGAGAATACTGGAAGCATGCTTAATAAGTTTGCAAATGACACCAAGATTGCTGGCATAGTGGACAGTGAGAAGAGTTATCTTCGATTGCAGTGGGATCTTGATCAATTGGGCCAGTGGGCTGACGAATGGCAGATGAAGTTCAATTTCGACAAATGAGGTGATGCATTTTGGTAGATTGAACCAGTGCAGGACTTACTCAGTTAATGGTAGGGCACTGGTGAGAGTTACAGAACAAAGACATCTAGGATTACATGTTCGTAGCTCCTTGAAAGTGGAGTCACAGGTGGACAGAGTGGTGAAAAAGGCATTCGGCATGCTTGGTTTCATTAGTCAGGACATTGAGTACAGGAATTGGGACGTCTTGTTGAAGTTGTACAAGACATTGATAAGGCCACACTTGGAATACTGTCTGCAATTCTGGTCACCCTATAATAGAAAGAATATTGTTAAGTTAGAAAGAGTGTAGAAAAGATTTACTAGGATGCTACCCAGACTTGATGGATTGAGTTGTAAGGTGAGGCTGATTAGACTAGGACTTTTCTCTGGAATGAAGGAGGCTGAGGGGTGATCTTATAGAGGTCTTTAAAATAATGAGGGGTGCCAACCAGCTAGATAGTCAATATCTTTTCCCAAAGGTAGGGGAGTCTAAAACTAGAGGCATAGGTTTAAGGTGAGAAATACAAAGGGTCCAGAGGGGCAATTTTTTCACACAGAGGGTGGTGAGTGTCTGGAACAAACTCAGTAAAGTTTTGCAACACCAATTTAAAATCCAACCAATTTATTTGATAGTAAATCCACGAGCTTTCGACACTATGTTGTGCCTTCGTCAGGCAAATGCAGACACAACATAGTGTCGAAAGCTCGTGGATTTACTATCAAATAAATTGGTTGGCGGCATCTCTACGTCATGGAACAAACTGCCAGAGGTCGTAGTAGGGGTGGGGACAACGTTGTCTTTTAAAAAGCATTTAGGTAGTTACATGGGTGAGATAGATATAGAGGGATATGGGCTAAATGTGGGCAATTGGGAATTAGCTTAGGGGTATAAAAAAAAAGGTTGGGCATGGAGAAGTTGGACTGAAGAGCCTGTTTCCACGGCTGTAAACCTCTCTGACTCTAAGCTGGGAGAAAACCCACTTGGAGGTACAATCCCCATTGCCCCCAACCAGGGACAGTACAGGGAAAGAAATAGAGAGAGTCTGGTCCTGTACGATTTACAGTCCGCACTGTTTTACCTTGTACTTTACCAGTTATATATTCTCCAATTATCCCGGGGATAGGTAGAGTGTAGTTTGGAAGGCTGTGTGTGATTAGTTGCCGATAGAAGGGGGAATAGAGAGCAGGAACAGTAGAATTGTTAGGCTTAGTTTAATGAGTACAGAACTGTAGAAGAAATGGAGATTTATTCCTTCCCTAATGACTCCTTTCCGCATGGAATCTTGACTTTCTCTGTTGCTGTCTGGGATGTGTGAGCCGATAGTTTCCTGCTTGTGTCTGCTGTACCCCTCCCTCGCTGTTTCACCTCAGTTGCTGATGTTCGTTGTCACCTGGGGAAAGGGGCTGGTGTGTCAGCCGTGTGTTTGTGAGAGTTGTGGCAGCCCACCTTTAGCAGAGAGACTCTGAGCTACAACACCTTGCTCATCTCTCCTCTGCTGGAGGGAATCTCCGTGAACACGGAGCAGCTCCCAGGAGCTCTGTCTGCCCTCCCCATACTGTATCCAGACAGCGGACAGTTCGATTCCCTCTCGATATGTTTCACTTTGGGATCACGGTGATTTTTATAATGCACCTGCTCACTCTCCATAGTAATCACTCCTCCATTGGTCACTGCACCTTCGCTGACCAGTGCCATGAGCTCTGGACTTCCCTCTTGCACTCCGCCCTACCCCTTGGTCTCAGTTTGCCACATTATCAGGGTAACGCCCCCTCCCCCCGCCTTTCTCATGGCCCCCCCCACCCATTCGCTCTTGATGCCCCTCTTGCTCTCGGGGCCCCTCTCCCTCACTTTTGGGGACTTGCCCCTCTCTCTCACTCTGGGTGGACCCATCCCTCTGTCTCTCTGGGGGTGAGGGAGGGGGGGGGTGGGGGAAGTAATCCTGCCTCGCTCAGGGTGAGTCCCACTTCTCGCTCTGGGTGTGTCCCACCTCTTTCTCTCGCTTTATGGGGGCGTGGGGGGAATCCTACCTCTCTCTCTTGCTCTGGGGAGAGACCCGTCTCCCCCTCTCGTCCTGAGAGGGATCCTGCCTGCCTCTCTCACTGGGGGAGACAGCCTCTCTCTCACCTCCCCTGTCTTTTGGCCCAACCCCCCTCACTTTCCCTCTCTTGCTAATGGCGGGATCTTGCTGTGTAGAAATTGGCTGCTGCCTTCTCTGAGTCCTTCACAAAGTGCTTTAGCTGTTGAGAACCCTGGGACTTTCAGAGCTTTATAAAAAGTGTGAGATGAACAACCAGCATCTCCTCACAGCCGGCTCCATTATAAAGTGTATTTATTAGTGTCGCAATTACGTTAACACTGCAGTGAAGTTATTGTGAAAATCCCGTAGTCGCCCCACTCCAGAGTCTGTTCGGGTCAATCCACCTAACCCGCACGTCTTCTGGACTGCAGGAGGAAACTGGAGCACCCGGAAAAAACCCACACAACATGGGGAGAACATGCTGACTCCATACAGGCAGTGACCCAAGCGGGACCCGAACCTGGGTCGCTGGCACTGTGAGACAGCAGTGCTAACCACTGTGCCATCCCAAGACAGCAGGGAAGAAGCTGTTCTTGAGTCGGTTGGTACGTGACCTCAGACTTTTGTATCGTTTTCCCGATGGAAGAAGGTGGAAGAGAGAATGTCTGGGGTGCGTGGGGTACTTAATGATGCTGGCTGCTTTGCCGAGGCAGCGGGAAGTGTAGACAGAGTCAATGAATGGGAGGCTGGTTTGGGGAGAGGGAGGGGAAGGTGGGGGGAGGGGGGGTGTCGGTGTGAGGGTTTGGGGGGGGTGAAGAGGATACAGTGAGGAAAGGGGAGTGCTATCCAGTGCCCTCAGCATTTATGCTTTTGGCACACTTTTTCCTCATTCTGTAGCAGCTTTTTTAATAAAGATTCCAGATGGCTGTAGAACGGGACGGGGAGGAAGAGTGAGACAGATCTCCCATCCCCGTCCCCATCTCAGAGAAGCTGCTATGAACCGGATCTATTTTGCCATCCTAGCAGTCTTGGAGTGCACCAGTTTATAAAGATTATAGAGCTGTGAGTGTGTGTAAGAGGGTGTGTCTACGTGCGAAAGGGTGACGGTGAGTGTATGTGTGAGAGAGAGTGCGTATGAGTGTGCGCAAGTGCGAGAGGGGATGAGTATGCGTGCGAGAGTGAGGGGGTGAGTGTGTGCGAGGAGGAGAGGGGGTGAGGGTGAGTATGAGAGAGAGGTAAGCATGAGTGTGTGCAAGAGAGGATGAGTGTGCGAGAGTGAGGGGGTGAGTGTGTGTGCAAGAAGGAGAGGTGTGAATGTGTGCAAGAGGGAAAGCTGTGAGTGTGTGTTCAAGAGGGAGAGAGGTGAGAGTGTGTGCGCGCGAGGGAGAGAAGGGTGAGTGTTTGCGCGAGAGGGAGAGAAGGGTGAGTGTTTGCGCGAGAGGGAGAGAAGGGTGAGTGTTTGCGCGAGAGGGAGAGAAGGGTGAGTGTTTGCGCGAGGGAGAGAAGAGAGAAGGTGAGTGTTGCGAGAGAGAAGGCGCGAGAAGGAAGAGTTGAGAGAGAAGGGTGGTGTTCGCGAGAGGGAGAGAAGGTGAGTGTTTGCGCGAGAGGGAGAGAAGGGTGAGTGTTTGCGCAGAGGGAGAGGGTGAGTGTTTGCGCGAGAGGGAGAGAAGGGTGAGTGTTTGCGCGAAGGGAGAGAAGGGTGAGTGTTTGCGCGAGAGGGAGAGAAGGGTGAGTGTTTGCGCGAGAGGGAGAGAAGGGTGAGTGTTTGCGCGAGAGGGAGAGAAGGGTGAGTGTTTGCGCGAGAGGGAGAGAAGGGTGAGTGTTTGCGCGAGAGGGAGAGAAGGGTGAGTGTTTGCGCGAGAGGGAGAGAAGGGTGAGTGTTTGCGCGAGAGGGAGAGAAGGGTGAGTGTTTGCGCGAGAGGGAGAGAAGGGTGAGTGTTTGCGCGAGAGGGAGAGAAGGGTGAGTGTTTGCGCGAGAGGGAGAGAAGGGTGAGTGTTTGCGCGAGAGGGAGAGAAGGGTGAGTGTTTGCGCGAGAGGGAGAGAAGGGTGAGTGTTTGCGCGAGAGGGAGAGAAGGTGAGTGTTTGCGCGAGAGGGAAGAAGGGTGAGTGTTGCGCGAGAGGGAGAGAAGGGTGAGTGTTTGCGCGAGAGGAGAGAAGGTGAGTGTTTGCGAGAGGGAGAGAAGGTGAGGTTGCGCGAGAGGGAGAGAAGGGTGAGTGTTTGCGCGAGAGGGAGAGAAGGGTGAGTGTTTGCGCGAGAGGGAGAGAAGGGTGAGTGTTTGCGCGAGAGGGAGAGAAGGGTGAGTGTTTGCGCGAGAGGGAGAGAAGGGTGAGTGTTTGCGCGAGAGGGAGAGAAGGGTGAGTGTTTGCGCGAGAGGGAGAGAAGGGTGAGTGTTTGCGCGAGAGGGAGAGAAGGGTGAGTGTTTGCGCGAGAGGGAGAGAAGGGTGAGTGTTTGCGCGAGAGGGAGAGAAGGGGGAGTGTTTGCGCGAGAGGGAGAGAAGGGGGAGTGTTTGCGCGAGAGGGAGAGAGGGGTGAGTGTGCGCGCGCGAGAGGGAGAGAGGGGTGAGTGTGAGAGGGGTGAGTGTGAGAGGTTTGAGTGTGTGAGAGGGGTGAGGGAGAGAGGTTTGAGTGTGAGTGAGAGGGGTGAGGGTGAGTGAGAGGGGGATGAGGGTGTGTGTGTGAGAGAGGGGGGTGAGCGTGAGTGAATTATTTGTGACGGGCACGCTGGAACACGTGGGGTGGATTCCTGTCGCCCCGGACTGGAGCAGCATCCTTTAGCTGATAGAATTGTCTCCCTTTCATGTATTCCTGTTTTTAAGATAAAACAGAGAGAAAGGGGAGACGTTACGTTCCTTGTGAGGCAGTGGGAGGAGAGAGGAAGGAAGCTTTTCTAATGAGAGCTCTTTTGCTCCGAGTGTGTATAGGGAGGAGGGGGTTGGGGGGGGGGGGGTGTTATTATTGGCGTGGGGGGAAAGCAGGGAGCATCAGGGCAAGGTAGGCAGCCAGACTTGTTCAAGGTAGCCATAGCTCCTTGTTGTTTGTGCATCCGATGGGAGTGGGGGGGGGGGGGGGTGTAAGGGCCCACGTGACTTTACTACAGGCACAATAAACAACTCGGAATAGTCACATGGGCTCCAGTTAGCAGCAGCAGTGCTGCTGAGAGTGCCCCGAGATCGGGCAAGCGAGGGGCCTCTTGATATAGGGGGAGGCAGAAAAACAACTTCAGTATATGTCTCTGTGCGTCCAATCGAACGTCACTCACTCACTCACACATCCTTGCTTAACGCCCCCCCGGCTCACGCTCCACACACCCCCCCACCCCCACCAAAATAAAAATCAGCCCTTGCAAAACCATCAGCCAGGTTACGTTAAAGCTGCGTACGATTATCTGAAACACACGCTTTCAGCAATGCACCTCTGTGTGTGTGAGAGATCTGGATGTCTCTCTCTCTCTCTCAAAGACAATCTGCATGTTACAAAGATTTCATCTACCAATTGGGCAGTGTTGGGGTAGGGTGAAGTTGTGGGATGAGGGGGTGCTGTCGCAGGGATGAGTCTCTTTTTGTCTCGTCGACGAAGAGAAGGGGGGGGGTGAAGGAAGCGGAGTGAGATACGGCAGCCTTCGGAATGGTTTACACAGCATCAGAAGGAAAAGGTGTTTCTCGTTTCGAAACAAAAAGAGGGTGGGTGGGTTGTGGGGTGATGGTGGGGGGTGGGGGGAGGGCGGTGTGTGTTGGAGAAGGACAGAGAGGGAGGGAGGGAGGTGGAGGTGGGGTGGGGGGGGGTAGTGGGTAAGAGACTGGAGCTGAACAGAAGGCAGCAGTGATTCATCCTCCCAAACATTTGGGGGCGGGTAAGTGGGTGTGGGGTGGGGGGAGGGGGCCTCTCGCTGACGAGGCTGGTTTCTCCTCGAAGGTGAAAAACAACCTTGGTGCGGTAGCTCGGCAGAGGGAGGCCCCCGTCCCCCTCCCGTTTAACCCTTCCTGCTAACAAGATACATTAGATTGACTGAAACTTGGCTGGCTCTTGCCCCATACCCCCTCCCCCCCTGCACCTCCCACAACGTTCCCCCCCTACACGCACACACCTTGGCCAATCTTAAATCTATTTTGTCTTTAAATTTACTCCAATTGTGCGTATGATCTGTCTGTTTCTA
The DNA here is from genome assembly GCA_024679065.1 of Sphyrna mokarran. NCBI lineage: Eukaryota > Metazoa > Chordata > Chondrichthyes > Carcharhiniformes > Carcharhinidae > Sphyrna > Sphyrna mokarran. The sequence continues at coordinate 4,758,369 of JAGIQG010000033.1, forward strand.
TATTATTTGATTTATTATTCTCATATGTATTAACATGAAGTATTGTTTCTTGTGCACTACATAGACAAAGCATACCGTTCATAGAGAAGGAAAGAGTGCAGAATGTAGTGTTATAGTCATAGCTAGGTTGTGGGGAAAGATCAGCTTAATGCGAGGTAGGTCGATCCAAAAGTCTGATGGCAGCAGGGAAGAAGCTGTTCTTGAGTCGGTTGGTATGTGACCTCGGACCTGTGCAGACTTGATGGGCCGAATGGCCTCCTCCTGCACTGTAGGGATTCTATGATTGTGCATGACCTCCAGCAGAGTGACCCCCAAGATTTTAGAACATAGAACGTAGAACCCTACAGTGCAGAAAGAGGCCACTCGGCCCATCGAGTCTGCACCGAACACAATCCCACCCGGGCCCTACTCCCATATCCCTACATATCATACCCACAAATCCCTCTAATCTACGCATCTCTGGACACTAAGGGGCAATTTCTTAGCATGGCCAATCAACCTAACCCACACATCTTTGGACTGTGGGAAGAAACCAGAGGAAACCCACGCAGACATGAGGAGAATGTGCAATCTCCGCGCACACAGTGACCTGAGCCGGGAATCAAACCCAGAACCCTGGATCTGTGAAGCAGCACTGCTAACCACTGTGCCACCATACTGTCCTTTCATATCATATTTCACTTTTTCAGTTAGTCCCTAGTCACTGCGAACAACGATCAGATTGGCATTTTCTATGTGTGTCTCTCTGTCTCAGAGTGCTTCACGTCGAGTGAGTGATTTGGAAATGTGGTTACTGTGGGGGAAAATGAGGGAGAGGATTGATGGATCGGGGAGAGGTGTTAAGCTTTGTAAAGTTGGAGAAGGTTTTGATGGAGCGAATGGGGAACAGTTGTCTTCTGTTCTGGGATGGTCACTGCTAAAGGGTCAGCACGTTAAACATTGTCACTCGGAGCAGTGGGTCAGGTTTGACTGCGGGTGGTCACGCAGTATGAAACGCAGAATTTACTCTTACTCAATTATCACACAGGAGGTAATATTTCAAGAGCAGTTTGGGTGGGGTTGTTGGGAGAGTGTGGTGAATGGATTGATGGAGCGTAACTGGGAAAGATCTGGCCAGTGGTTAGCACTGCTGCCTCACAGCGCCAGGGACCCAGGTTCAATTCCTGACCTTGAGTCACTGTCTGTGTGGAGTTTGCACATTCTCCCCGTGTCCACGTGGGTTTCTTCTGGCTGGTTCGGTTCCCTCCCACAGTCCGAAAGACATACTCAGAGAAGGAAAAAGACACGTTCCAGTGCCTGTTTGGGTAGACGGGGGGAATTTAGCATGGCCAATGCATCTAACCTACTCCAGGGCTGTTCAATAGGATAGTCTGGTATCAATGGTGAACGTCTTTTCAGTGATGTACGTGAATGTGTCGAACAAGCTGGTAGAGATGTGGCATTTACTGCCTCATATCTTAGTCTTAACACCTTGACACAGCACACTTTGACTGCACTAATAAACTAGCAAGTTGCCGCAAGCCGTGTCCCGTGACCCACAGAAGGGAATATTTGGATGACCACAGGCTGGATCAAAGAACAGCTTAAAGGGTAGGGGAAGGAGATGGGGTGAGGGGGGGAGAGAGAGAGGGAGGGGAGGGAGACTGGGAGAGATGGAACCAATTGCGGCCTTGGGTCTTTGCCTATGTGGAGTTTGCACATTCTCCCTGTGTCTGCATGGGTTTCCTCCGGGTGCTCCAGTTTCCTCCCACAGTTCAAAGATGAGTCGGTTAGGGTGCGTTGGCTGCGCTAAATTGCCCCATAGCGTTAGGGAGATTAGAAGGGTAAATACATGGGACAGCGGAGATGGGGGCGTGGGGATCAGTGCAGACTCAATGGGCCGAGTGGCCTCCTCCTCCTCCTGCACTGTGGGGATTGTTACGAAGTTGCTATGGTTGCCTTTCGTGGTGAGGATCAGAAGTGGCTGAGTGCAAGTGTCTTGAGCAAGTGCCAACCGGCCTTGGTCTGTGGCAGTGGGGTGGGCAACCTGCTCCCTGGGGAGGTGGGGGAAGAGCAGAGGGGGCCCATCTGGGTTCTGAGTGCGGCCCCACAAGAGATTTTAATCCAGGCGCTGACTTCTAACCACGGAGCTCTTCCCCTGTTGAAGTGAGCGAGGGCTGAGTGAAGCGAGGTGTGTGCTCATTGACTGTGAGAGCCGTACAAAGAGTCAATATTCCTTTTGTCCTTACTATTTGAGATTGATCAAATCTATTAACATGTAAATCAGTGAGCATTTTCTACAAGCGGTTACAAAACATACGGTATGTGTTGAATCTGAGTCGTGGTGAGTGAAGAAGCCCGATTTCAATCTTGCGGTCCACTCAGACGAAGCGGGGTGGGGGGGTGTGTGTACCCCCAATTACCCCTCGCTGGGTTTGAGTGAAGTGAGCCCCACTGACTGAGGTCTGCCTAGGAATTCTTCTCCACATTGCCTTGCACTGACCTCTGCTGGTAGTGAGCAGTCATGCCAGGTGAACGCACCTCACTCTCTCAGTCCCATTCAAACACTCGCAATTTCCTCTTCAAGACCCTTCACTTCCCTCCCCTCTTTATAAAACATTCTTCCTTCTTAAAAAAAAGACCTTCCCCTTTTGAAGACGTTTTGTGACCCCTCCTCCCCGCCCCCCACATCCTCCATCGATTTTGTTCGGCCCAGACCCCCTCTGGGGTCGTTGGATAGATCCTGTGTACTTTGATGCATCAGGGAGGAGAGAGGGAGAATCATAGAATGCCTGTAGTGCAGAAAGAGGCCATTTGGCCCATTGAGTCTGCACTGACTCTCTGATAGAGGTCTTAACTAGGCACTCTTTTTTCACCCCCCCATCCACAACCCCACACATTTACCACGACTGATCCATCTAACCTATACATCTTTGGACACTGAGGGCCAATCCAGCTAACCTGCACACCTTTGGATTGTGGGAGGAAACCCACGCAGACATGGGGAGAATGTGCAGACTGCACACAGAGAGTGACCCAAGCTGGGAATCGGACCCGGGTCGCTGGCGCTGCGGGGCAACAGTGCTAACCACTATGCTGCCGTGTCCTGGATGTTGCAAGGGACGGACGGATCACCCTTCATAATGTTGAGTATGTTAGGGTTGACCAGTAGCTTGTGATGACGGCGGCGGGCGGCCAGAACTCAGCAAGCTCCCACAAATGGCAGAATCCAATGTGACCAGACCAGGAGAGACAACGGAGACTCGAGTTTATGCTGGAGTTTATGTGAGAGAGAGAGAGGGTGAGTTGATGGCTGTCTGCTGCTGCTGATGAGCAGGGGAGTTAGCCATAGTGTAGGGTGAGAGCCAAAACCACAACATTTCAACGTGATGGCATATCCCCCACTTGAATTTGGCACCGGCTATGATGGAACAGGAGAGGATTGTTCCTATGGGAGAGAGATTCCTTGTTAGGAAATGCAGTTAAGTGGGAGAACTGTAATGCCTATCATTCCTTCATCCAGTGACTCTGAGTGTAAATAGACCATCTATAAATATATACAGTAGTACAGTCTATTCCTCCTACTTGTACACTTGATCAGACATCAGTTTATACACTTATAAGGAATATATCTGCAAACTCTTCACTCCATTATTGCTCTTGAGTTGAGGGTACGTTTTGAAACGAGTGATTCCTACATTGGAAGCGGCACTTGTTTCTCAGGAGGTTCGCCCGTAATAAAAGTCAATTTAGGATCATTTATTTCGGTGACGTATTCTTAACTTTGTGTGCTGGTTTCACTCTGCTGTTCGAAGGAATCCCGCTGACCTTTGAGTGTTTGGAATCGAGGTGGCCTGGAACGAGCATCTCCCCCTCCCTCTCCATGTCACACCGCGGAACGCATTCCCCCACTGCGCCCACCCACCCATCTCTTCAGTCGTAATCACACCACCCAAGTAGACTACCCGTCATAGATGATGACATTTACTTGTTGACTGAGTGCATAGTCCCCAGAGCCAAGCACTTTCTTCCCAGATTCTGTGTCGAGTGTGGATAGGCCTTCGCTAAGTCTGTGGATTGGATACTCTTCATCATGGAAGAATGTTCAAACTCTTCATATTGTTCTGAAGGTTTAATTTAAACACCTTCTGAGCATTCCAGTTTAATGATAAAGGACAATAATTTTATTACTTCTATTTAACACTTCTGGTACCAATTCAAACATAAACAGCTGTAACTCATTAACTCTTTACTGAACTTTAACTAAACATCAACTTAACTATTTAACTGAAAATAAATACTACCAAGTTTAGGAAAACCTTGGCCAAGAAATATCCTTGATGTAGAATCTATCTTCTCCTTTGCTGAAGCGTCCTTCAGGGGACAGGTCTTGTTAGTCTCTTTGAGTTACTGCTGTCAAAGAAAGGTTCACATGTCTCTATCCACAATTCTTCACTTGCTTCCGGAAGGTTCTCCATCATCCAACTAATAATTGATCAGAAGTCCCCAATTTCATCATTCGATTAGGCTAATCAAATGCAGTCAGAATAATGTCATTGATTAACGTAAACAACTTCCCTTATCTGGGAAGCTTCAGATCATCATTCCCAGATCAGAGCTTCTTTACAATTGCATCTGGTTTTAATATATAGGTTGACCAAAATTCCCAGCGTGCTTAGCTCTCAGCCAGAGTAGCCATTTTAAAGCCTCAATTGCCATTATTGTTGCTAAATCACTGATGTGGCCATTCTTTCTCTGTCCACAATAGTTTGCTCTCTTCCACAGGCTCATGGGGTGGGGGTGGGGGCAGCGCTGGCACTATTGTCCCATCTGTCAGGGGTGCTCCAAGCAAGGACCATGGACACTCCTGAACCTGTTGAGGGTGGATCACTCCTTTATCCCTCTTTCCTACACTGAAGGCAGGGGGAAACAAGAGCCTCAGGCGATTCTATCACTCCAAATCAGTGGGGGACAAATAACCAAAGCAGGTGACCAGGCGCTAATCAAATGTAGATCTGCTTTTCTTGCTGACACAATGGCCAGGATATGTAGATAATACTCCCCTGTCTGCGAAAGAAATACCTTGAGTTTCTATAGCACCTTTCACATCCCCTCCATCTCCAGAATATTTTACAGCCAGTGAAATGGTTTGATGTTAATGGAGTGCATTGCATGGTTTTTCGAGATGAAGCATTTTACTGGGGAATCAATTTTGGGAATCCTTTTAAGTTGTTTCTGTCAAAAGTGAGTGGTGTGGTAACACACTGGTTAGCATCACTGTTGTATAGTGCAGGATCCTGAGTTCATTTCAGCATGCTCTCTCAGACATCTCTTCCATCTCCACATTTCACCATAGTTCCTCAGGCATCTCCTCCAACTCCACGCTTCACCACACTCAAAGAACAAAGAACAAAACAGCATGGGAAACGGGCCTTTCGGCCCAATGAGCCTGTGCCGCCACCCTGATGTTCCCACCTCTACCTGTGATCCCTGTCCATGTTTGTAGATCTATGGATTAAAAACCAAATTTGAGACAATTTAGGGAGAATTTGTTTTGCCAATTAGCCTAAGAGCACATCTTTGGGATGTGGGAGGAAACCGGAGCGCCCGGAGAAAACCCACGCAAGCACGGGGAGAATATGCAAACTCCCACAGACACAGGCCCAAATCCATGTATCAGCACAGCGATAGTCACTGAGCTGTTGTGTTGCCCATCAAATGGTCCAGGTCACGCGTTCGCTAACGACGTAAAGCACTAGAATACTCTCAAAATCCAAGAGCAGTCCTCTCACGACCCATTGCGTGTATGCCCCTTGTTAGACAACAAGGTGGACCAAAGCACCTGTCCCTAAGGCATCTCCTCCATCTCCACATTTCACCATAGTCCTTCGGGCCTCATCTCCATCTCCACGTTTCCCCACGCTCTCTCAGGCCTTGCAGGTCAGGTGAGCCAGCTCTTGTTGGACTTGTCCTTCTTCCCGAGTATCCAATCCCAGAGACCTTTCCTAGCACGGTTAGGTTAGCGAATGCTGATTACTCTTTGGCCTGTCTCAGGTAGTTGCTGCCACTGTGATGTACAGCCAGTGATGTGGACCTGAGCCTTGGTCCATTCCCCTTGCCGTCTCTCCCTGCATCGCCCATTAGTGGGCGATTGAAGCCCCGTGAGTTTCCTTCCACCAGCAACCCTTGCTAAATTGCATTGCTGATTGCGGTTGTTACTGTTAAATTAACACAGATGATTTATTGATGTGGACACTGATGTACACTCTCTGTTATATTGTTAGCTGTTTATAGCTGGTGATTATTGTGGTGTGGGGAGGGAGTGTGGAATAGAGGAAGTTTAAATTAATCAGTAGTCGCTGTGTTGAATTGCTCCATTTTTTCAATTAAAACAAACTGGCAGTGTTCAGAAGCAGAATAAACACCTTGCTTCCCTCGTGCTTTGACCTGCTGAGGTCAAGCGCTGGCAGTACTGTCACACAGTAAGAAGTCTCTCAACACCAGGTCAAAATCATATTAATATAAGAACATAAGAAATAGGAGCAGGAGTCGGCCATCCAGCCCCTCAAGCCTGCCCCGCCATTCAATAAGATCATGGCTGATATGCAGTGAATCAGTTCCACTTTCCCACTTTCTCCCCATAACCCTTAATTCCCTTGTCGATCAGAAATCTATCTACCTGTGACTTAAATATATTCAGCGAGGAAGCCTCCACCACTTCAATGGGCAGAGAAGTTCTTCAACTCCGATCTGAACTGTACCCCCCTTATTTTTGAGGCTGTGCCCTCTAGTTCTGCTATCCTTTCTAAGTAGGAAGAATTTCTCTACTTCTATCTTATCTAGCCCCTTCATTATCTTATATGTCTCTATAAAACCCCCTTCTAAACTCCAGTGAGTACAGACCCAGTCTATTCAATCTCTCCTCATAGGCTAACCCCCTCATAGGCTCTGGTGAACCTTCTCTACACTCCCTCCAAGGCCAATATATCCTTCCGCAAATGCGAGTCCAAGTCCAACAGGTTTATTTGATAGTAAATGCCACTAGCTTTCGGAACGCTGTTCCTTCGTCAGGTGAGTGGAGAGTTCTGTTCTCTTCACTCACCTGATGAAGTTCTCCACTTGACAAATGAACAGCGTGTTCCGAAAGCTTGTGGTGTTTACTATCAAATAAACCTGTTGAACTTTAACCTGGTGTTGTGAGACTTCTTACTGTGTTTACCCCAGTCCAACACCAGCATCTCCGCATCAATACTGTCGTTCAGCAGAATGGAATATAGAAATACCCGATCCTGTCCTGTTTCCAACGCTCTGCGATGCTAAGTTCTCATGGCACACTGGTTAACCCTGCTGCCTCACAGCGCCAGGGAGCCGGGTTCGATGTGCCTAACCAGCACGTCTGTGGGAGGAAACTGGTGGAAACCCACGCAGACATGGGGAGCACGTGCAAACTCCGCACAGTGACCCAAGCCAGGAATCGAACCCGTGTCCCTGGCACTGTGAGGCAGCAGTGCTAACCACTGTGCTAGTCCTGAAACTACCAAGTGCAGCGTACACAAAGGCATAGCTGAGAATTGAAGCCACAATCTCCTGTTTATGAGACAGGCGCTTTAGAGTAAAGTTTATATATTAGTCGCGAATAAGTCTTACGTTAACACAACAGTGAAGTTTCTGTGAAAATCCCCTCATTGCCACACTCCGATGCTTCTTTGGGTACACCAAAGGGCAATTTAGCATGGCCAATGCACCCTAACTAACTAGCATGGTCTTTCGGACTGTGGGAGGAAACCGGAGCACCCAGACGAAACCCACGCAGACATGGGGAGAACATGCAAACTCCACACAGCGACCGAAACCAGGAATCGAACCCTTGTCTCCTGACACTGTGAGGACTCTTATTTTTTTGTAGTTTTTTTGCGGCCTTGGGCAGAGCTCTATCCTTGGTGCTGTGTACCCAGTGCAGTGGCAATGTTTTGTTTTAAATGGCATCATTGCAGAGTGTCACAGGTGTGGGACACAGTACAGTATGTACCTGAGCTTACAACTGTAATTATGTTTTCACTCCAACAAATTGCATGCTTCAGGACTGTATGTCCTGTAAAAATCACCGTGCTGGGCAAGCCTAATTTCAACATAAACACCACTTTAGATTGACAAATAATTGGATATCTCACAAACTACTTAAAGAGAAATGAGGTGTCACTTGATTACTCCAATCTTCTGTCTTCAAGCTTTCACAGAGGCCTTTAAACAGTCAGGGCCATTAATCTCTGCGGTTCTGGCAGAGCCAATAATAACTCTTTGCATTTATATAGCCCCTCTCAGATAATGAAGTATCATGAAGTGTCACCATCTACCACAATATAACCCAGACGCACACGAGGACGGGTGACCAAATGCCCAGGCAGAGAAATGGATTCTTGAGCAGTTTTGAGGAAGAGAAGGAGGGGAGAGAGAAAAAGGTGGAGAGAGTTCAGAAAGGGAATTCTAGAAATCAAGCCTCAGGAAAGTGAAGTCCTGGCTGCCAGGAGTGATCCAGGATCGAGTGTGGTGCAAGGGGATGGTGGTCGTTGAGGTTAGCACTGCTGCCTCACAGCGCCAGGGACCCAGGTTCAATTTCCAGCTTGGGTCATCATGTGGAGTTTGCACATTCTTCCCACGTCTGTGTGGGTTTCCTCCGGGTGCTCTGGTTTCCTTCCACACTCGAAAGATGCGCAAGTTAGGTGGATTGGCCGTGCTAAATTGGCCCTTAGTGTCCAAAGATGTATAGATTAGTGGACTAAATACTGAGATTATGGGGATAGGGTCTGGGTGAGATCCTCTGTCGGAGAATGGGCGCCAACCAGATGAGCCAAAAGGCCTCCTCCTGCACTATAGGGATTCTATTCTATTCATTCATATTGATGATTGCTGAAGGACAGATCACAATGAAGCTTTCACATGTACGTACCATGTGTTCTAATCTTGGTTTCGACGTTTGATGAGAAGTGTGCTGTTAGGAGGTTAGTCCCTGGAATGTGGACCTTGGTGGCAAGGCCAGGAATTGTTGCCCATCCCTCACTGCGCCTAGGGAGGGTGGTAGTGAACCGCTGCAGTCGTGTGGTGTAAGTACACCCATAGTGTACTTGGGTATACTATGGGTGTACCCATAGATGGGTGTAACATTGATATGTTAAGAATAGAAGATTGGTTAGGACAAGATTAGGGCCAGTCATAGACAGCAGTGGGAAGTTGTGCGTGGAGCCTGAAGAGATTGGAGAGGCACTGAATAAATATTTCTCACGCAGGGTGATGTAAATGTAGTTATGGAGAACACTGAGGTACAGGGTAGCAAACTGGAAAGTATCGAAGTAGATAGGGAGGATGTGCTAGATACTTTCGAGGGTTTGAAGTTGGATAAGTCCCCTGGGCCGGACGGGATTTACCCTAGGATTCTCTGGGAGGCAAGAGAGGAGATTGCAGAGCCTCTGGCTCTGATCTTCAGGTCCTCGTTGGTTACGGGTGTGGTTCCGGAGGACTGGAGGATAGCGAATGTGGTCCCATTGTTTAAGAAGGGGAAGAGAGACCTTCCAGGGAATTATAGGCCAGTGAGTCTTACTTCTGTTGTGGGCAAAGTATTGGAGAGAATTATTAGGGATAGGATTTATAGTTATTTAGAGAGAAATGAATTGATTGGGGATAGTCAGCATGGTTTTGTGAAGGGTAGGTCGTGCCTTACTAACCTCATTGAGTTTTTTGAAAAAGTGACTAAAGAGGTGATGGGGGTAAGGCAGTTGATGTGGTATATATGGACTTTAGTAAGGCGTTTGATAAGGTGGCCCATGGAAGACTTCTGCAGAAAATGCAGATGTATGGGATAGAGAGTGATTTAGCTAATTGGGTTAGGAATTGGCTAGTAGATAGAAGACAGAGGGTGGTGGTTGATGGGAGATATTCATCTTGGAGTTCAGTGACAAGTGGTGTACCTCAGGGGTCTGTTTTGGGGCCCCTGCTGTTTGTAATTTTTATAAATGATCTGGATGAGGGTAGTGAAGGATGGATTAGTAAATTTGCAGATGACACTAAAGTCGGTGGAGTGGTAGATAGTGAAGAGGGGTGTTATAGTTTGCAGAGGGACTTGGACAAGTTGCAGAGCTGGGCCGAGAGGTGGCAAATGGAGTTTAATGTGGAAAAGTGTGAGGTGATGCACAATGGCAGAAATAATAAATGTGTAGAGTATAGGGCTAATGGTAGGATTCTTAGTAGTCTTGATGAACAGAGGGATCTTGGTGTGTATGTGTATAGATCCCTGAAAGTAGGCAGTCAAGTCGATAAGGTTGTTAAGAAGGCATGTGGAGTCTTAGCTTTTATTGGTGGGGGATTGAATTTCGGAGCCGCAACGTCATGTTGCAACTGTACAAAACTCTAGTGCGGCCGCACTTGGAGTATTGTGTACAGTTCTGGTCCCCGCATTATAAGAAAGATGTGGAGGCATTGGAGAGGGTACAGAGGAGGTTTACCAGGATGTTGCCTGGTATGGAGGACAGGTCTTATGTAGAGAGGCTGAGGGACTTGAGGTTGTTTTCGTTAGAAAGGAGGTGGCTAAGAGGGGACCTAATCGAAACATATAAGATGATTAGAGGTTTAGATAGGGTGAACAGTGATGGCCTTTTTCCTAGGATGGAGAAAGCTAGCACGAGGGGACACAGCTTTAAATTAAGGGGTGATAGTTATAGGACGGATATCAGAGGTAGGTTCTTTACCCAAAGGGTGGTTCGGAAGTGGAATGCCCTGCCTGCAGCAGTTGTAGATGCGCCAAGTTTGGTGGCGTTTAAGAGGTTAGTTGATAAGTATATGGAAGAGAAGGGAATGGTTTAGTTTGGAGGGGCATTGCTTTTTATATTGGTCGGCGCAACATCGAAGGCCGAAGGGCCTGTTCTGTGCTGTTATGTTCTATAGTGCTATTAGGGAGGGAATTCCAGAAGTTTGACCCAGTGACAGTGAAGGAATGTTAGGGTGATGTGTGATTTGAAGGGATAGGGTGGGGACTTGCAAATCATGGTGTCTCCACACTGCCCTTAACTTTCCAGGCGGGAATGGTGACAGGTTTGGAGGTGCTGGATAAGGATCCTTAGGAAGTTGCTGCAGTGGAACCTCTGGGTGCTACATAACTACAGCCTCTTGTGCGTTGGTGGCGTACGGAGGAATATGGGAGATAGCAGGCTGCTCAGATTGGCATTCCGTGTCCTGAACTCTGACCTTCGTGGGGAATTCCAGTGATGAAGGAAAACCTGAAAATCCTGACCCTGGGAGTTCCAGATTTCACCAATAATGGCCAAGCCTACAGTTGTCTAGGTGGAATCCTCTCCCTAAAGCCCTCTGCTCTCATTTCCCTCTCCAGTCTCTTTGACAAAGATTTGACCATCTCCTGAGATAAAAGCAGATTACCAGGACTACTGGAACCTGAAACAAGAACAGAGAACGCTGGAAAATCTCAGCAGGTCTGACAGCATCTGCAGAGAGGGAATGGGACCAATATTTTGAGTCTGGATGACCCTGTGTCAGAGTTACAGTCTTGTAATGTTAGTTCTATTCTCCGAATTGAATTGATTTATTGCTGTATTGGGATACAGTGAAAAGTGTTGTTTCTTGCACGCTATACAGACAGAGCATACTGTTCATAGAGAAGGAAAGGAGAGAGTGCAGGATGTAGTGTTACAGTCATAGCTAGGGCATAGAGAAAGATCAACTTAATATGAGGTAGGTCCGTTCAAAAATCTGATGGCAGCAGGGAAGAAGCTGTTCTTGAGTCGGTTGGTACGTGACCTCAGACTTATGTACCTTTTTCCCGACGGAAGGAAGTGGAAGAGAGAATGTCCGGTGTGTGTGGGGTCCTTAATTATGCTGGCTGCTTTGTCAAGGCAGCGGGAAGTGTAGACAGAGTCAATGGATGGGAGGCTGGTTTGCATGATGGACTGGGCGACATTCATGACCTTTTGTAGTTTCTTGTGGCCTTGGGCAGAGCAGGTGCCCATACCAAGCTGTGATACAACCAGAAAGAATGCTTTCTATGGGGCATCTGTAAATGTTGGTGAGAGTCATAGTGGACAGGCCAAATTTCCTTAGTCTCCTGAGAAAGTAGAGGCTTTCTTAAGGCTCTTGATTGTCCAATTAATGGCTACTTTTCTGAGGCAGCGGGAAGGGTTAGTGGATGGGAGAATGCTATCAGACACGCTGACATTTACCAACATTTCCTGTTTTTGACTATCTTCTTGTGTGGCACGGTGTCAGATTTTGTCTCCTGATACTCCGGTGCCATACTTCAGGATGTTAAAGATCCTGCGTAAATGCAGATTATTGTGCACGAGCATAAAAGACGGTCTGATGTTTGTGTGTGTGTTTTGTGTTTTGCAGTGTGCCCGAAAGCTTGTGGGAAACGGGCTTGTAACGACAGGAATGAGTGCTGCCACGAGGAGTGTCTGGGGGGCTGCACTGCGCTGAACAACAACAGGGCCTGCATGGCGTGTCAGAACTACTACCATGAGGGACAGTGCCTACGCAGCTGCCCGCCAGGCACCTACAAGTACGGAGGCTGGCGATGTGTCACCAAGGAGTTCTGCTCAAACCCCACCGACAACAGCCCCAAGGAGTCCTTTGTGCTTCACCAGGGGGAATGTGTTCTCGAATGTCCGGCAGGTTATATCCGCAATGGCAGCAGGTATGATACAATGTGCAGAGTGATTTGATTTATTATTGTCGCATAAGACATAGAAGCAAAATTAAGCCGCTCGGCCCATTGATCCTGCTCTCCCATTCAATCATGGCTGATAAGTTTCTCAACCCCACTCTCCTGCCTTTTCCCCATAACCCCTGTTTAATCAAGAACCGATCTGTCTCTTATTTCTCACTAGAATACAAAGATTGACTCAGATGACCAGCCATTAGACATAGGAGCAGAATTAGACCGCTCAGCCCATCGAATCTTCTCCCTCATTCACTCATGGCTGATATTTTTCTCATCCCCATTCTCCTGCCTTTTCCCCATAACCCCTGATTCCCTTATTAATCAAGAACCTATCTATCTCTGTCTTAAAGACACTCAGTGACCCGGCCTCCACAGCCTTCTGCAGCAAAGAGTTCCACAGATTCCCCACTCTCTGGCTGAAGAAATTCCTCCCCATTCTGTTTTATAGGATTGTCCCTTTAGCCTGAGGGTGTGCCCTCTGGTTCTAGTTTGTCCCACTAGTGAAAACATCCTCTCCACGCCCACTCTATCCAGGCCTCACAATATCCTGTAAGTTTCAACAAGAACACCCCACATCCTTCTAAACTCCCAATGAGTATAGAGCCAGAGTCCTCAACTGTGTATTGCGAAACAGTGAAAAGTGTTGTTTTTGCACGCTATACGGATGAAGCATACTGTTCACGTATACATCGGGGAGAAGGAAAGGAGAGGGTGCAGAATGTAGTGTTACAGTCATAGCTAGGGTGTAGAGAAAGATCAACTTAATACGAGGTAAGTTCATTCAAATGTCTGATGGCAACAGGGAAAAAGCTGTCCTCAAGTCGGTTGGCACATGACCTCAGACTTTTGTATCTTTTTCGCGACGGAAGAAGATGGAAGAGAGAATATCCGGGATAAGTGGGGTCCTTAATTCTGGTAGCTGCTTTTCTGAGGCAGTGGGAGTGTAGACAGAGTCAATGGGTGGCCAGCCAGTGACACCCATGTCCCAGATATGAATTTTTTTCAAAAAGATGAATATTGGCTTTGGGGCACTGGGAAATATGTTATTATGAAATTTTTATGTTTTTACATCTGCCCAAGTAGAAACCTGCCAACTTGGATAGATGTATTGCTCGATACATGAGCACCTTCTACAGTGCGGCACTCGCTCAGCGCCGACCCCCTGACAGTGCGGCACTCGCTCAGCGCCGACCCCCTGACAGTGCGGCACTCGCTCAGCGCCGACCCCCTGACAGTGCGGCACTCGCTCAGCGCCGACCCCCTGACAGTGCGGCACTCGCTCAGCGCCGACCCCCTGACAGTGCGCACTCGCTCAGCGCCGACCCCCTGACAGTGCGGCACTCGCTCAGCGCCGACCCCCTACAGTGCGGCACTCGCTCAGCGCCGACCCCCTGACAGTGCGGCACTCGCTCAGCGCCGACCCCCTGACAGTGCGGCACTCGCTCAGCGCCGACCCCCTGACAGTGCGGCACTCGCTCAGCGCCGACCCCCTGACAGTGCGGCACTCGCTCAGCGCCGACCCCCTGACAGTGCGGCACTCCCTTGGCCATGCATTGGTGTGTCAGCCGGATTGACTGTGTTTGAGCCTGTGTGAGTAAGCAGTGGGTTGTTTCTGTGCCTGGTTTGGTTTGAATGGGTTCGGCACTCTCTCTCAGGGTACCACCCACGTTCACTGGTGCTAAAATTAACGGGGAATAATCTCGCCTCATGTTTGTAAAGCACGAAAAATCTTTCTCGGTACAGATTTAGTGTGGGAGAAACATCAGATGCTCCTTAACATGGTGGGGGTGGGGGGGGCTGAGGCGTGTCAAGGGAGAGAATAGAAATTATGACATCTGCTATAATTGCTGTATGATGTGGAGATGCCGGCGTTGGACTGGGGTAAACACAGTAAGAAGTCTGACAACATCAAGGTACAGTCCAACAGGTTTATTTGGTAGTAAACACCACTAGCTTTCAGAGGACGAAAGAGCAGCAAGCGGTCCGAAAGCTGGTGGCGTTTACCTGTTGGACTTTAACCTGGTGTTGTGAGACTTATAACTGCTGCAGACAGAGCAACAGTTGGGTTTGGGATGTGTTCTGTCAGAAACAGAAGGGAATGTGTGATATTGGAAAGTGCGACAGCTCTGCTGCTTCAACTCAAAGCTGGGAGTTTGTTTTGATTTATCAAGCCAGGTTCGATTCCTGGCTCGGGTCACTGTGTGGAATCTCCGCGTTCTCCCCGTGTCTGCCTGGGTTTCCTCCAGGTGCTCCAGTTTCCTTCCACAGCCCAAAGATGTGCAGGTTAGGTGGATTAACCATGCTAAATAATAAAATCATAAAACCCTTACAGTACAGGAGTCCACTCGGCCATTGAGTCTATAACCACCCAGGCCCTATCCCCATAATCCTTATATGCCCTGTTAATCCCCCTGACCGTACGGTCAATTTAGCATGGCTAGTCCACCTAACCTGCATGGGCTGGAACTGTGGGAGGAAACTGGAGCACCCAGTTACCCCCTAATGTTCCAAGATGTGCAGTTTAGGATTGGCAATGCTAAATTGCCCCTTAGTGTCCCAGGATTAGAGGTTAGAGAGGTAAATACATAGGGTGGGTGCAGAGTCAATGGCCTCTTCCGCCCTTGTAGGGAATCTGTGCATACAAATAAAAATGAAACAGTTTTTCAAATGTTTTTTTAAATCTCTCTCACTCCAGCTGTTTACTATCCTCCAGCTTTATATCAATCATTGGGGTGTTTCTTTACTTGGGACAGCAGTATATTGAGCCAGACTACATTTCCCCAGCGTTATGGGGGGGTTAATGTCTATAGCTTGGGGATTGAAAAGTCCCTACTTTTAACTCTCCACACATCCTCGCAGGGAATCGAACCCGGGACCTTCCAGCATCACACCTGGAATCCGAGAATAGCGATAAAGTTTCTCTGGAACTGTTGCTGAGTCAGGGAGATGGAGGGGTAGGTGGCAGTAACCCCCCCCCTCCCCTCCCCGGGGTGGAAACTAAACGATGGCTATCGACCAATTCCCCAGCATCTCGGGCATGTGAAACTCTTCTGGCAAGTTTCCCATGGGAATCCACACATGAGCTCACTCGGGCTAATCTCGGAGCTGGAGTCTGTGACACCTCCACCAACACCTGATAACTCGGTGATTCACACTCCTCGAGAATAGCGCGGGAGGAAACCAGTTTAATGAGCTCCACAATAACACTTCAGTAGTTTTAAACAAATAATTTCCCGTTCTGATGCGATGCTTCACCTAAATCTCTCTGCCCTCATAGAAAGCAGGAGGAGGCCGTTCAGCCCTTCGAGCCTGCTCTGCTATTCATCATGACCGTGTCTGATCATCAAATTCAATATCCGAATTCTTCCCCCCCCCCCTCCCGCCCATATCCCTTTAGCCCCAAGAGCTATAGCTAATTTCATGAAATCAGACAACATTTTAGCTTCAATTACTTTCTGTGGGAGTGAATTCCACACGTCCACCACCCTCTGGGTGAAGACATTTCTCCTTACCTCAGTTCTAAAAGTTTTATCCCTTATCCTCAAACTATGATCTGTGGCATGGTGGCACAGTGGTTAGCACTGCTACCTCTCAGCACCAGGAATCTGGGTTCGATTCCCAGCTTGGGTCACTGTCTGTGGAGTCTGCATGTTCTCTCCGTGTCTGCATGGGTTTCCTCTGAACGCTCCGGTTTCTTCCCACAGTCTGAAAGACCTGCTGGTTAAGGTGCATCGGCCACGCTAAATTCTCCCTCAGTGCACCCGAACAGGCGCTGGAGTGTGGTGACTAGGGGATTTTCACAGAAACTTCATTGCAGTGTTAATGTAAGCCTATTTGTGACACTAATAACTAAACTTTAAACTGGCTGCCGCGTTTTAGCTCTGACAATTCAGTGTAATTGACACAGCCTGAGCCATGGGAAGGTGTGCAGATTGTTCCAGAGGTACCTGCCTCTGCGGTGAGGCAGATGAGAGGAAACCAGAGCATGCTGAGGATACCTATGCAGACATGGGGACAATGTGCAAACTTCACCCGAGCCAGGAATGGAACTCAGGCCCCTGGCGCTGTGAGGCAGTAGTGCTGACCAGTGTGCCATCCAAGATGTATTGGAAGTTCCTTCACTGTTGGGTCAAAATGCCGGAACACTCTCCTTAACAGCCCTGTGTGTGCCTACACTCTGTGGGATTGCACTGGTTCAAGATGGCAGCTCACCCACCACCACCTGTGATGTGAATTGAACTTTCCTTCCCTTTACAAATAGCTGAGCAGTAAGGGGGCCTGCGGTTGTACTGGTAATTGTGGTCAATCTGACCAGTGAAAGCGAGTCAACCAGATGCCAAAAACGATTGTTAACAACTGAGGTCAGGGTGTAGAATTGTAAGCAGCGTGGGTATGTCCCTGAAGCTGCTTTCTGTCTTCGTCTGGGAGACTGAGTTGAAAGGCTTGTCCCATTTTTGTCTCCAGTTGGAATGTATGTCACTGTAGGATTGGAATCGGATATCCGGCCTGTCGCCAGGGTGGGAATCTAATGCTGTTTTGTTGCCGTTGTGCATTGTTTTTGGATAACCAGAAGTTGCTCCTATCCCCCTCCCTCCCTCCCACAGTATGTACTGCACCCCCTGTGATGGTCCTTGCCCCAGTGTCTGCTCAGTGAAGACGAAGACTATCGATTCAGTCACCGCGGCCCAGAACCTGCAGGGATGTACGGTCATCGACGGAAACCTCATCATCACAATCCGCAGAGGGAGTGAGTACAGCCGCCACTTTATTCTGAAACATGACCTTTGATTGTCAGAGTGAACGTTTGCTGCTGTTCTTGCAAGCATTTTCCCTCCACTCCCATCCCCCTTCATCCTCCCCACTACCCCCCCCCCCTCCACTTTCACCATTCCCTTCCCATCTGCCCTCCCGTTCCTCTTTCCACCCTTTCTCATCCGCCTCCACCCTCCTGTTTTTCCCCCTCCACCCTCCCCATCCCCTTCCGCCCTCTTGTTCGTTCCTCCATCCTCCCCATCCCCCTCCTCTTTCCCACTCCTCCCCCACCCTTGCCATCCCTCTCCACCCTTCCTACTTCTTCCCACCCTCGCCATCCCCTTCCGGCCTCCCATTCCCCCCTCCCCATTCCCCATTCGCTGCTGACTGGATGCTCTGAACTGATAAAGTTTTTTTTCCCTGGAGGACTCAGTCTTTCTCTGGATGGGGACCACCTGTTTATTGACCCATTCTACAGTTGCTGCAGGTCAGCGCGTAGCCCCAGTGTACTTGGCCATTTATTCTCTTTTTTTTGGAGATAGAGTCACAGAAATATACAGCACAGGCCCTTCAGCCCAACTCATCCATACCAGCCAGGTTTTCTGAACTGAAGTAGTCCCATTTGCCTCTGTTTGGCCCACATCCCTCTAAACCTTTCCCATCCATGTAACCATCCAAACGTACATAAGAAATAGGAGCAGGAGGAGGCCATCCAGCCCCTCAAGCCTGCCCCGCCATTCAATAAGATCATGGCTGATCTGCAATGGTTCAGTTCCACTTTCCTGCTTTCTCCCTGTAACCCTTAATTCCCTTGTCAATCAAAAACCTGTCCACTCTTGAGTTAAATATATTCAGTGAGGAAGCCTCCACCACTTCAACAGGCAGAGAATTCCAAAGATTCACCACCCTTTGCGTGAAGAAATCCCTCCTCAACTCTGATCTGAACTGCATCCTCCCCAAATCTTGAGGCTTTGGTCTCTAGTCCTGCTATCTTTGCTAAGCGGGAAGAGTCTCTCAACCTCTACCCTATCCATCCCCTTCATTATCTTATATGTCTCTATAAGATCCCCTCTCGGCCTTCTAAACCCCAAATGTTTCAATGTTGTAATTGTATCCACCTCTACCGCCTCCTCTGGCAGTGCGTTCCGCATACGCAGTGCCCTCTGAGGGGAAAAACTGCCCCTCAAACTCCCTTCCAACTCTTTCCCCTCTCACCTTTAACCTTTTCTTCTCTCTGCCGCATCTTTCATCCAGACAACATAGCGGCGGAGCTGGAGGCCAATCTCGGACTGATAGAAACCATTTCGGGATACGTGAAGATCCGCCATTCCTACGCCCTTGTCTCGCTGTCTTTCTTCAAGAGCCTTCGTTACATCAATGGGGAGGAGCAGCTGGAAGGGTAAGCACTGCATGAGGCCGAATGATCCCCCCCCCCCGCCCCAAGCATTACAGGAGAGACATTACTGCTATAGGAGGGCCCATCAGAGTTGGCATGCCAACCGTTCAGCAGCCTTTGCACGTAAATTGTTGTGATTGTCTGGAATTTGGTGTGTTTGTCCTGATGAGTGCAAGGTGAAAAGCTTCAGCAGCATGTTTCTTTTCAGTAAGAGATTATATACTCCAATCTAAATGGTGACCAGGTGTCAATTAGAAACAAGTTTATTGCCTGTGGATGCTTTGGGATGTTTGGGGGTTATTATATGATCGTATTCGGTCACCTTATCAGTGCACGGAGAATTGGTGCATCGCAAGGAACCAAGAACACTATGGGAGGACCCATCTCTGGTTACGTTCTCTCAAGACCATCATCAAACCCATGACTGCTGACCATCTAGGAGGACGAGGGCAAGAGATACCTGGGAACACCAGCACCTGGAGCTTCCTCTCCAAGCCACTCACCCTCCTGATTTGGAAATGTATCGGCCATTTCCTTCACTGTCACTGGGTCAAAATGCTGGAACTCCCTCCCTAACAGCACTGTGGATTACTCTCTGTGCGCATTCTCCCTGTGAATGCATGGGTTTCCTCTGCTTCAGTTTCTTCCCACAATCCGAAAGACGTGTTGATTAGAGTGCGTTGACCCAAACAGTTGCCAGATTGTGGCAAGTAAGGGAATTTCACCGTAACTTCTTTGCAGTGTTAATGTTAGCCTTACTTGTGACATCAATAATAAACTTTAAAATATTTTACTTTTAAACATTTCTTCAAGTGAAGAGGCAGTGGCATTGTCAGTCAACGAATAATCCACAGACCCAATGCTCTGGGGGCCTGTGCTCAAATAGAATTGTAGAATCCCTACAGTGCAGAGAAGGCCATTCAGCCCATTGAATCTGTACCGACAATAATCCCACTCTGGTCTTATTCCTGCACCCTCACACATTTACCCTACTAACCCCCTGACAGTAATGGACAATTTAGCATGGCCAATCCATCTAACCTGCCCAGCTTTGGACTGGGGGGGAAACCGGAGGAAACCCATGTAAACATGGGAAGAATGCGCAAACTCCACACAGACAGATAGAAGCAAGTTACCGCAGAATGCTGGAATTTGAAACCAAAGGAGAAAATGCTGGAAAATCTAAGCAAGTCTGACAGTATCTGTAAGGAGAGAAAAGAGCTGACTTTCCGAGTCCCGGTGGGGAGTTTGATTCCTGGCTCGGGTGAATGTGCAGAGTCTGCACGTCCTCCCTGTATTTGTGTGGGTTTCCTCTGGGTGCTCCAGTTTCCCCTCTCAGTTGGAAAGACGTGCTGATTCGGTGTATTGGCTGTGCTAAGTTCTCCGTCCGTGTGCCCGAACAGGCGCCAGAGTGTGACAACTGGCGGATTTTCACAATAACTTTATTGCAGTGGGGAGGCACTGCTCTGTGGTATTACCGCTAGACTATTGATCCAGAAACTCCAGCTAATATTCTGGGGACCCGGGTTCGAATCCCATCACAGCAGATGGTGGAATTTGAATGCAATAAAAGATATCTGGAATTAAGAATCTACTGATGACCATGAAACCATTGTCGGAAAAATCCACCTGGTCTCCTTTAGGGAAGGATCTGGGATATTTTTAGAAACACAGAAAGCAGGCGAGTAAAGAGGGAGTTGCAGGTTGAAAATGGCCCAAACAGAGAAAGGGAGGAATTTCTTCAACCAGAGAGTGGGGAATCTGTGGAACTCTTTGCTGCAGAAGGCTGTGGAGGTCATTGAGTGCCTTTAAGACAGAGATAGATAGGTTCTTGATTAATAAGGGGATCAGGGGTTATGGAGAAAAGGCAGGAGAATGGGGATGAGAAAAATATCAGCCATGATTGAATGGCGGAGCAGTCTCGATGGGCCGAGTGGCCTCATTTTGTTCCCGTATCTTATAGTGTAAAACAAGGGAAAGAATTAACTTAAAATATAAATATTTCCATAACTCCATCAGAATGGCATACCTGTACATCCCCCCCCACCCCCCACCCCACCCCTGTCCCCGATATTAATCTGGGACTAAAATAAACATATGGTCTCTACGTGGCAAAATTTCTAATTGCTGGAAGGCGAGCCTTTTATTCTCAGAAGACAGAGTAAACTTTGTACAGGGAGGCCTTTGACATGGAGCAGTGGGGGTCATGGGAAAGGTCGTCTCGGGAGTGACTAGCTTTTTTCTGTTTGAACCGCGATGCTTCGAGTGCCTCTCCTACACGGCTCAGTGGTCACGATAGCTCCACTGGCTCGGGGAGGGAGGCGGGCGAGGGACAGGACTGGCAGTGGGAGGCTGATATTTGAGCAGACAATGCAAGGCTGGAACCCACTTCAGGGGTTTGGACGCTCCGAGGTTTACACAGCCACCTGCACCCTGGAGGTCGCACCACCCCTGTCCGTCTCTGTGAAACATAGAACAGTATAGCACACTTCGGCCCTCAGTGTTGTGCTGAGCTTTGTCCAAAACCAGGATCAAGCTATCCCACCGCCTATCATTCTGGTGTGCTCCATGTGCCTATCCAATAACCAAATGAAAGTTCCTGAAATGTCCGACTCTGCTATTACAGCAGGCAGTGCATTTCACACTCCAGCCACTCTCTGAGTAAAGGTTTTTTTTAAATTGTCATGGTGGGGGGTGGGGGGGTGATCTCTTTCTAATCAGCTTTCAATTATGAATTGTGATATCGGCCTCGTAAGTCCTATCACTTACTCCCCCCCTCCCCCACCTCCCTCCCCGATTCGCACCAAGGCTGCAGTTCATGAATCTGCCATCCTTACCTGGTCTGACCTACGTGTGACTCCAGAATCACAGCAGTGTGACTGTCAACTCCCTCTGAAACAGCCGAGCGAGACACTCAATTTAAGGAGGGAGGGACAGCAAATGCAGGCCCGGCCAGTATAACTTCACTCCGCGAGTATTAGTGCCAGTGCCAAGGGTGGAATATATCTCATCGATACAGCTGCCTGTCCGAGTGAGTTGTGCCTTTGTGACTGGCTTGTCTTATTTTTGAACAGGAACTATTCCTTCTATGTGCTGGATAACCAGAATTTGCAGCAGCTGTGGGATTGGAGCCGTCACAACCTCACCATTAGACAGGGGAAAACCTACTTCGCTTTCAACCCCAAGCTTTGTGTGGCTGAGATTGCTCGCATGGTGGAGGTAGCCGGTGTGAAGGAGAGGCAGGGTCCTGCTGACATGGAGCGGCGGACTAACGGTGACCGAGCTTCCTGTGAGTAAACTGAGACGCCACTGATTATTTGAAAACTCCTTTGACTTCATTTATTATTGTCACTGGGATACAGTGACTGGTATTGATTCTTGTGTGCTAGACAGACAAAGCACGCAGTTCATAAAGAAGGAAAGGAGAGGGAGCAGAATGTGGTGTTACAGTCACACCTAGGGTGTAAAGAAAGGTCAACTTAATGCGAGGTAGGTCCATTCAAACGCAGCAGGGAAGAAGCTGTTCTTGAGTTGGTTGGTATGTGACCTCAGACTTCTGTACTTTTTTCCTGAAGGAAGAAGGTGAAAGAGAGAATATCCAGGTGCGTGGGATCCTTGACGATATTGGTGCTTTCCTCAGGCAGCGGGACGTGTAGACAGAGTCAATGGATGGAAGGCTGGTTTGCGTGATAAATTGGGCTATATTCACCTTGTAGTTTCTTGTGGTCTTGGGCAGAGCAGGACATCCTCTGTCTAGAGGGGATGAGGTCTTTGAAGCCTCACTGGCTTCTTCCTCTGTTGAAGACATTGCTGTTAGCGATGCCATCACAGTCGGAGGAGTGTATGTGTGAGTGTTGGCAGCATGTTGAACTGCGCAGGGCATGATGACCCAGTGTGCTTGCTGTTTGGAAATGGAGTTGCTATATATTGATTAGATTGAAAACATAGCCTGAATTCCCCCACTTCCCCCAGCCCAGCAACATTGTGACTAGTTGTAGCCCCATTACTGTTACTCAGCAACCATCAAGGGGAGGGGGGCAGAACTTCTGATTCATCTGCTTCTGTTCCATAATGGACCATCTCTTCATTCACATGCTATGTATGTGTGCATATGTGCATGTGTGTGTGTGATTGGAATGGGATAGAAGCTTGTATCGATAGCAGGCAGTGAGTTACATTTGAGACATTATTTTGGTTGCTTGGACCACATTATTGCATTTAACTTTTTTCATTGGGTCAGAGAAATATTCAGAGTTATCAGAGTTGGACTGTGTAGTGGTGTGATTTCTGTACTGTGCACAAAGTGGCTACATCTGCTTTTCCAGATACAGAGGCACGTGCACGCACATAGATATGCGCACACACAGATATGCGCGCGTGCAACACAGGTGCATGCGTGCACACGCACTTGCACACGCAGGTACGTGTGCGCACAGGCACGTACGCACATGCAAGCACAGTTGGATAGCTAGATCACCTTGGGCATGTTATTGGGATCAAAATGTAGTGAGATCAGTAAAATACTGCGCTGAGAAAGGAAAGAATGTCTTTCCATATTGATAAAACGGCAGCAAGGGACAGTTTAATTCTGTATTGTCCAATTTAGAGTTACAGGCAGCTTATCATTGTCTGTTCCCATTCCCATTCCATGGTGAATCTACACAATTAAAAGGTAAAAAGTTACCATCGTCCCAGATGACCATAGGCTGCTCCCCATTTGAGCAGGCGAACTGACTAGTGGTGATTTAACCTGAGGACCACCGCACCTCAGCCGAGGGGCGAGGTTGAGAAGGCAGAACCTTCCAGAACAACCTCAGCTGGTACGGAATTGAACCCAAGCTGTTAGCATCGCTCTGCATCATAAACCAGCCAACTGAGCTAACCCACTCCCTACACAATTAATCTTATTTTCACCAAGTATTTATTTGAGTTATTATTGTCACATGTATTAACATTCAGTGAAAAGTATTGCAAAGTATTGTGCTATTACAAAGCATACCGTTCATTGAGTACAAAGGAGAGAAGGAAAGGAGAGGATGCAGAATGTACAGCCATAGCTAGGGTGTAGAAAAAGGTCAACTTAATGTGAGGTAGGTCCATTCAAAAGTCTGTTGGCAGTAGGGAAGAAGCTGTTCTTGAGTCGGTTGATATGTGACCTCAGACTTTTGTATCTTTTTCCCGACGGAAGAGAGAATGTCTAGGCTTGTGGGATCCTTAATTGAATTGGTACTTTACTGAGGCAGCAGGAAGTATAGACAGAGTCTTTGGATGGGAGGCTGGTTTGCGTGATGGATTGGGCTACATTCACGACCCTTGGTAATCCCTCGTGGTCTTGGGCAGAGCAGGAGCCCATACCAAGGTGTAATACAACCAGAAAGAATACGTTTTGTGGTGCATCTCTAAAAGTTGGTGAGAGTCGCAACTGACCCAAATTTCCACATTCAGTAGCCCTGCTTTAAAAAGTTGTTGGTTCAGCCATTCCCATCCTTTCACGATTTCCCCATGTCTGTGTGCGTTTCCTCCGGGTGCCCTGGTTTCCTCCCACAGTTCAAAAGACGCGCTGGTTAGGGTGCATTGGCCGTGCTAAATTCTCCCTCAGTGTACCTGAACATTCACTGGAGTGTAGCGACTAGGAGGATTTTCACAGTAACTACATTGCAGGGTTAATATGAGCACAATTACTTGTGACTAATAAACTTTTAGCACTGCTGCTTCTCAGCGCCAGTGACTCAGGTTTGATTCCCAGCTTGAGTCATTGTCTGTGTGGAGTTTGCACGTTCTCCTCGTGTCTGCATGGGTTTCCTCCGGGGTGCTCTGGTTTCCTCCCACAGTCCAAAGATTAGGAGGATTGGCCATGCTAAATTACCCCTAATTGTGTGGGGGTGGCGGGGGGAAATTGGTGGGGTAAATGCATGGGGTGATGGGCATAGGGTCTGGGTGGGATTGTTGTTGGAATGGGCCGAATAGCCATCTTCTGCACTGTAGGATTCTGTGATGTACTTTGCCTCTCAGACAGTGATACGAGTCCCAGCTAGTCTCTGCAAGTCGTTAGTAGTGAAATGATTTTTGTTGCTTCTTTTGTTATCAGGTGAGAGTCACATCTTGAAGTTCACAGCCAATTCCACAGCCAAGAACAGGATACTGCTGAAATGGGAACGATATCGCCCTCCAGATTACAGAGACCTCATCAGTTTCATTGTCTATTACAAGGAAGCGTGAGTGTTGATTGTCATGAACACACACACTGTGCCTGAAGCTGGCCTTGGCAGTTACTGTGATGTTCCTGGTTCGGGACTTAGTCACTGGGGAACACTTCTGAGATTAAATCCAAACTATGATAGATATGGTAATATAGAATCCATGATGTGGAGATAACAGCGTTGGACTGGGGTGGGCACAATAAGAAGTCTCACAACAGAGAGTGGGAGAGATACAAAAGTGCCCAGGGGGGCAGTTCTTTCACACAGAGGATAGTGAATGTCTGAAA
Source organism: Sphyrna mokarran (assembly GCA_024679065.1). NCBI lineage: Eukaryota > Metazoa > Chordata > Chondrichthyes > Carcharhiniformes > Carcharhinidae > Sphyrna > Sphyrna mokarran. The sequence goes on from JAGIQG010000033.1 coordinate 4,783,704, forward strand.
CCAGTTGCCAGGGGCAGTGGTAGATGCGAGTACAATTTTATTTTTTAAAAAGCATTTAGATGGGTACGATGAGTGTAGAGGGATAGTGCCAAATGCAGGCAATTGGGATTAGCATAGGCGTTTTAAAAAAAAAGGACAGCATGGACAAGTTGAGCCCAAGGGCCTGTTTCCAGCTGTAAACCTCTATGACCAGATTAAAATCCAAAAGGTTTATTTGGCAGCACTTGCTTATTTGGTTTGTACTACCAAATAAATCTGTTGGACTTTAACCTGGTGTTGTAAGACTTGTTACTGTAATATAGAATCCCTGCAGTGCAGGAGGAGGCCCTTTGGCCCGTTGAGTTTGCACTGACCACAATCCCACTCGGGTCCTATCCCCATAACCCTATGCATTTACCCTAGCTTATCTGTCTGACACTAAAGGAAAATTTACTATGACCAGTCCACCTAACTTGCACATCTTTGGAATGTGGGAGAAAACCGAAGCACCTGGAAGAAACCCACAAGATACGGGGAGAATTTTCAAACTCCACACAGACAGTGTCCCAAGCTGGGAATCGAACCCAGGTCCCTGGCGTTGAGGCAGCAATGCTAATCGCTGTGCCATCATGCTGCCCCATGGGTGTGTGGCTGAGGGGACAGGGTATAAAGAAGGTGCTGGAAGCAGCATTATCTAATTGCTTATAATCATAGAGTCACTTACGGCAAGAGGAGGCCATTCGGTCTATCGAGCCACAGTTGTCTTTCTGAAAAAACATCCCACCCTTGCCTTCCCTTTCATCCTATTCTCGTAACCCTGCACATTTAGCATGGCCAGTCCATCTAACCTGCATGTTTTGGCACACCAAGGGGCAATTTAGCATGGTCAATCCACTTGACATTCATACTACTTGTGCACAATTTTCATGCACACATACTTCCCAGTCTGAGGTCGATAGAATGTGATCAGGAGCAAGAAACTTCTTACAGATTTCTTTTTCCTCTCTCGTTCTTGAATGCTTGGGACACCTGAACCTAATTGTAGCAGTTGTGGTCAATAGCAGACCATAATGAGGGCCAGTTAAATGTAGGAAGAACATCACAGTGAAGACTAACACAGCTTGCAATGGAACCTCCAGCTTGCATGTGTGGAATCTGGGAACCGATGGGGGGATCAGACATATGGATGGGATCTAGACTGTGTTTCTGCACTGGCATTGTGGTAATAGTATTTGTGTGTTCTTTTACCCCTCAAGGCCCTTTCAAAACCTGACCGAGTACGATGGCCAGGATGCGTGTGGCTCCAATAGCTGGAGCATGGTAGATGTAGACCTTCCCCAGAGCAAGACCCAGGAACCAGGGGTGTACCTGAACAACCTGAAGCCCTGGACCCAGTACGCCATTTTTGTCAAGGCCATTACTCTGGCCACCTCGGAAGATGGCCGAAACCACGGGGCCAAGAGTGAGATCATCTACATGAAGACAAACGCCTCAGGTAACTTCCGGCTCTGTCCCCTAACTCCACCCAGAAAGTCTACGCTGTTTGCCTTTATTCGACAGTGTCAGGGACATGTCTGCAGGCCAGTTGTTGGCACCCCAGTGTTTTCGCTGGGTTAGTAACACCCATACCCAGGCGTTCTGCCAGCTCCAGAACACTGAAGTCAGCTGCGGCCCAGCTGAGAAGGTGTTAATGTTTCAACCTTTCTGATCCATCGTTCTCATCAGCCTCCCATCCATTGGTTCTGTCTACACTTGCCCCGTCACCAAAAAGCAGCCATTAATTGGTCAATTAAGCACCTTAAGAAAGTCTCTACTTTCTCAGAAAACTAAGGAAATTTGCTATGTCAGCAATGACTCCCACCAACTTGCACAGATACACCATAGAGAGCATCCTTTCTGGGTGTTTCACTGCTTGGTACGGCTCCTGCTCTGCCCAAGATCGCAAGAAACTACAAAGAGTTGTGAACCATAGCGCGCAAGAAATGATACTTTTCACTGTGTACTAATAGATATAATGGATCATTCAATCCAGGAGATACTGGTTTGGTTCTGTCTGCCAGTGCGGTGAGTGTAACTTTGAGAAAATGGAGCAGTTCCTTAGGCCACATGCAGAGATAGTAAGAAGTCTCACAACACCAGGCTGAAGTCCAGCAGGTTTATTAGGTAGCACGAGCTTTCGGAGAGCTGTTCCTTCCTCAAGTGGGTCACTCGCCTGAAGGAGTGACACTCCAAAAGCTCGTGGCATCAAATAAACCTGTTGGACTTTAACCTGGTGTTGTGAGACCCCACCCCAGCCCAACGCTGGCGACTCCACGATGTGAGGAGATGGTCTTGGTGCCGGGATAGGCGGGTGTGAACTGGGACGTCTTCAGTAGAACCACAACTCTCACTTGTCTCTGGAACTAATCGGCATTTTGATGCGTTTTGTTTTCTCCCCCTGCAGTGCCTTCCGTTCCCCTCGATGTTCTCTCCATGTCCAATTCCTCATCTCAGCTGGTGGTGAGGTGGAAGCCCCCCGCCTTCTCCAACGGCAACATCACCTATTACCTGGTGCGTTGGCAGCAGCAGCCGGAGGACATTGAGCTTTATAAACATGACTACTGCCACAAAGGTAAAGGGGACCGTGTGGATTGGCGCATCGCACCCATGTAGCGAGGATGCCAGCTGAACTATTAAAATGCTAGGGGTGAGGGAGAAAACCCAGAAGATGTTTTACAGCAATACAGAAGGCCATTCGATCCATCATTTCTATGCTGGCGAGAGGTCACTCAATCTATCATGTCACAGGTTTACGTAGAGATTTACAGCATGGAAACAGGCCCTTTGGCCCAACTTGTCCATGCCACTCCTTTTTTTAAACCCCTAAACTGGTCCCAATTGCCTGCATTTGGTCCATATCACTCCATACCATCTTACCCATGTAACTGTCTAAATGCATTTTAAAAGACAAGATTGTACCCGCCTCTAGTACTACATCTGGCAACTTGTTCCAGACACTCAGCACCCTCTGTGTGGAAAAAAATTGCCCCTCTGTGTCTGCTGGCAGAAGGCCATTCGATCCATCCTGGCTGTGCTGGCTCTCTGACAGAGCTCCAAAATTCCTTCCCACACCCTTTCCTTTTCCAACTATTTGCCCATTCTCCCTTTTTTTAAAAAAAAAATCAGATATAGGATCTGCTTCTTTGATAGAATATTCCACGTTCAGATTACACAGTGCTTCTTCTGTCTTGCGTTCTTTTGACACTGATCTGGGATTGTTTATTTGTTCAGCGTTATCTTCACACCGATAGATACTGTTTGCTTCCCCTTTGGGGAAGTGATGGGGGGGAGGAGGATTTCCGAGCTGTTTATCAGCCTGTTAAACTGTGTTGAATGCTGATCCCACGGCCGGCAGATCCTGGTGTTGGACTCGAACTCGGCACGTCTGGTCAAGTGGTGGAGGTGCTACCCACTGTGCCCCATGGCCTCTCTCATCCTGGAGCTCTGCCCTCTTGTCCTGACTTGCTGAATGGTGGAATTGGTTTCAATTCCATTTATTTAGTCCAGGTGTTGTTGAGAGGTTTTGGATTTTCCTTGTTTTCTGTCTGAGGGCACTTTGCGCATTTAGTTCAGATGGAAAGAGATTGAAATTTCCTCTAGTCCCGGAGGGTGGGGGCCTATTTTCTACGATAAATGTCTGATGTGTGTCCGAAACGAACAGGCCGATTCTCAGTCTGTGGTTTTCCTCCAGGAATGAAGCTGCCTACTAGGATCTCAGCGACAGGAGCGATTGACTTGGAGGGTGACGGTGATGCTGACTCCAAGAAGTCCGAGAAGACGGAGGATGGACAGTGCTGCACCTGCCCCAAGTCCCCGGACGAACTCAAGGCAGAAGCCGAGGAGGTGATGTTCCAGAAATCCTTCGAGAACTTCCTGCACAACTCCATCTTTATGCCCAGGTAAGTCAGGGACGTCCTGCGTGACTGGCCCTTTGTGTCATCACCCTGGGGACTACTGTGCCAGTAAGATGGCAATGCCGGATTTGGGGAATTCAATCCTGAAATTTCAGCCAGCAGATTGGAAGAATATCCTGGCATGTCAGCCCAGGTTTTGGCTGGGCAGTGTTAATGGTACAGATGTAAAGTTACTATAAGACAATTGAATCTTGGTCAAAGTGGGAGGAAACTGGAACACCCTGAGGAAACACAGGGAAAACATTCAAACTCCACATAGACAGTGATCCAAGACCAGAACCCTGCTTCACATGCCAGATGTATCATTTTCAAGAAACTTTTTGAAGATGCATGGTGAATAGTGCTTGATCAGAAAGAGCTTGTTCCGGGGGTCTGATTCCGAGCCTCCCACACACTTACAGCAAGACAGCCGTCCCTTCCATCTCAGTCTGTATAGAGTCTGCTGGACACAGTAACTCTTCACACGAGTTCAGGGCTCCCTTAAGCACAGCTGGTATTGCGGGATCCACCAGACTTCTCAATCCCCATCCACAGCTGGGGATTTTGGATCAGCATGCGATTGGGCCCCACTGGTGATGTCACCTTCTATCAGGTAGTCTTCTTGCCTCCGTGATCTCAAAGTTGTTGCTTCAGTCTGAATGAGTGCCGAGGTTAATCATAGAACGTAGAACACTACAGCACAAACAGGCCCTTTGGCCCACAAGTTGCACTGATCACATCTATACCTACCAATCCACAGACCTATCTATAACCCCCAATCCCATTAGATCCCATATACTCATCCAGAAGTCTTTTAAAAGACACCAGCGAGTTTGCCTCTACCACCACCGACGGCAGCTGATTCCATTCAGTCACCACCCTCTGAGTGAAAAACTTACCCCTGACATCTCCTCTGTATTTGCTTCCCTGCACCTTAAATCTGTGTCCTCTTGTAGCGACCATTTCAGCCCTGGGAAATAGTCTTTGAGAGTCCACCTATCTATTCCTCTCAACATTTTATAAACCTCTATCAGGTCGCCTCTCAACCTTCGTCTCTCCAGGGAGAAGAGTCCCAGCTCCCTCAACCTATCTTCATAAGGCATGCCTCCCAATCCAGGCAACATCCTTGTAAATCTCCTCTGCACCTTTTCAGTAATCAGTCAAATTGCTTTGGCACCTCTTAACCCAATGCAATACAGCAGTGAAGATAGAACTGATCCAATTAAGGGGCACGAGTGGCAGATAGTTTTTAATTAGGAGATTGAAAACTAGATTTTCCTCAGCTTATATCCCTGAACAATCCTGGTCAGCCAGTAAATTTAGCCTGTCATGAGATAGTGCAGTGGTTAGTTAGCACTGCTGCCTCTCAGTGTCAGGTTCAATTCTGGCCTCGGGTCCCTATCTTTGTGTAGTTTGCACATTTGCACCTCCAGGTGCTTCAGTTTCCTCCAAAGATATGCAGGTTAGGTGGATTGACCATGTTAAATTGGCCCTTAGCGTCCCAAGATGTGCAGGTTAGGGATTAATCATGGTAAGTGTGCAATGTTATGGGGATAGGGCCTGGGTAAGATTTCCTGTCAGAGAGTTGCAGAATCGATGGGCCGAATGGCCTCCTCCAATATTATAGGGATTCTTTGATTCTATGTCTTCAGCCCAGAGAGTCTGGAACAATCTCACGGTGACCAACACTCTTTGGTTCATTTGATCTGGGATCTGCAGAGCTTGAATTATCCGATGGTTGGATGAGCCTGCTCTGCAGACCTTAGATATGGCACAAAACCCGCTTCCAGCTTTGGGTCTCACTATGACTATGTGGTTTCCTACCATGCTCCAAATATGTGCGGGTTAGATGGATTGGCTGTGCTATATTGTCCCTTAGTATCAGGAGGGTGAATAGGTGGGGTTATGGGGTAGGCCCTGGGCGAGATTGTTGTCTGTGCTGGCTGAATGGCCTCCTTCTCTACTGTAGGGATTCTATGATCACCCCTCTCAGCCTGTGCCCTCTTGTGTAGGGTGCTTTGTATCTGTTTATATCCGTGTACTAACAGTGTTATGAATGCTTGATTCACAGGAATGGGTGGTATTGTTGTAGAGATGACCGTGACTGAGGGGAATTCTATCATTTAAAGCAAGCGCTGCATACTATACTCGCTTTAATCCCATTTCCAGGCACCGAATTGGATAGTCCAACTTCAAATCTAACTCATGCTCATCCAAAAACAGTTGGTGTAATTTGATAAAAAAGCGTTGTTTCTTCAGTGGGAGGTGATGGTACTGACCCAACTGAACTCAAATCCAATTTCTTCCAGCAAATAACATAGAAAGATAGGAGCAGAAGGAGGCCTTTCGAGCCTTTCCCACCATTTATCGTGAAGGTCCAACTCAATAGCCTAATCCTGCTTTCTTCCCATAACCTTTGGTCCCATTCGCCTCCAAGTGCTATATCCAGCTGTCTCTTGATTACATTCAGTGTTTTAATATTGGGATTTTGGGATATTTGAGAAGTGTTTGGGGAGAGTGTTGGGAGGAAGATTGGCTCTACGGTTCCCAAATCTCTCCTGCATTGGGATTTTCCTGCACTCTGAGTCTGCTTCTGCTGTAGACCCATTGACGACCACGATTAATCGCTATCATTATCGTTTTTTTTTTTGCCGACCCGCTTGGCATGAGAAGAAGTCGGGACCAGTATTTCCCAGCGCAGAACAGCCTTTCCCTGCACTGTCATCACTATTTTGCTGGGCCGCTGCTTTCATAAGAATTTTCTTTAACTGATATTAAAGCAGTTAAACGTTCCCAGGAGCCTGCGTTCCTGAGATTAACAAGAACTTGTCTAAATTGATAATTTTCTCAGTACGACATTGTTAACTTTTATCTGCATTGAACCCAGACTGAGAGGCTGTGCATCAGTAAATTGCTAATTCTAATCAACATAAAATTAAATGTTCAACTAATCAGTTTGACAGGCTGGTCCGTGTGGGTACAGTGTAGCTCCTATTATTTAATTGGCTATTTTAAGGCTGCTTATTAAATAAAATGGGAGTAATGCATTGCCTCAGCAAGCTGATTCTTGGCAATCAAATCTATCCAGTGGCCTCAGCGTCTCCAATGTCTTTGCACCAGAATTTTGCACTGTCAGTTCGTTTCTCGAAGCTGCTGACTGACTCTTTCAATGTACCGTGCAAGTACTCCCCTCCTCCACTCAAAATCCCTCAGCGGACCCTAAACCCTCAAATAAATCCCCAATCCCACCCACCTCACTTTCCGATAGCTGCATACATGATGTAGAGATGCTGGTGTTGGATTGGGGAAGACATAGTAAGAAATCCCACAGCACCAGGTTAAAGTCCTGGTTTGTTTGGAATCATGAGCTTTTGGAGCGCTGCTCCTTCATCAGGCAAATAGAGGTTAGTTCACAAATACGGCATATGTAGACAGAGACATAATTGCAAGATAATGATTGGATTGCGAGTCTTCCAACCATTATCTTGCCGTGTTTGTGAACCCAACTCTCCACTCAATTGAAGTGCTCCAAAAGCTTGTGATTCCAAATAAACCTGTTGGACTTTAACCTGGTGTTGTGAGATTTCTTCCTGCACCTACATGAAGCAGCAGCAAGGGAAATGGTGGCCTAGAGGTGTTATTAATCCAGAAACTCTGCCAATGTTCTGGGGACCGGAGTTCAATCCCACCATGGCAGATGGTGGAATTTGAATTCTCAAAGACAAATCCGGAATTAAGAATCTACTAATGATCATGAAACCATTGTCAGTTGTCAAAAAAAGCCCATCTGGTTCACTAATGTCCTTTAGGGAAGGAAATTGGCCACCTCTATCCAGTCTGGCCTACATGTGACTCCAGAGCATAAGCAATGTGGTTGACTCTCAGCTGTCCTCCAGAGTGACTAGGGATGGCTAATAAATGCCGGCCCAGCCAGCGACTCCCCTGTCCCACAAATGAATAAAAGAAAACGTTGAGAGTTTCCAGTTTCCACTATTGTCTGAGCCAAGAAGCGTTTCCTGATATTACCCCTCAATGGTCTATGGAATGCTAACATTCCATTGTAGACTTTAGTCTTTTTTTTCTCTCTCTCCTACCTGTGTGTGCATGGGTTTCCTCTGGGTGCTCCAGTTTCCTGTTACACTCCAAAGGTATGTGGGTTAGGTTCGCTAACCATGCTAAATTAACCCTACTGTTGGGAGGATTAGCAGAGTAAGTATGTGGGGCTACAGGGATCTGGGGTGGGATTGCTGTCAGTGCAGGTTTGATAGGCTGAATGGCCTCATCTTATATTGTAGGGATTCTATGATTCACAATACTGTAAGGGAGGGAGTTCCAAGAATTTGACCTAGTGACAGTGAAGGAACGGCCGATATATTTCCAAATCAGAATGGTGAGGAACTTGTATATGGTGGTGTTCCCATATATCTGCTGCTCTTGTGCTTCTAAATGGTAAAAAACCAGGTTTGGAAGGTCGAGGGAGCTTTGATGAGTTTTTGCAGTATAGATAGTATACACGGAAGGCTGTTACTAGGCATCGGTAGCAGAGAGAATGAATGTTTGTGGATGTGGTATCAATCGTGTGAGCTGCTAAATAATGGATGGTGTTGAGCTTCGAGTGTTGTTGAGAGTAGAGAGTATCCCGTCACACTTCTAACTCAGTGAACTGGTTTTGGGGAATCAGTAGGCTTCCTGAGCCCAGGGCAAGAGAACAGCACTGAGCACCACCAAGCGTGGACTGAATGAGATCTTGGTCATCAAGGAATGGTGATATATTTCCAAGTCAGGATGATTTGGAACATAGAACATTACAGTGCAGAACAGGCCCTTCGGCCCTCGATGTTGCGCCAACCAATTGAGAAAAAGCAATGACCCACTAACCTAAACCGTTCCCTTTTCATCCATAAACCTACCCACGGACCTCTTAAACGCCCTCAAACTTGGCGCATCTTGGCAAACTGCTAGCAGGGCATTCCATACCCTTACCACCCTCTGGGTAAAGAACCTACCTCTGACATCCGTCCTATGACTACCACCCCTTAATTTAAAGCTATGTCCCCTCGTGCTAGCTTTCTCCATCCAAGGAAAAAAGCTATCACTGTCCACCCTATCTAAACCTCTAATCATCTTATATGTTTCAATAAGGTCTCCTCTTAGCCGCCTTCTTTCTAATGAAAACAACCTCAAATCCCTCAGCCTCTTCTCATAAGACCTTCCCTCCATACCAGGCAACATCCTGGTAAACCTCCTCTGTACCCTCTCCAATGCCTCCACATCCTTCTTATAATGTGGGGACCAGAACTGTACACAATACTCCAAGTGCGGTCGCACCAGAGTTTTGTACAGTTGCAACATGATGTTGCGGCTCCGAAATTCAATCCCCCTACCAATAAAAGCCAAGACTTCTTAACAACCCTATCAACTTGACTGCCAAGTCAAGGGGAACTTGCAGGTGGGGGTGTCTCCATGTATCTGTTGCCCTTGTCCTTCTAGATGGAAATGGTTGTGGGTTTGGAAGGTGCTGTTGAAGGTTGGTTGCTGGGTTTGACTTGTGCTGCCTTCTTAGTTTATTAGTCACTGAGAGTCCGATGTTTTGCCTCTCACCTTGCCCCGTAATGATCTTGTATGTCTTGTTTCTTCGGAAGGAACTCTTCAAAATGCAGACAACAATAGAAATATGAGAAAATTTACTCCAACTTAAAAATGAAAGAAGGGGTTTAATAAAGAAGCTTCATTGCTCCAAACTTGGGGCCTCGCCCTGGGTCATCTCCAAGGTCAACGCAGCTCCAGACAGGTTCTTATTTATAATGAGTCAGCTGACAATTACATCATCTTGTAATTAGTTTTATGGATCAACTCACCTTTACTTGAGAAAGGATGTACTAGCATTGGAGAGAGGAGATTCACGAGGTTAACTCTGGAATTGAGAGGGTTGGCTTATGAGGAGAGACTGACTAGACTGGGGATATACTCATGAGAACTTAGAAGAATGAGGGGAGATCTTATAGAAACATTTAAGATTATGAAGGGAATAGATAAGATAGAAGCAGGGAAGTTGTTTCCACTGGTGAAACTAGGGGGCATGGCCTCAAAGTAGGAGGAGCAGATTTAGGACTGAGTTGAGGAGGAACTTCTTCACACAAAGGGTTGTGAATCTGTGTGAAATTCTCTGCCCAGTGAAGCAGTTGAGGCTCCCTCATTGAATGTTTTTAAGGCAAGGATAGATTGAACAGTAAAGGAATTAAGGGTTATGGTGAGTGAGTGGGTAAGTGGAGCTGAGTCCACAAAAAGATCAGCCACGATCTTATTGAATGGCGGAGCAGGCTGGAGGGGCCGGATAGCCGACTCCTGATCCTAGTTCTTATGTACAGTTTGTTACCATTGGTCACATTACATCCAATACAAAGTAGTCACCGGTTACATTCTAACATGGCTGCATGGTTGTTCCTCCAGGCCATCTCGTAAGCGGAGAGACACGTTCGGGATAGCGAACGCCACTCTCCCGGCGAACAACACGGCTGCACCGGACCAGCACAGGAATAATTCCAATCCGGAGAGAAAGCAGGACTATGCCTTCTCCGAGAACAAAGTATGGTACAAGGACAGGACGGTCATCTCCAATCTCCGGCACTTCACCACGTACCGCGTCGACATTCATGCCTGTAACCACGAAGCCCTTAAACTCGGCTGTAGTGTTTCCGCCTTCGTATTTGCTAGAACCATGCCGGCAGGTGAGTGTGGGCAGCTTGGTTCTCATTCGGTTTGGTTTGGCCGAGGGGATTAGCCGGCAGCGGTGGGGAGGTGCTTCACTGAGCTGGGGCTGGGGGAGGAGCGAGCGAGGTGCGGGATTTCCCAGACTCAGAGGCATTGAAAAGGGGAGTTGGGAATGAAAGAACAAAGGATCTGGATTCAGGATGATGTGGGAGCTGCCGATCTAATTGGGAGAGGACCGGCACGCTCCGTATCCCTGTGGGTTTCCTCGTGATTTCCACATCACTCCAAAGATGTGCAGCTTAGATGGATTGGCTCTGTTAAATTGCAGGGAATTAGCAGGGCTTATGGGGATAGGCCCTGGGTGAGAATGTGGTTGGTGCAGACTTGATGGGCCGAATGGCCTCCTCCTGCACCGTTGGGATTTTTAAAAGAATTTAAGATTTAAAATTTCCGGCGTGGAGCTCTATAAAAGGTTTACCATATGAAAAACAGAGGAAAAATTAAATTACTTGTCTCCCCTCCCTCCCTCTTCCATTCTCTCCCCCTCCCCTCTCCCCCTCCCTCCCATTCTCTCCCTCCCCCTCCCCCTCCCTCCCTCCCCCTCCCCCCCCTCCCCCCCCCCCCCTCCTCCCCCCTCCCTCCCTCCCTCCCCCTCCCCTCCCTCCCTCCCCTTTCCCCCCTCCCTCCCTCCCTTCCCTCCCTCCCTCCCTCCCTCCCCTCCCACCCTCCCTCCCCTCCCTCCCTCCCCCTCCCTCCCCTCCCTCCTCCCCCTCCCTCCTCCCCCCTCCCTCCTCCTCCCTTCCTCCTCCCTCCTTCCTCCTCCTCCCTCCCTCCCTCCCTCCCCCTCCCTCCCCTCCCTCCCTCATCCCCCTCCCTCCCTCCCTCTCTCCTCTCTCTCTCTCTCTCTCTCTCTCTCTCTCCCCCTCCCTCCCTCCCTCTCTCTCTCCCTCTCTCTCTCCCTCCCTCTCTCCTTTCCTTCCCTTGCTCTATTCCCCGTTCTTTCACTCACAGAGAAAGCTGATAATATACCCGGTGTTGTCATGTGGGAACCTGGCGATGATGATAACAGCATTTACCTCAGGTGGCCGGAACCCCCCAATCCGAATGGCCTGATCCTGATGTACGAAGTGAAGTACAGCCGAGGGGATAGTGAGGTGAGTGAGCGCATCGGAGAACAGGACTGGTGTCAGACAGAGAGTGCGCACGTGCGCGCACCCACACAGATACACACACACACACAGACACAGGGTCTTAGCTCAAAAACCAAACTGGCTCAGACAAAATGCACCAAAAGACCTGTGATGCTGTTCACAAAGGGCTGAAATAAAATTCCTTGATCCACTCCCCGGAATGAACATAAGCTTAGGGGCAGAATTCCCTCTGCCATTTAGTAAGACCATTTTTTGATTTGATTTGATGTATTATTGTCATATGTATTAACGCACAGTGAAAAGTATTGTGTCTTGCACACTATACAGACAAAGCATACCATTCATTGAGAAGGAAAGGAGAGAATGCAAAGTGTAGTGTTACAGTCATAGCTAGGGAGTGGAGAAAGATCAACTTAATGTGAGATAGGTCCAGTCAAAAGTTTGACAGTAGCAGGGAAGAAGCTGGTTTTGAGTTGGTCGGTACGTGACCTCAGACTTTTGTATCTTTTTCCCCGAGGGAAGAAGGTTGAAGAGGGAATGTCCGGGGTGCGTGGGGTCCTTAATTATGCTGGCTACTTTCCTGAGGCAGTGAGAAGTGTAGGCATAGCTGATAGAATCAGTGAATCATACAGCATGGAAAGAGGCCCTTCAGCCCATCATGTCTGCAATCAAGCATCTGTCTATTCCAAACCTATCTCTATCATAATCCCACTTCCAGCACTTTGCTCAGTGCTATAGCGTTTCGAATGCTTATCTAAATACTTTGTAAATATTGTGAGGGTTTCCACCTTTCTGTGATCACAACCCTTATAACCCTTGATGGTCGAATATCTGTCTAACCCCGCCGTGAATATATTCAATGATCCAGCCTCTTCTGCTCGGGGAGAGAATTCCAAGTTCTAAACAAGAATCTGGAGGCCAAAGAAGTCAATGTGTTTATTACTAATCGCAGTTTACAGTATCTACCTTGTTGAGGGAATTCATCGTAGAATCCCCATAGTGGATAAGGAGGCCATTCAGCCCATCAAGTCTGCACTGACCACAATCCCACCCAGGCCCTAACCCCTTAACTTCACACATTTATCCTGCTAATCCCCCTGTTTCAATTTAGCACGGCCAATCCACCTAACTCCCACATGTTTGGATGATGGAGGGGAACCAGAGCACCCGGAGAAAGCCCACGTAGAAACAGGGAGAATGTGCAGACTCCACGCAGACAGTGACCCAAGGCTGGAATCGAACCCATATCCCTAGTGTTGTGAGGCAGCAGTGCTAACCACTGCACCACCAACTTGAACCAAAAGACTAGTCTGATTTGATTCTTCCACTGCAGACTGTGAGTGATGAGAGGTGAGGGGACAGCCTCCAGTGATGATAAGATATCGATGGTCCCCTTTGCGGTTTTCCCGTGGCGGACAGTGCGAGCTTCCTGTATGACTGCTTTTCATCTGATTAACTTTGTGTTTCTGTCCCAAGTTGGCTGTAGCTAGATACTGTGCCCAGTCCATTGGTCAAACCAGCCTCCCATCCACTGACTCTGCCTACATTCCCCACTGCCTTGGAAAAGCAGCCAGCATAGTTAAGGATCCCATGCACCCCGGACATTCTCTCTTCCACCTTCCTTCTCAGGAAAAAGATACAAAAGTCTGAGGTCACGTACCGACCAATTGAAGAACAGCTTCTTCCCTGCTGCTGTCAGACTTTTGAATGGACCCACCTCGCATTAAGCTGATCTTTCTCTACACCTTAGCTATAGCTAACACTACATTCTGCACTCTCTCCTTTCCTTCTTTATGTACGGAATGAGCAAAGAACAAAGCTTTTTAAATGGGGTGGCATGGTAGCACAGTGCTTAGTGCTGCTGCTTCACAGTTCCGGGGACCTGGGTTTGATTCCCAGCTTGGGTCACTGTCTGTGTGGAGTTTGCACATTCTCCTAGTGTCTGTGTGGGTTTCCTCTGGTTTCCTCCCACGGTCCAAAGATGTGCGGGTTAGGTTAATGGGCCATGCTAAAATTGCCCCTTAGTGTTCTGAGATGTGTGGATTAGTAGGTAAATATGTAGGGATAGTGGGTAGGGCCTGGGTGGGGATTATGGTCGGTGCAGACTCTATGGGCTGAATGGCCTCCTTCTGCATTGTGAGGGTTTCTATGATCTATGATGCTTTGTCTGTGATGTTATCTACCTTTGGACTATTTCAGGTGCTGCAAGAATGTGTTTCCAGGCAGCAGTATAAGCTGTGCAATGGTGGATGTAAGCTGGACAGACTGAGCCCTGGGAATTACACTGCTGAGGTTCGAGCCACCTCACTGTCTGGCAATGGCTCATGGACAGATCCGGTGATGTTCTACATAAAGGCAAAACGTAAGTGGCAGGCAGGAGGACTTGAACAGTTTGCATCATCATGGGCTAATCCATTGATGAACACCTTTGGGTGCCACTTTGTGGGGCTGCTGCTGTTTCCAGAACATTGTAGGAGACCTGGTGGAAGGCAGAAAGCTTTGGGACGAGTGAGGTAAATGGGCCGAAATTGAAACGGAGGGTGATGGAAGCCCTTGGATTGTGGGAGGATGGGAATGTCGAGGACAGAGGGAGGAGATTCCGCCCGTTCCAGATCCCGGGAATGAGTGAGCTGGAGCGGAAGATGTCGGGATGAGTCGCAGGAGCAGGATCTGTGTATTGAAGCTCAAAACACGGCTGGGCCATAGCGGACTATTGAAGACCATCTCCATCCTGTTGTTGGTGGGGAGAAAAGAATAGTGAAATCAGCACACAAACCTTGATATTTTGTTTTGAATTTGTCTCCACAGCCCCTGGACCTGATAATCTCATGCAGCTGGTCATTGCATTGCCCATTGCCGTGATGTTGGTGTTGGTTAGTCTGGTGTTGACACTATACTTCTTCAATAAGAAGAGGTAAGGCTCATGTTGTTAACTTACCTCAGGATGTGGAGATGCCGGCATTGGATTGGGGTAAACACAGTGAGAAGTCTCAGAACACCAAGTTAAAGTCCAACAGGTTTATTTGGAATCACGAGCTTTCGGAGCACTGCTGCACTCACCTGATGAAGGAGCAGCGTTCTGAAAGCTCATAATTCCAAATAAACCTGTTGGACTTTAAACTGGTGTTGTGAGGCTTGTTTCCGAGTTACCTCAGACGGTTAACTGTTATTTGACTCTAGTCTAAATCTGTCAGTGTTGCAGTCGTACTTCATGTCTGCTGCTGCTTCATCCCCTCACCATTGCCACTCTCCCACCTCCCTACCATCTCTCTGTTGCCACCTCCACTCCTCTGCTATCTCTCTGTCATCGTTGTAAGAGGCAAAGGGGTGTAGTGGTAGCGAGACGTAGTGGGTAACTCTGCTGTCTCGCAGTGCCAAGGACCTGGGTTCGATTCCCGGCTTGGGTCACTGTCTGATTCATAGAGATTTGCAGCATGTTAACAGGTCCTTCGGCCCAACTTGTCCATTTCACCCTTTTTTAAAAACCCCTAAACTAATCCCAATTGTCTGCATTTGGCCCATATCCCCCTATACCCATATTACCCAAATGCTTTTTAAAAGATAAAACTATACCCAGCTCTACTGCTATCTCTGGCAGCTTGTTCCAGACACTCACTACCTTCTGTGTGAAAAGCTTACCCCTCTGGACACTTTTGTATCTCTCCCCTCTCCCCTTAAACCTATGCCCTCTAATTTGAGACTCCCCTACCTTTGGGAAAAGATGGTGTGTTGAAGGTAGTGTGTTCTGTGTTGAACTTGTCCCCTTGTCTGTGTGCATTTCGTCCGAGTGCTCCAGTTTTCTCCCACAGTGGGTTAGATGGATTGGCCATGATAAATTATCCCTTAGCGTCAGGGTAAATATGCGGGGTGATGGGGCTAGGGCCATGTAGTGGGAAAACTCATACAAAACTGGATAGATTGGAACATGTTTCTCTGGAGTGTAGAAGGCTGAGGGATGATCTTATAGAGGTCTATAAAATAATGAGGGGCACAGATCAGCTAGAGAGTCAACATCTTTTCCCAAAGGTAGGGGAGTCTAAAATTAGACAGCATAGGTTTAAGGTGAGAGGGGAGGTACAAAAGTGTCCAGAGGGACAATTTTTTTCACACAGGGTGGTGAGTGTCTGGAACAAACTGCCAGAGGTGGTAGTAGAGATGAGTACAATTTTCTCTTTTAAAAAGCATTTAGACAGTTACATGGGTAAGATAGATATAGAGGGATATGGGCCAAACATGGGCAGCTGGGACTAGCTTAATAGTTTTTAAAAAAGGGATGGCGTGGACAAATTGGGCCGAAGGGCCTATTTCCATGCCTTAAACTTCTGTGACTGTAATCTTTGAGAGATTGTGCTCTTAGCTGAGGTTTTATTGTTACTAATGTCTCTCTCTCTTGTACAGAAACAGTGACAGACTTCCAAACGGAGTGCTGTATGCGTCTGTGAATCCCGAATACTTCAGCGCTGCTGACAGTAAGTATCGATGCAGACTCTCGCTGCCCACTGTATCGGGAGGTGGGGGGGGAGAGGAGATGGGCGCAGTGCGACGAGGGAACATCTGATAGAACCTGAATCAGCACTGTTCCTCTCTGCACAGACCTGTCTGAGCATTATCCAGTTTTTACGTCAGATTTCCGGCATCTGCACATATTGCTTCTGTATTTTGGCTCCCGAGTCTGTCCCTGTGTTTTGATCTCTCATCCCCTCTATCCTGTGATCCGATAGGCAGCATGGTAACACGTTAAAGTGATTCAATTTATTGCTGTCACGTGTTGGGATACAGTGAAAAGTATTGTTTCTTGTGTGTTATACAGACATAGCGTACCATTCGTAGAGTACATGGAGTGCACAGTGATTAGCACTGCAGCATCACAGCACCATGGACCCAGGTTCGATTCCTGGTTTGGGTCACTGTCTGTGTGGAGTCTGCACGTTCTTCCCGTGTCTGCATGGGTTTCCTCCTAAAGTGTGAAAGACGTGCTGGTTAGGTGCATTGGCCAGGCTAAATTCTCTGTCAGTGAACCCGAACAGGTGCCAGAGTGTGGCAGCTAGGGGATTTTCACAGTGACTTCATTGCAGTGTTAACATAAGCCTTATTTGTGACATTAATAAATTAACTTTAAAAGTGTGCAGAGCAATGAGAAGAAAGCGGGGTAGTGGATTTAAATGGATTCGTTCTTTTATAAATTTGGTATGGTCGCAGTGGACAGAGAAGCCCCTCTCTGCATCGTGAGACTCTAAGATTAATTAGCACCAAGATTATATTGTTTATCCCAATTCCCATTGCCCCCCCCCCCCGGAGCTTTGCCTTATCCTTGTTTTCATTGCGGTGTTATTCATTCCAGTGTACGTCCCGGATGAGTGGGAGGTCCCACGCGAGAAGATCACCATGAGCCGGGAGTTGGGCCAAGGCTCCTTTGGGATGGTCTACGAGGGGGTGGCCAAGGGTGTGGTGAAGGGAGATCCAGAGACCCGAGTGGCCATCAAGACCGTCAATGAGTCGGCCACGATGCGTGAGCGCATCGAATTCCTCAACGAGGCATCGGTGATGAAGGAGTTCAACTGCCATCACGTGGTAGGTGTAACGAGGGAGATTCTGATTTCTAGGGAGCTAGTGTAGCACTTTGAGGAGGCGATGGCCCAGTGGTATTATTGCTAGACTATTAATCCAGACACTAATATTGTGGGGACCCGGGTTCGAATCCCACCACAGCAGATAGTGGAATTTGAATTCAATAAAAAAAAAATCTGGAATGAAGAATCTACCGATGATCATGAAACCATTGTCGATTGTCAGAAAAACCAACCTGGTTCACTAATAACCTTTAGGGAAGGAAATCTGCCATCCTTACCCGGTCTGGCCTACATGTGACTCCAGACCCACAGCAACGTGGTTGACTCTCATCTGCCCTCTGGAATAGCCAAGTGTTGAAGGCAGCAGTTCACCTTCCAATTTCCCTGCCATGTAATCATATTAAAGACTAGGTGAGGGGGTGGACTGGTGGTATTATTGCTAGACTATTAATCCAGAAACTCAGCTAATGTTCTGGGGACCCGGGTTCGAATCCCACCACAGCAGATGGTGGAATTTGAACTCAATAAAAAAAATCTGGAAGACCATAAACCATTGTCAGAAAAATCCATCTGGTCCCCTTTAAAGAACAAAATCTGCTGTCTTGATTTGATTTGATTTATTATTGTCACACGTACTAACAAACAATGAAAAGTATTGTTTCTTCCGCACTATTACAGACAAAGCATACCCTTCATAAAGAAAGTAAGGAGAGAGTGTAGAATGTAATGTTACAGTCCTTACTCTGACCTACATATGACTCCAGAGCCACAGCAATGTGGTTGACTCTTAACTGCCCTCCAAAGGCAATTAGGGATGGGCAATAAATGTTGGTCCAGCCAGCAATGCCCATGAAATAATTTTTAAAAACCCCTGCTGGATTCTGGGGTAATTAACTTTGGAGACAGAGGACTTCAAACTCGGATTATGTCAGGAGAACGGATTTTGATCTGAATAACACTGAAACATAAGATTCTCAGAGGCTTGTTAAAGTGGGTGATGAGAGGATGGTAACCCCTTATGGGGGTATCTAAAATGAGGTGAGACAGTTTCAGAATGAGGGGGTCTCTCATCAAAGATGGAGGTGAGGAGGAATTTCTTCTCAGAGTTTCCAGGGAGTAGTGGAGGCTGGATCATTGATCTTGGGTCACGTATTCAAGTGTAGGGTTTATTCATTCCTCTGAATAGACAAAGGTGGCACTGGTACGAGGAATTCCTTTTGTCGAATAGAACTTCAAATTAAATCATTACAAAGTGAACAGAGAAGTGAAAAACTGGAGCGAGAAAGAGAGACTGGCTTTTTCTGAAAGTCCTGTATTATGGATGGCACAGTGGTACAGTGTGTTAGTACTGCTGCCTCACAGCTCCAGAGAGCTGGGTTCAATTCCCAGTTGGGTCACTGTGTGTGTGGAGTTTGCATATTCTCCCTGTGTCTGTGTGGGTTTCCTCTGGATGCTCTAGTTTCCTCCCACAGTCTGAAAGACGTGCTGGTTAGGGTGCATTGTCTGTGCTAAATTCTCCCTCGGTGTACCCGAACAGGCGCTGGAATGTGACAACTAGGGGATTTTCTCTTCATTGCAATGTTAATGTAAGCCTAGTTGTGTCATTAATAAGTAAACTTTAACTTTTCGATCCAAGCTCCAAACAGCCTGAGCAGCTCCTGAAAGCAGACTGCCAGCTAAATGTACAGTTCCACAGTATATCCATCCTTATCTCGAGGCCTCCCAGATGTTGTTTATGAGAAGCTTTGTTTGGCTTAGAAAAAAGCCTGGTTTTTGCTTGCGTTATACTTTCAAAAAAACGCAGCCAATTTTCCAGCGAACCCAGCTGAGCTTTAAAATGTGGTCAAGTTCAGGCTGCTTTAAACTTAGCATTTCAATAACGATCACATAGGCAGCAATATCTGAAAATGAAGTCTTTTGCATAAATGCCGCAAATCATACAGGTGTTCAACACAAGGTTGGACAGATTGTAGACTGGCAAGCGAGTCGAGGGTTACGAGAGACAGGTAAGAAAGTGGAGTTAAGGCCACTGTCAGATTGACAATGATTGACAGGCAGAGTATACTTGAAGGGCCGAATGGCCTACATGTATTCCTATTTCTTCAAACCTATAAAGTACGAAGAACAAAGAAGATTACAGCACAGGACCAGGTCCTTCAGCCCTCCAAGCCTGCACCAACCGTGCTGCCCCGATTGAACTAAAACTTTCCGGGGGACCATATCCCTCTATTCCCATCCTATTCGTGTATTTGTCCAGATGCCCCTCAAAAGTCACTATCGTGTCTGTTTCCACCACCTCCCCACAGCAGCGAGTTCCAGGCATCCACCATGCACTGTGTAAAAAAAAAAACAAAACAAAATCTGCCTTCTACATCTCCTTTAAACTTTGCCCCTTGTATCTTAAACCTGTGCCCCCTAGTAATTGACTCTTCCACCCTGGGAAAAAGCTTTGACTATCCACTCTATCCATGCCTCTTATAATCTTGTAGATTTCTATCAGGTCTCCCCACAACCTTTGTCCCTCCAGTGAGAACAAACCAAGTTTCTCCAACCTCTCCTCATAACTAATGCCCTCGATTTCAGGGAACATCCTGGTAAATCTTTTCTGTACCCTCTCCAAAGCCTCCACATCCTTCTGGTAGTGTGGCGACCAGAATTGAACACTATATTCCAAGTGTGGCCTAACTAAGGTTCTACAAAGCTGCGACATGACTTGCCAATTTTTAAACTCAATATCCCAGCTGACGAAGGCAAGCCACCGCCTTCATCTGCGTTGCCACTTTCAGTGACCTGTGTACCTGTAACCTTCCTACCAATTCAGTGACCTGCCTACCAATACTCGAAATGGGTTCTGCCATTTATTGTATATCTCCCATCTGTATTAGTCCTTCCAAAATGAATTACCTTTATCCAGATTAAACTCCATCTGCCATCTCTCCGCCCCAGTGGTTTAACAACTTGCGCCGGTCAATGCCTTCCACAGAGTAAAACTCCCTGGTCCCAAAAGACCCTGAAATAACTTGCTGTATCGGAGATGTGATGAGGCAGGATAACAATGAGAATGATTCAGACGTGCGTGCCAGTTAAACACAGCTGGAAGGTGCTGCGCGGTTTATTGATTGTTGGCTGCTTCTCTCGGTTCTGTAGGTACGTCTGCTTGGTGTAGTATCACAGGGACAGCCGACCTTGGTCATCATGGAACTGATGACCCGTGGGGATTTGAAGAGCTACCTGAGGTCACTGCGGCCAGACGCAGAGGTGAGCGCTGTATCCAGCACCGCGGCTGATCACTTGGGAGTTAGCAGGGAGCATTCCTCGGTCACTTTACAGGGCGTTAAAAGCAGAATTGTGCCGAAACTTCAGAACGTTTGTGAATGTGAAGATCGGCCTCCCATCTGGAAGCCGAGAGCTTCAATCTGATTCGAGAAGTCCCCACTGAAACAAATCCAGATTTAACGCCGTTTATTTTCTTTGGTGAAATAGTTGTTCCTCTGTCAGATATTTCTTGTTTAATGGTTTTTTTTTTGTGATGCCAACAACCAGCAGTTGTTGCCCCTGGGAGGTGGTTGGTAGGAGGGGAGGGGGTCACCTTCCTGTGGTGCTGCTTTGGTGAAATCGATTCTGCAAAGGGAGCTTTCTGTCTCCTGACCCTGGTGTGTGTCTCTTGGTAGGTGTGTACCTGGGGGGAGGAGGCTGGCTGTGTGTCCATGCCTTCGGGGGAAGGAGGATTGTGTCCCTGCAAGGGGGGATGCTCCTGTGCCTGGGGAGGGAGGGGGACTGTGTGCCCATGTCTTGGGGGAGGTTGGGGGGGTGGAATCCATGTTTCGGGAGGGAGGGATATGTGTCCATGTCTGAAGGGGTAGCAGAGGTGCCCAGGTCTGTGGGGATTTTGTGTGCCTGAGTCTACAGGCAGTGAGTGGGGTGGGGGGAGATGTATGTCTGGGAGGGGTGCTGGAGGTGGAGGGAGAATGTGTCTACATCTGGGAAGGGGACAAGGAGGGAGAATGTGCCCAGGTCTGGGAGAAGTGCAGAGGGGAGAATGTGCCTATGTCTGCCAGGGGTACGGTGGGGGGGGCAATGTGTCTATGTCTGGGAGAGGGGCAGGGGGGGAGAATGTGTTTATGTCTGGGAGAGGAGCGGAGGGGAGAATGTGCCTATGTGTGGGAAGTGGGGGTGGGCTGTCTGTGCCTCTATGTTGAGGGAGGGTGCCCGGGTTTGGGTTTGGGGAGGTCGCACACGTGCACGTGCCCCTCTCAGTCACCCGCTGGAGTTACAGAAGCATTCTTAGTTGCCCTGCAGGTTGGCATAATTGACTCAAACGCCACGTTCTGCTCCGATTCCCGACCTCATCATTGGAATCCCATTCTCCAGTGTGTCACAAAGCTCAAATTTGTATGAGCTGAGAGCAATGGCAAGCTGGTTTCTGGAAATTTCCATCCTCTCTGGAGGACAGGGCTGTAGCCCATTGGGCTGGCATAGAATATAGAACATTACAGCGCAGAACAGGCCCTTCGGCCTTCGATGTTGCGCCGACCATGGAGGGAGATCTATTCTGCGTCATCCTCAATCCCGCTAAACAGCAGTGCGGGGATAGGGGGGAGGGGATGAGCCCATGTTCCGATCAGATGTGGTCTCGTTGAATGGCAGAGCAGACTCGGGAAACCATTGGATATGAGGAGCAGAATTAGGTCATTTGGCCCATCGAGTCTGCTCTGCTATTCAATGAGATGATGACTGATCTGAGACAGATGGTCTCCTCCTGGTTGGTTTGGTTGTCTGCTTGCCCTCGAGTGAGCATGCTGCTGAGCTGACCCTGACCAGTGGAGGTCGGGAGAAAAAAACCAAGGATTCATCGGAACAAATTTTGTGATTCAGCAGATCTGCTTAGAGGAAGAGTCTGGTCTAGCCAGATGCACAGGGACCTGGGATGGTTGATTCTAGATTTAATAGAAAGATAGCAAAGGAGAAAATGCTGGAAAATGCTGTAGGGAGAGAAAAGAGCTGACGTTTCAAGTCCAGCTGACCCTTTGTCAAAGCCAAAAGGCAAAGTGGGAGATATTTATACTACAGGGGGAGGAAATGGAAGATGAGTCATAGCCACAGAATCCAGGGGAAAGGCTGCTGATAGTTGTCCACAGAGAGAATAAAGAGTGTGAAAGGCCAAACGGCAGAGAAGCTGGAGATAAAGATGTTGGGGGTTTGGCGGGGGGGAAGGGGATAGAGGTAGAGTGTAGAACAGGGGAAAGAGCGGGGTGGAGAAAAGGTAAGGGAGGGGGGATGAAGTGTTGGGAAAGTGTTTGGGGGGTGGGGCAGCGAGAAGAAAAATGAAGAAAGACCATAAATAAAAGGTGAAGAACAGTTTTAAAAAAAAAAAATTCTATAATATAGAATGAAAATGAAGAGGCCAGGGTGGGGTGGAGTGGGTGTTCTAACCTTCTGGGGGTGCAGATGAGATTCACCAGGATGCTGCCTGGGATGGAACATTTAAGTTATGAAGAGAGGTTGGGTAGACTTGGGTTGGTTTCAGATTCCGGCATCCGCAGTAATTTGTCTTTTAAGAGAAGGATAGGTCTAACCCTGCAAGTTTCATGTTGAATGTTGTGGATCTCCCAACAGAACAACCCAGGGCAGGGACCACCCTCGCTGAAGAAGATGACACAGATGGCGGGCGAGATTGCAGATGGCATGTCTTACCTCAACGCAAATAAATTTGTACACCGTGATTTAGCAGCTCGTAACTGTATGGTGGCAGAGGACTATACTGTAAAAATCGGAGGTAGGTTTTCCCGAGTACCAGAGGGGTCACGGTGGAGTTGTGCGGAACTTTGGTGAGGCCACGGCTGGAGCATTCTGATCGCCACGTTATTGCCATGATGTGGAGATGCTGGCGTTGGACTGGGGTGGGCACAGTAAGTAGTCTCACAACACCAGGTTAAAGTCCAACAGGTTTATTTGGTAGCACGAGCTTTCAGAGCACTGCTCCTTCATCGAGTGAGTGACTCAGCTGATGAAGGAGCAGCACTTCGAAAGCTCGTGCTGCCAAATAAACCCGTTGGACTTTAACTTGGTGTTGTGAGACTTATTACTGTGCCACATTATAGGAAGGACACGAACGGACTGGAGGGGGTGCAAGAGGAGATTCACCAGGATGCTGCCTGGGATGGAGCGTTTAAGTTATGAAGAAAGGTTGGATAGGTTTGGGTTGCTTTCTCTGGAGCAGAGAAGTCTGAGGGGGGCGACCTGATTGAGGTGCTCAAGATTGAGGGGATAGGGAACAGTTGTTGAAGGGTCAGTTACGAGGGGACATAAGTTAAAAGTGAGAGGTGGGAAGTTTGGAGGGGGGATTTGAGGAAAACCTTTTTTTTTAACCCAGACGGTGGTGATGTCTGGAACACACTGCCTGCGGTGGGGGGTGAGCAGTGTCAGACGGTACTTTCTTTCAGAAGAGTCACACCCCAGGCGCGATTTTACAGCCTCATTTGACCCCAGAAAATCCCACCCAGGGTCAACTCCATTGTCGCCTCTCGCCTGCTCCGATTCCGTGGCAGGCAGCCCGGTAAAATTCCAGCACTCATCTTTCCCTCCTGTTTGAACATTGGGTGAAGGCAGAATCAGAGTTCATTGTTCACCCACCTCACAGTTACAGGCAGCCAATACTGACCACCCAGGAGGAATGGGCAGGTGACAATCTGTGCCTGATTTGAAATGATTTATTATTGTCACGTGTATTAACATAAGGTGAAAAGTACTGTTTCTTGGGCGCTCTACAGACGAGGCATACCATTCGTAGAGAAGGAAAGGAGAAAGTGCAGAATGTGCTGTTACGGTCGTAGCTAGGGCGCAGAGAAAGATCAACTTAGTGCGAGGTAGATCCGTTCAAAAGGGACAGGTCCGACAGCAGCAGGGAAGAAACTGTTCTTGAGTCGGTTGGTATGTAACCTTTGTATCGTTTTCTCAATGAAAGAAAGTGGAAGAGGGAATGTCCGTGGGGTCATTCTCTGGCTGCTTCTCTGAGACAGTGGGACGTGTAGATGGAGTCGATGGATGGGAGACTGGTTTGTGAGATGGATTGGGCTACATTCAAAATGTTTTGTAGTTCCTTGTGGTCTTGGGTAGAGCAGGAGCCATACCAAACTGTGATACAACCAGAAAGAATGCTTTCTATGGTGCATCTGTAAAAGTTGGTGAGAGTTGTAGCTGACAGGCCAAATTTCCTTCAACTTCTGAGAAAGTAGAGGCATTGCTGGACTTTCTTAACTACAGCGTCAGCATGGGGAGACCAGGAGAGGTTGTCATTGATAAAACTTGACACTCTTAACCATTTCTACTTCATCTCCATTGATGTAGACAGGGACATGTTCTCCTTTACGCTTCCTGAAATCGATGAATATCTCCTTCATGGTGTTGACATTGAGGGAGAAATTATTGTTGCTGAACCAGGTCACCAGATTCTCTCTCTCTCATTCCTGTACTTTGTCTCATCATTGTTTGAGATCCGACCCACTATGGTGGGGATATCAGCAAACTTGAAAATCGAGTTGGAGGGGAATTTGGCCGCACAGTCATAGGTGTATAAGGATATAGTAGGGGGCTGAAAACACAGCCTTGTGGGGCACCGGTGTTGAGGATGATCGTGGAGGAGGTGTTGTTTTTGCCTGTTCTTACTGATTGTGGTCTGTGGGTTAGGAAGTTCAGGATCCAGCCTCAGAGGGAGGAGCCGAGGCCCAGGCCATGGAGTTTGGAGATGAGTTTTATAGGAATAATGGTGTTGAAGGCTGAGCTGTAACCAGTAAATAGGAGTCTGATATATCTGGGTGTTCCAGGCTTGAGTGCAGGGCCAGGGAGATGGTGTCTGCTGTGGATCTGTTGCAGCGATAGGCAAACTGTAGTAGATCCAGGCAGTCCGGGAGGCTGGAATTAATTTGTGCCTGACTAATCTTTTGTACCACTTCATAATGATGGATGTCAGAGCCACCGGATGATAGTCATTAAGACACAATGCTTGGTTTTCCTTCGGAAGCGGGATGATGATGCTCATCTTGAAGCAGATAGGGACCTCAGATTGGTGCAAAGAGAGGTTAAAGATGTGTGCGAATACCCCTGCCGGATAATCCGGGCAGGAGCTGAGCGCTCAACAAGAGTGGCACAGTGGGTTAGCACCACTGCCTCTCAGCGCCAGGGACCCGGGTTCAATTCAGGTCACTGTCTGTGTGGAATCTGCACCTTCTCCCCGTGTCTGTGTGGGTTCCCTCCGGGTGCTCCGCTTTCCTCCCACAGTTCAAAGATGTGCGAGTTAGGTGAATTGGCCGTGCTGAATTGTCCCTTAGCGTTCCAAGATGTGTAAATTACACGGATTAGCGATGGGAAATGTGTGGGACTGCAGGGTGAGAGAGGGGGCCTGGGTTAAAATGCCTATATCAGAGAATTGGTGCAGACTCAGTGTGGGCCGAATGGCCTCTTGCACAGTCGGAATTCTATGTGACACTGAGCCGATCAGATCCAGCAGCTTGAGAGCCGCGGTGATCACCAGCTGATATTTCCCTGAACCTCCATTCGTTATCTGAAAGAATTAAACTTCTCAAAGCGTTCACTCTTCCGGGTTCAGTTTATTCCAACAAAAAGCCGTGACCCCGTTAACAAAACGTCTGCCCTTCTCCCGCAGATTTTGGGATGACGCGGGACATCTATGAGACAGATTATTACCGGAAAGGAGGGAAGGGGCTGCTCCCCGTGCGCTGGATGTCCCCAGAATCGCTGAAGGACGGCGTCTTCACCACACACTCCGATGTCTGGTACAAGGGTCTCCTTATTCTCCCGTGACCTTCGAACTCTGAACTTTGCTGCATTGCCACAAAGCAAGGACTCTTGTTGCTGCCTGGTTTTCAAAAATGCCCAAACTATTTGCTGGAACAGAAATATGCATTCTGAACAGACCTGTTGCAGGAATCACGAAGAAAATTACAGCACAGGAAGAGGCCCTTCGGCCCCTCCAAGCCTGCACTGACCATATTGCCCAACTGAACTAAAATCCCATACCTTCTGGGGGATTCCCTCTATTCCCATCCTGTTCATATATTTGTCAAGACACCCTTAAAACTCACTACTGTATCCGCTTGCACTATCTCCCCTGGCAATGAGTTCCAGGCACCCACCATCCTCTGGATAGAAAAACCTGCCTTATACATCTCCTTTACACCTTGCCCCTCGCACTGTAAACCTGTGCCCCTTAGTAATTGACTCTTCCACCCTGGGAGAAAGTTTCTGATTATCCATTCTGTCTGTGCCCCTCATAATCTTGTAGACTTCTATCAGGTGACCCCTTAACGTCCGTCGCTTCAGCGAGAACAAACCAAGTTTTTCCAAGGTAAGGAATCAGTCACCACCAGACAGGAATAGATTGAAGGTTACCCAAGCCTGCCCGAATGAAATCATAAGATTGTAAGACGTAGGAGCAGAATTAAGCCACTCGGCCCCTCGAATCTGCTCCACCATTCACTCACGACTGATATTTTTCTCATCCCCATCCTCCTGCCTTTTCCCCATAACCCCCGATCCCCTTATTAAAGAACCTATCTATCTCTGTCTTAAAGACACTCAATGACCTCCACAGCCTTCTGCAGCAAAGAGTTCCACAGATTCCCCACTCTCTTGCTGAAGAAATTCCTCCCCATCTCTGTTTTAAAGGATCGTCCCTTTAGCCTGAGGTTGTGCCTCTGATTCTAGTTTTTCCTACTAGTGGAAACATCCTCTCCACGCCCACTCTATCCAGGTCTTCACTATCCATCTACACTCCAACAAGTACACACCCAGAGTCCTCCAGCATTCCTCTGGCCTTGCCTGCTCCTGTAGCCTCTGCCCAGGTTGGGTAACAACCACTGTTTTTGAAAATTTGATGACCTCCTGCTTGTCTGCTCCTGGCAGGGCACAGTCCGGTGACTCTCTGTGACTGGGAGAGAAACCGGGGCTTTAAACCGGCTCCCCAGAGACTGCTGTCTACCGCAGCATTTGATCCTGTGTTAGATATCCTGACATCTTAATTAACGGGGCTTCCTGCAAGCTATGAGCAAAGGAATAAGTTATCCTTTCTTATTGCTCGAGCCGAGAGCTTTTTAAACGTTTGAAGAGATTCAGATAACCTTATTAAAATCTGCTTTGTGAGTGCCTCTCTCTCAGCTACCTTTTTGCCCAGTGGGGATTGGATCAGTCTGCATACAAAGACTTTTTTTAAACTTAAAAACCTTTGAGGTGGGGGGGATAAAAGAATAGTTTGCTCAAAATCCTCCCTCCCTCCTCCTCCTCCGATTTCCCCAGGGCGCCGACTCACTCCTAGGTTACTGTTCCACCAAAGCCCACAGCTCACACCGCACTGTGCAAGATAGTAGCTGTTCAACTACGCGCTGCATTGCAGACCAGACCAGTCCTGCTTTCACCTGCCCTGACGCACCATAGCAACGTGA
This sequence comes from Sphyrna mokarran, assembly GCA_024679065.1. Taxonomy (NCBI): domain Eukaryota; kingdom Metazoa; phylum Chordata; class Chondrichthyes; order Carcharhiniformes; family Carcharhinidae; genus Sphyrna; species Sphyrna mokarran. The sequence goes on from JAGIQG010000033.1 coordinate 4,811,504, forward strand.
CAGCACAGGAGGAGGCTGTTCGGCCCATTCTGTCCATGCTAGTCCACTGACTGGACAGCAAGGAAAAGGATGTGAGCAGAGTGACCATCCACTGATGGTGCGGCACACTGGTTAGCAGTTCTGCCTCACAGCGCCAGGGACCTGGGTTCGATTCCTGGCTTGGGTCACTGTCTGTGTGGAGTTTGCACATTCTCCCCGTGTCTGCGTGGGTTTCTTCCCACAGTCCAAAGAAATGTGTAGCTTAGGTGGATTGGCCGTGATAAATTTCCCCTTAGTGTCCAAAGATATTTAGGTTAGATAGATTGACGATGGCAAATCTACAACCATAGCTGAAGGGCCTTGTGGGATTCCCTTTTGGAGAGTCGGTGCAGACCCGATGGGCTGAATGGCCCCTCTCTACACTGCAAGGATCCTTTACTGAGGGAATTGCAGAGGTGAGAAGGGGCTGATGGAACATTCATAGAGTGATTAAAAATCCAGCGACGCTCAGGGTGGTAAAGACCCCCCGAGGGTTTGTACCCAGTGGAGGTGGGGCTGGTGCTGTGTTGGGGGGAGATGGATTCTTTGCGGGACTGTAATGAATGGTGTGTGTTTGTTTCCAGGTCGTTTGGTGTGGTTCTCTGGGAGATAGCCACCTTAGCGGAGCAGCCATACCAGGGCATGTCCAATGAGCAGGTACTGCGCTTTGTGATGGAGGGAGGCCTACTGGAGAGACCAGAGTCGTGTCCAGACAGCATGTAAGTGACACACTGCCCCTCGCTCCGACACCCCCCCGCCCCCGCCACTGAGTGGGTGCTGATGCAGAATGCCAGAACCTTGTTACTGTTTGTTTCCACATTGCCAGATGCAGTTGCCGTGGGGAAATTATTGGAGTTTAATTTGGTAATTTGGCAGCCTGACTCAAAGCAGCAAATTGTCTTCCTGACTGTATGGAATAAATCGGCCTTTACAATCACTTAATCTGCAGCGTTTTAAAGTTAAAGTGTCAATTCATCAAATATTTCATTCCAGATTGTGATAAAACAGATGCACTTTCATACTGGGTTTTCCTTTTGCTTGCGTGCCCTTTCTCTCCCCCTTCCCCCATCTCTCCCTACCCCCATCTCTTTCTCTCTCTCACTCCCTCCCCCATCTCTCTCTTTCTCTCTCTCATTCCCTTTCCCTCCTGTCTCTCTCTCTCTGTCTCTCTCTCACTCCTCTCCCCCCATCTCTGCGTCTTTCTCTCTCTCTCTCTCTCTCTCTCTCTCACACACACTCCCCCGTCTCTCTCTCTCTCTTTTTCTCTCTCTCTTTTTCTCTCTCTCTTTTTCTCTCTCTTTCTTTCTCTCTCTTTCTTTCTCTCTCTCTCTTTCTCTCTCTCTCTTTCTCTCTCTCTCTTTCTCTCTCTCTCTTTCTCTCCTCTCTCCTTTATCTTTCCTCTCTAATCTCTCTTTCTCTCTCTTCTCTTCTCTTCTCATCTCCTTCTTCTTTCTCTCTCTCTCTCTCTTTCCTCTCTCTCTCTCTCTCTCTCCTCATCTTTTTTCTCTCTCTCTTTTTTCTCTCTCTTTCTTTTCTCCTCTCTCCTCTTCTCCTCTTCTCTCTTTCCTCTCTCTCTTTCCTCTCTCTCTCTCTCTCTCTCTCTCTCTCTCTCTCTTTCTCTCTCTCTCTCTCTCTTTCTCTCTCTCTCTCTCTTTCTCTTTCTCTCTCTCTTTCTCTTTCTCTCTCTCTTTCTCTTTCTCTCTCTCTTTCTCTCTCTCTCCTTCCTCCTGGTGGGTGGGTGGGTGGCTTTGGGAGTGATCTGCTTCGCTGGTGATAGCAGCCGATGATGTTGGTCAGCTCAAAGTTCTGTTTACAGTGAAAGCACACAGGGACTTGTGACAAATGAATAAGCTTCACTTTGCAGTTTCAGGGCTGGCATAGTGGTTAGCACTGCTGCCTCACGGTGCCAGGGACCTGGGTTCGATTCCTGGGCTTGGCTCACTGTCTGTGTGGAATCTGCACATTCTCCCTGTGTCTGCATGGGTTTCCTCCAGGTGCTCCAGTTTCTTCCCACAGTCCAATAATGTGCAGATTACAGGGATATGCTAAATTGTTTTTTTTTGTAAAGATTATTTATTTATTTGTCACAAGTATTGGTTTACATTAACACTGCAATGAAGCTACTGTGAAAATCCCCTAGTCGCCATGCTCTTGCGCCTGTTCTGGGGAATAATTTAGCATGGCAAACGCATCCTAACTAGCACGTCTTTTGGACGTTACCCCTTATTGTCCCAAGGTGTTTAGGTTAGGGGCATTAGCAGAGGGTAAATGCATGGTTTAGTTCCTGGGTGGGAATCTCAAATAGGCCAAACGGCCTCCTCCTGCACTGTAGGAATTCTGTGATTAAAAGTCACTTCCCGGTCAACGGGAGGGCGAGTATCAAATGACAGGGGCCGTGTCTTGTGCTGAGTGTAAACTGCCCATTTGACATGTGATTTGCAATCGTACATACCTTCCCTTAATGAGCCTGCTGAGAGTTCCTGTTGACATTAATCTCAAGTGGAGCTCAGATTGATTTCAGACCATGGGGAATGGTCCACAGCACCGAGCCAGCACAGCGAAGCCCAGAGACAGAGAGCACTCTGTACTGCCTGAATTTCTGCTATCAGAATTGGATTCACACCCCGCAATGGTGTTTCCTTCCCCCATTTCCCCCTCCCCCTTTCCTCTCCCCATTCCCCCCTCCCTCATCCATCCTCCCCCCTCTTTTCCCCCTCTCTCCACCACCTTCCCTCCTCCCCCTGTCCCCCCTCCCTCTGCTGTCCCCTGTTCCCCCATTTCCCCCTCCCCCTCCCCTCTCCTTCCCCCTTCCCTCTTCCCCTCCCCTGCACCTTCCCCCTTCTCCATCTCCTACTTCCCCTTCCCCTCCCCCAAAACCCTCGCCCCTCCCCCGCACCCCTCCTCTCCTTCCCCCATCCCACCTACAAGGCCTTGGCTCACCATGTGGGCGGCACAGTGGGTTAGCACTGCAGCCTCAGGGACCCGGGTTCAATTCCCGGCTTGGGTCGCTGTCAGTGCAGAACCTGCACATTCTCCCCGTGTCTGCGTGGGTTTCCTCCAGCTGCTCCAGTTTCCTCCCACAGTGCAAAGAAGTGCAGGTTAGGTGGATTGGCCATGTTAAATTGTCCTAGTGCCAGGGAAACTAGCTAGAGTAAATACATGGGGTTATGGGGGTAGGGCCTGGGTGGGATTGTGGTCAGTGCAGACTCGATGGGCCGAATGGCCTCCTTCTGTACTGCAGGGTTGTATGGGTCATTTCAGAGGGCAGTTGAGAGTCAACCACATTGCTGTGGCTCTGGAGTAACGTGTAGGTCCGACCGGATAAGGATGGCAGATTCCCTTCCCTAAAGGAGAGCCAGGTGGGTTTTCCTGACATGATTTGAACCTGCATTCCTGGAATTGGGGCCTTTGGATACAAGTCTTGTAACTCACCACGATACCAAATTGTCCAAATTCATCACTAAATCTGTATTCCTGCTCCTGCTCCATGAAAGTGCTGAAAGAGGCCATTCGGTCCATTGAGTTTGCACCAACCACAATCCCACCCAGATCCTATCCCTGTAACTCCTTGTATTTACCCTGCTAGTCCCCTGTACACTAAGGGGCAATTTAGCATGGCCAGTCCACCTAACCCGCACATCTTGGGATATTAATGTTTAGTTTATTTATTATTGTCACAAGTACCATCTCGCTGTTTATGGGATCTTGCTGTACATAAATTGGCTGCCACGATTCCTACCTTACAATGGCGTCCGCCTTATTTTAAATGTTTTTAAAGTTTATTTATTAGTCACAAGTTGGCTTATATTGACACGGCAATGAAGTTACTGTGAAAATCCCCTAGTTGCCTGTTTGGCAACCTGACGCCTTTTCGGGCACACTGAGGGAGAATTTAGCATGGCCAATTCAACCTAACCAGCACGTCTTTCAGACTGTGGGAGGAAACCCACGCAGATACGGGGAGAATGTGCAAACTCCACACAGACAGTGACCCAAGCTGGGAATTGAACCTGGGACCCTGGTGCTGTGAGATACCAACCACTGTGCTACTGTGAGGGCATCACAAGTGGTAAAATAAACATCCCTACAGTGGAGGGGTGGGGGCTGGCGGCGGGTGGGAATGGGGCCAGCTGCAAATCTCCCATCTAACTTTAAATTGCCTTGCATGCAAGTCCGTGTACCCTATGAGTCAACATTTTTCAGACTCCAAAGGTGTGCGGGTTAGGGGGATTGGCCGTGAAGAATTGCCCTTTAATGTCAGGGAGAGTAGCTAGCGACATGAGATTATGGGAATAGGGTCTGAATGGGATTGTTGTCAGTGCAGACTCGATGGGCCAACTGGCCTCCATTTGCACTGTAGAGTTTCTGTGAAGCTGGAACACCCGGAGGAAACCCACGCAGACACGAAGAGAATGTGCAGACTCCACAAGTACAGTGACCCAAGTCGAGAATCGAACCCGGGTCCCTGGTGCTGTGAGGCCGTGATGCGGAGGTGCCGGCATTCGACTGGGATGGGCACAGTAAGAAGCATCTCAACACCAGGTTAAAGCCCAATGGGTTTAACTTGGTAGCACGAGCTTTCAGAGCGCTGCTCCTTCATTGGCAACCGGGTGAAGGAGCGGTGCTCCGAGAGCTTGGTGCTACCAAATAAACCCTGCTGGACTTTAACCTGGTGTAGAGGGACTTCTTACTGTGCTGTGAGGCAGCAGTCCTCACCAACGTGCCATCGCAAAGGACAAACTGCTGATAGTGTTCGCCTGGGTGGCTCTAGTGAGTTGAAATTAAATCCCGTTTTCCCATAGTTGGGAGCATTATAAATATAATATTTACTTGCCTGCTCGCCATACTGGGACACTGATAACAAGATGCTGACCAGCTCCTAGTATGGTCTGTGGCAGCGAGTGCCTCGCGTCATCCCAGCTGATGGACCCCGGGGCGTGCGGGGAGGATAGGGCTATCACGTGCTGTGATTCGCCCTGATATCAGGCCCTCGGGCAGTCACATTTGGTGTTTCTGTGGTTTTGTGTTGAAGCCACAGAGCCCCAAGCCAGGGGCTATGCATGTGACAGAGAGACAGCTGCTTTCTCTATTCTGTTTCATGTCAGCAGCTGAAGGGTGAGCCAGTGAGCGAGCTCTGAGCCGAGCAGTGTTTTTTTTACGTACTGCAAAGCGTAGTTTGTATTTTCAGTGGGAGCTTTCTGTAAGATATCCTCTCCTCCCTCACCCCTATTCCTTACACCCCCAACAAACCCCAAACCCCCCCTCCCCATTGCTCCTTCCAGGCCTCGTTGCGTTACCACTAGACTATTAACCTCAGCTGATGTTCTGGGGGACCCGGGTTCGAATCCTGCCATAGCAGGTGGCAGAATTTGAATTCAGTAAAGCACCTTTATTTGGGCTAATGCAGTGGTCAGCATTGCTGCCTCGCAGCTCCAGGGACCTGGTTCAATTCCCGGCTCGGGTTACCGGCTGTGTCGAGTCTGCGCGTTCTTCCTGTGTCTGCGAGGGTTTCCTCCCACACTCTGAAGATTACGTTGGGTTACGTTGATTGGCCGTGCTCAATTGGCCATATTGTCCTGGGATATGTAGTTTTGAGGGATTAGTGGGATAAATGTGTCGGGTTACGGGATAGGCCTGGGGTGGAATTGTTATTGGTGCAGACTTGATAGGTCAAATGGCCTCCTTCTGCACTGTAGAGATTCTATTCTATTTCTATTCTAAATTTGAATTAAAAATTTACTGATGACCATCAAACCATTGTCGATTGCTGGAAAAGTCCATTTGTTGTTTAGGGAAGGAAATCTGCCATCCTTATCTGGTCTGGCCTACGTGTGACTCTAGAACCACAGCAATGTGGTTGACGGTCAACTGCTTTCGGGCAACTAGGGATAGGCAATAAATACTGGTCCAGCCAGCGATGCCCCTGTGACGTGAACGAATAAAAAGAAATTTCGTTATCAGCACGTTGTCACAATCAGAGATCCAAATACACAAACCTGTTGCATTTATATAGCTCTTTCAAAAGTTTATTTATTAGTGTTACAACTAGGCTTACATTAATGCTGCAACAAAGTTATTACAAAAATCCCCTAGTTGCCACACTCCGGTGCCTGTTCAGGTACACTGAGGGAGAATTTAGCACGGCCAACACAACCTAATCAGCACCTGTTTTGGACTATGGGAGGAAAGCAGAACAGACACGGGGAGAACGCGCGAACTCCATACAGACAATAATAAATCAAATCAGAAAAGGATATCTTGCTATCATCTTTCACCTATTTTTAGGGTGGCATGGTGGTATATTGGTTAGCACTGCTGCCAGGGACTGGGTTCGATTCCTGGCTCGGGTCCCTGTCTGCGCAGAGTCTGCACATTCTCCCTGTGTCTGCGTGGGTTTCCTCCGGGTGTTCCGGTTTTCTCCCATGGTCCAAAAGATGTTTGGGTCGGGGTGGATTGGCCGTGCTAAATTGTTCCAAAGTCTCAGGGGGACTAAGCTAGTGTAAATGCGTGGGGTTATGGAGATCGGGCCTGGGTGGGACTGTGGTCAGTGCAGACTTGATGGGCTGACTTCTGCACTGTGTAATTCTATGATTCAATAAGAAGTCTCTCAACACCAGGTTAAAGTCCAACTGGTTTATTTGGTAACAAAACCCACTGGCTTTCGGAACGCTGCTCCTTCGTCAAGCAAGTGGGAGTTCTGTTCACAAACTCAATTTACAAAACAGTGGTTGGAATGTGAGTCTTTACAGGTAATCAAGTCTTAAAGGTACAATGTGAGTGGGGAGAGGGTTAAGCACAGGTGAAAAAGATGTGTATTATACCAACCATTATTTTGTAAATTGAGTTTGTGTCTTTGTATGCCCTGTTTGTGATCAGAACTTTCACTCATGAAGGAGCAGCACTCTGAAAGATAGTGGCTTTTGCTATCAGATAAATGTTGGGCTTTAACCTGGTGTTGTGAGATTTCTTACTGTGTTCCCCCTAGTCTAACACCAGCATCTCCACATTATAATTCTAAAACAGTCAGGCTTGCCACCAGCTCGAGTTAAGTTCCTTAGTTGTTGTACTTGGCTGATCCTTCCCTCTCTTCCTCCCCTAACTCCTCTGTCTCTTCCCCCCTCCCCGTGTCAGGTACGAGTTGATGCGGATGTGTTGGCAATACAACCCCAAGATGCGGCCAGCCTTCATGGAGATAATCCAGAGCATCAAGGGTGACTTGGAGCCCTCGTTCAAGGAGGTGGCCTTCTTCTACAGCGAGGACTGCAAGGTCCGCGACGTCGAGGAGTTTGAGATGGAAGCAGACAACATGGAGAGCATCCCCCTCGACCCCTCCTCCGCCCTCCAGCACACTGACAAACACTCAGGACACAAGGTGGAAAATGGGCCAGGCGTCGTTCTGCGGGGCAGCTTCGATGAGCGGCAGCCCTACACCCACATGAACGGGGGCAGGAAGAACGAGAAGGTGCTGCCTCTGCCCCAGTCAACAGCCTGCTGATTACCCCACATCCAACTTCCCTCCCCTCCCCACCCCCCTACACACACAACCACCACAGCCCCAAACCCCTTCCCCACCCTCCCTAGAACCAAGACAAACAAACACATGCACTCCACACACAGGCACGCACACACAAACACACCTACACACACACACATGTACACACACATGTACACACACACAGAAGCTTACGTATCTCAGTAAATCTCAAACTGCCATTGCTGCACAGTGGAAAGGATTTATTTCAACCACCACACTAATTTTTCATATGCAAACTCTTTTTTTTCCTGGGAAGAAAATTAATTGACAGCACATGCGAGGGAGAGAGAAGAGACAGGGCTCAGTTGAACTTGTGATCTAAGACTCTCAGTCCCAGATCTCTCACTAGTTGGTAGTCTAAACAAATGCAAAATCCAACAAAAAGAACACTTCTTAACAGAGACACTGCCCGTGTGCTCTCCCCTCTAATCCCTGAAGCTATCACTACAGATCTTTGTCGAGATGTTATGGATATAGACATATCCTTTATATATTTTTTAACCGATGGGATTCTGTTCCCTGTTTCCGGGGAGCCTGCAGTGCATTCTCTGTCGAGTGTTGTACTTACCTCGCACTGCTGCCAAATTTTGCCAAATTCTTAAGAGGAGATAAGTTTTATTACCGATGTGTTTCAACTCTCAGAAGGACAAGGGGGTGGGGTGGGGTGGGGAGGGGGGCTGGGGGCATGTTGGTTGTTTTTCTTTTTAAAAAGAAAACAACACAAGAAGCGGCAGCAGCGGGTGTTTTACGGAGAGACGGGGATGCAAGTGCGCGCGAATCCGCGTGCTTCCTGGACCAATCTGTCGGATCGTTCTACACTGGGATTAATGCAAACGGTGGAAACGCGATTGGATGGATGAGAATTCGAAACGGCGAGGGGGGTGCCACAGCTCGGTGAGCAGGGGGATGGGGGGGGGTGGGGGGGGTAAACGCCCTGTGGATGGGGCCCCATTCACTAACTGGCGACGAGGTCAGTTCCATGCGAAAGGACCCCTCTTCCCCACCACGCTATCAAACCCCTCCCCCCACCCCCGTCTCTTAGCTGCGCGTCTACGTGCCGGGGAAGGGAGAGAAACACAGCAAAGCAAGAAGAAAGACAATAAAGGAGCAGTTAAGTGCTAAGTATTTTCTGACATGTTTGGTTACATTAGACTTCTGGCGAATGGGTCTTGCAGTTCTATGTTTGACCACAGATCCTTTGGATAGTCATTGTTTCACTTTTATAACTTTTATGGTTTATTATTCATCTGTCTTTTGAAAGAAAGAAAGCTGCTATAATGTTTTTTTCTTAACTCCGTGGGGATGAAATTTTACCTTCAAGTCTACTGCCTTGTTCCCTCCCCCTCAGCTTCCCTCCCCCTCGCTTCCCTGCCCCTCGTCCCCCTCAGCTTCCCTGCCCCTCGTCCCCCTCAGCTTCCCTCCCCCTCAGCTTCCCTGCCCCTCGTCCCCCTCAGCTTCCCCGCCCCTCGTCCCCCTCAGCTTCCCCGCCCCTCGTCCCCCTCGCTTCCCCGCCCCTCGTCCCCCTCAGCTTCCCCCTCGTCCCCCTCAGCTTTCCCCGCCCCTCGTCCCCCTCAGCTTCCCCCGCCCCCTCTCCCCCTCAGCTTCCCGCCCCCTTCCCCCTCAGCTTCCCCGCCCCTTCGTCCCCCTCCCTCTCCCCCCCGCCCTCGTCCCCCTCGCTTCCCCGCCCCTCGTCCCCCTCAGCTTCCCCGCCCCTCGTCCCCCTCAGCTTCCCCGCCCCTCTCCCCCTCAGCTTCCCCCCCCTCCCCCCTCAGCTTCCCCGCCCCTCGTCCCCCTCAGCTTCCCGCCCCTCGTCCCCCTCAGCTTCCCCCCCTCGTCCCCCTCAGCCCCTCGTCCCCCTCCTTCCCCCCCCCTCGTCCCCCTCAGCTTCCCCGCCCCTCGTCCCCCTCAGCTTCCCCGCCCCTCGTCCCCCTCAGCTTCCCCGCCCCTCGTCCCCCTCAGCTTCCCTCCCCCGCCCCTCGTCCCCCTCAGCTTCCCCCCCCTCGTCCCCCTCAGCTTCCCCCCCCCTCGTCCCCCTCAGCTTCCCCGCCCCTCCCCCCTCAGCTTCCCCGCCCCTCGTCCCCCTCAGCTTCCCCGCCCCTCGTCCCCCTCAGCTTCCCCGCCCTCGTCCCCCTCAGCTTCCCCGCCCCTCGTCCCCCTCAGCTTCCCCGCCCCTCGTCCCCTCAGCTTCCCTCAGCTTCCCCCTCCCCCCTCAGCTTCCCCGCCCCTCGTCCCCTCCCTTTTCATTTTATCTCCTCAGTTCCCCCCCTCCTCCTTCAGAACACTTTGTACAAACACTTTAAACCCACTTTCCTCTCGGTGGCAGGGTCCTTGCGCCACCTCTGCCTTTTTTCCTTTTTGTTTTATATATATATAAAAGAGTTTCAGAAAACCGCAAGATGTTCCTTTTTAAGTTTTGTTACTCGTGTCACCCTGACTCCGCGCATATACAGAAACCTTTTCTTCTCCCTATCCCACCCCCACCGCCCCCCCCCCCCCCCCCCCCCCCCGAACCCTCCCCGTGATTAACACACAGTCGAGTTTGGTTCTTTTGAGAACTCTGTCTGAATCAGTACAGGGAGTGAAATAAATATACTCAGGTCAAACAGTTTAGTTACTTAGTACATGTCTTTCCTGTGTGTTTCCATGTTCATTTCTGTGCATACGTAGAAATTGTTTTCTTACCCTCAGCCCCCTCCCCAAAAATGACTTCGGCTTTTTTTAAACTAAACCGGGATAGTTATCCCAACGGCGCAACTTAGATTACACAATCCTTTTGTTTTATTCTTGGCTGTATATCTTTCCTGTCCAGTTTTCTTAATCTATTCCCTCTTTTCCCCCGCTCCCCCTCAACCCTCCCACCTCTACCCACCCTCGATTATTAGCAGGATGTGAGGCTCCACTAGGCCGGAGAGGCGGCCATTTTGTGGTGGCCACGGTTACCTTTCCAGCTCTGTCACCCAGTCTGGCATGGCGGAGTTCTTGTGTGTGTGCGTGTGTGTTTTTTTTTTAAAAAGGGTTGTACGATTTTAAAGCGATCGCTTTGAGCTAACGGCGGCTTAGTCAGGAGCAATGGCTGTTAGTGACTATATCAGCTTGCCAAAATCAATAGTGCACTGATAACAATCAACCCCAAAAGATGCTGGGGGAGAAAAGAAACCGTCAGGCCCCTCGAGAACCCAAATGTTTTAAGAGGCAGCGCAGTTTAAAAAGTGGCCTTTCAAGGGTTGAAGACGTGGCAGTTTGGGCCTACAGAAGGCTTAACGTTATTGAGTCCATGTTGGCCACAAGGGCCTAAAGGCCAACGGAGAGTATTTTTTCCCCACCCTCTCCTGATTCAGGATGTCGATTTCCCTCCTCCCCCCCCCCCCCCCCCCCCCCCAAGGCCGCCCTGGGTTAAGGGCACCCACCAACTCCACCCCACCCAAATGCAGGCTCTCCCGCCACAGTTTTTCGGGCAACTGAGGGTGTAGACACAAGGTGGGAGTGGGAAGGGGGGTGGAGCGGGGAGGGTGCGCGACTTCCCTCGTACCTCCTCCTCCTCCACGACCACCCCTTTTTTTTAATGGGTGGAAGGAGAGGTGAGGCCACGAAGTCAAAGCTCTGCTAAGCTTGACCAGGCCGATTAGCGACTGCCGGGGTTCGGTGTCCGTACTTGCCGGGATGGCAGTGTTGTCCGGCTGTGAAGGGGGAGGGGGCAGTGGGTTGGGGGGGGTGGCGCAGTGGGTAGGGGGGAGTGGGGTGGGCGGTGGGTGGGTGGGTTGGGGGGTAGCTCTTTAGTTCACAGAATGATTCCGAACACTCACCTGGACTGGGCCGGGAGTTAACTAAAGTACAAGAGGAAAAAAATAAAAGACAGAACGCAAATTGATTTAAGACTGATATTTGTGACCAGAGGTGACATTAAAGTTTGTAGTGTTTATTATTATTATTATTAATTTTTTTTGCCTATTCCTTTTTCCTAGAATAGTTTCTGGCTTCCGATTATTATTATTATTATGTTTTTTTTGCCACTGTCCAATAGCATTATTTCTGAATTTCTGTTAATTAAAAAGGTAATCTATGTAGGAGGTTTTTTTTAATTTATTTTGTAATATCAGTTAAGATCACTGTAAAATGCCCTGAATTAAAATCAGTACGGTGTAGAGGAGTTGTATTCTAAATGTTGCCTGACAGGGGGACAGATTTTTGTTGTTGTTGTTGATGTTTTTTAAGCATTTATCTACCTCACTCTTTTTTTTATATATTATATATAAAATACATCTCACGTTCAGCAATCTGAGACAGTACAATATCCAGGAAACCTCATAAATCCACAGAACCACATATACTGATGTCTTTGGAGAGGGACAAGTTGCCCGGTTTACAGAGGTCACCAGCTTTGCGCCAGGAAAGGGGCAGGGTGAAGGGCTAAAGGTCAGACCCTGCAGTTAAATCACTTGAATCCAAGAATGGACCCATTCTCTCAGTCCCTCATGTCTGTAGAGCATTTTATCTGATTGCCCCAGTACCTGTGGCGACCACTGCCGCATCCTGGCATTCATTTCATAACCTTTACCCTCGGTGTTTTTGGTCGCAGGGGGCTGAGGGAATTGTGACATTATATTCCCCCACCCACACCTTCTTTTCCATTCCACTGGTGCATTTTTCTCTTTAGAGGAATTCAGCTCCAATGCTTGCCTTAGCACCCACCCCGAAGTAATTGTAGAATGGTTCCTCCAATTCTTTATTTCTCTGCGAATACTTTGGGGTTACCTATCTGTGCTGTACCTGTCCTGGGAGTGTTTGATGGGGGACAGTGTAGAGGGAGCTTTACTCTGTATCTAACCCCGTGCTGTACATGTCCTGGGAGTGTTTGATGGGGGGACAGTGTAGAGGGAGCTTTACTCTGTATCTAACCCCGTGCTGTACCTGTCCTGGGAGTGCTTGATGGGGGGACAGTGTAGAGGGAGCTTTACTCTGTATCTAACCCCGTGCTGTACCTGTCCTGGGAGTGTTTGATGGGGGGACAGTGTAGAGGGAGCTTTACTCTGTATCTAACCCCGTGTTGTACCTGTCCTGGGAGTGTTTAATGAGGGACAGTGTAGAGGGAGCTTTACTCTGTATCTAACCCCATGCTGTACCTGTCCTGGGAGTGTTTGATGGGGGGGACAGTTTAGAGGGAGCTTTACTCTGTATCTAACCCCGTGCTGTACCTGTCCTGGGAGTGTTTGATGGGGGACAGCGTAGAGGGAGCTTTACTCTGTATCTAACCCCGTGCTGTACCTGTCCTGGGAGTGTTTGATGTGGGACAGTGTAGAGGGAGCTTTACTCTGTATCTAACCCCATGCTGTACCTGTCCTGGGAGTGTTTGATGGGGGGACAGTGAAGAGGGAGCTTTGACCAGGAAGTGTGGAGGGAATATCTTAAGATTTTCTGTGCATTCTTAATGTTGGAATTAAAGAATGTTCCAGTCCCGCATTGCCAGCAACATCCTTCACCCGAGGAGCAGAAATTGTACAATAATGATTTGACAAGAATCTTCTGGCCCAGAGTTGGATTGGGGTAAATCAGCAAGTGTAGTGAGTTTCTGATGTGGACAGGTCCAGCAGCCCCGGAAATAGAACAGTAAATAAGGGAGGGCAGAGAATCACAAACTAAACATTACAATCACAGCTAATACAGCAATGTAATCCCCAGTGGGGGCAAACTCGAGGCCAGCCTTCCTGAAACAATCTTTGATAAGGGCTCATGCGTTTCCCCAACTCTCCATAAAGCCTTGGAACATCTCTCCATGTTTCTGCTTGAGTTTATCATAATGGTTCTTGTAGGCACTCTGATCCCTTCCCCCGCAGCCATATTCCTCCCTACCTTCCCACCCCCCCCAAAAAAAAACCCTTTCTGAATTTGCAGATATGCTCAGTTTTCCAGCAGTCTTGTAGCAAGTTTCTGACCTGATGTTGCTGCTGAATGGGCTCCTTGTTTTCTCACTGGGTACATGGATGTCAGTGTGAGGTAGTGGCGCAGTTCCGAGTTAGATGGGGAGATTCCCAGTGGGCCCCATTCCCCACTCCCACCCCACCGTGGAGGAATTTATTTCATTGCTTTGTGATGCCCTTACAAAGGCACGGTGCTCAGCGTCGCTACCTCGCAGCGCCGAGGACCTGGATTCGAATCCCAGCTTGGGTCATTGTCCATGCAGAGTCCGCGCGTGTTTCCCTTGTGTCTGTGTGCGTTTCCTCTGGTTTGTTCCCACAGTCCAGAAGATGTGCTGGTTAGGATGCGTTAGCCATGCTAAATCCTCCCTTGGTGTACCCAAACAGGCACCAGAGTGTGGCGACTGGGAGATTTTCACAGTAACTTCGTTGCGGTGTTAATGTAAGCCTACTTGTGACAATAATAAATAAACTTAAACACTATAGCCTCACTAACTGGACTCGCAGGTCAAGCAGGGGCCAACTATTGGAGGGGATGCACCCCAGCCAGGGTCCCATCTCCTGAGGAAAGATGTTAATTTTTGGTGTCACCTGGGAGGGAATTGTGGGGTATAGGCATTAGATTAACAATTATGGACCAGTAGTTTGTTGAGTGGGTTGATGAGGCTACTTGTGATCTTGGACTTCCTAGAATGAGTTGTCAGCGCTGTTTGAGCAGGGCCTCGGGATGGGCTAAGCTGGGAGGGCCTGAGCTCAAAACTGGTGACCTCCTGACCCCGCAACCCTTTCTCCCCCACACCTCGCACATATTAATCATCACAACCGCAGACCCTCAGATCACAGCTGGTTACGAATGTTTGTTAAACTGTCTGATTTATTATTATCATCTGTAGATGAAATCTGTATTAAGAAAAAGTTAAAATCACTAACAACATTGTGGCCATCTTAGCAACTGTACAGATCATCGAGAACATTACATTACCGTGTTGTTTTGTGACTGATTCGGAAGTGGCTTGTTGGTGTCCGAGCTCTTTAAAGGGATTTTTGTTGTCCTGTTTTGTAGGCCGACCAAAATTGTCCGTAGTATCTACAGCGTGCGATCAAACCCTGATCTGTGTAACCCTGAACTTAGAGGGTCCCTATCTGTGTGTGTGCGCGCACGCGTGTGTATGTATGTGTGTGTATGCAGGTGCATGCATGTCTGTGTGCGCGTGTGTCTGGATGTATGCACATCTGTCTGTGTACACACGTGCGTTTGTCTGTGTGTGCATGTGCGAGTCTGTCTGCCTGTATGTGTACATGCGTGTATATTTCTAAATGGGACCCATGTTTCAAGTGGCCTGTGTGAGATCCTGAGTTGGCCAGCATTCCGTGCCTGGCGCATTCTCATTCAATTAGACAAATAATCACATTTCTAAAGACTGGGGTACGTTGAGCGCAGGTCTGGAGTCAGGCAGTTTGTTGTAAACTGGTATATTTTAATTAACAGTGCCCCAACATGTGTTGGTACTAATCTAACAGAAGCCGCAGTGAGACTGTTGTGTTGGCGCAGAGTGACTTCTATCACCCGAATAGGCAGCTAACTGGCGGCTGCTCCGAGAGGCAGGCAGGAGGTCAGTTTGTGATACTTGCAGTCTTTACACCTAACCCTCAGCCTTTTTCTCACCTGAACCAGTGAGCTGTTTATTTTTAAAACCTTACCACCTGTTACTGCACAGAAAGGAAGAGAAATGAAAATGTAATAATTCCAGGTGCTGAAAATCTGAAATGAGAATGAAAAATGGGGGAAATTCTCAGCAGGTCAGGCAGTGTCTGCGTAGAGAGAGAAACCATTAGTATTCCGACTCAGTGACTCTCTATCAGAACCCATGCAGGAGTTAGTTATCAGTCCTCTGGGAGAGCTATACTCATTTTGAGTTTGCGTTGAATGGATCGGGTGTGGAAGTACAGGAAATGCTTCCAAATGCTAGAAGGTTGGGAGCATTTGATCAGCAAAACCCAGTCTTGGCGAGTAGATTACTTGCAAGAAAACCACAAGTGATTGGATTGGGCTAAACTTGTGTGTGCTGGATATGGGGTTAAAGGTGGGGTCGGGGGTTAACACTGAAATTCTGAAGCCTGGAGGCTCGGCTTGGGTGGTCCCCAGGTCCCTGTCGAGTTAGCCCCTCTCTTTGGGTTGGAAAGTCAGAGAGTTGGAACTGTCCTCTGTATGACCCCCCCCCTTCCACCTCACCCCGGAGTAGGGGAAAAGAGGTAGGGGGTGGATGGGGCAAAGTGGGTCAGAGTTCCTGCTGCCCGCCGCTACGCAGCAATGTGGACTGCATAGTATCCTCGGCTAGGTGAGAACAGTCTAGAACTTTCTCAGTCAGTGTTACCTGGTGCTGGCGTGGGGAGCTCTTAAGCTTTATTCCACAAGCTGAAGGAACTCATTTGGGAGTGACAGGTAAAAGAAGGAGGAGCCAGTAAGGTTCATTTATCTGGGTGAGATTTTTCAAAGTTGCCATCTGGATTTTTATTGACTTTCGGAACCTGCTTCGCATTTGCCCCAAGATCCATAAAACTAGATTTAGCGCACAATGGCGGGAGTTAGCACTAGTTACTCAGAGGCTGAGAGGCAGGATAATAGGAGCGTTGAGTAGCTAAGTGGTGGTGGGGAGGGTCAGTCAGTCACGCAGCACGGGGGGGTCAGCGACCTGAGAGTTCCTGACCGAGAACCAGCCACCCAGATGACACACACCAGGACCTACCAACAGTACTGACCGATTAAAAAGAATATTGTAGAAACGAAGCAGCAGCTGCTGTCAGCTCTGAGGGAAAGGAAACGGGCTCCCAGATTCTGTGTATTTTCAGACCAAACTCTCTTTGCTTTCCCATCATTTTGAGAGCTTCCAGTTTCCCATCAATAAAACAGTGGCTACGTTCAGTGCCGAAACCCCCAAATGATCCTGAATGCTTTGCTAGTTGTAGCAGCAAAACAAAAGAGTGTACAAAAATAATTAATTCTTTCCCTGTGTCACCCAACTGACCAAAGATCAAAACAGGCGGAAGGTTTTTGTAATATCAAGAGCAAATGGGAGGTGGCCAAGGATGGAAGGCTGGCGATCAGTGTTGTCATTGTAGGGCCAGTTACAAAAGCAAACAGCATTGCGCATCCCCCCCCGTAGGGAGTGTAGATAACTCCTGGGAGTTAATCACCAGGCTGCTCATTCCATGCATCGTGGGGGGGGGACAGAAACAATGTTCCACTGACCCAAGTTGTGTCCACCAGATGTGACCTGCCCCCTGATTTACCACCCTGACATCAACAGAGTCCAAAGTCAGAGTTGGCGCAAACTATTTTTTTTGACCCATTTCAAAGTGTGTTTCGCGTTGTGCTGGTTGCCCTCGGCTTGGCAGGGGGTGCAAGATGACGGGTGAAATGGGAGTTGAATTGACGGCGAGAAAGAATGACCCAACGGTGTGTACTATTGAGGAAATGGGCGACTGGACCTAATGTATATGGTAACACCTCTGTAGGCTGGTTAGGTTAAAGCGTAAAAGTCTAAGAATACATCTGTGGTCTGGTTAGTTCCTCTGAAGGGGTGCGTTGACTTGACCTCCCAATGCCAACCCTACATCTAATCAGACACGGCCTTAAATCAAGTTTGACTGTAGCAGCTTAGAGCATATCATTTTTCATTTCAATGGCATATCAAATATATATGTGTGTGTATAATATATACACCTATATATATCAAAAAGAACTTTAGAGAATTTGCAAGATCATGAAAATATATCAAGGGGATTCTTTTCATAATTTTTGTAACAATATCTTAATGTATATTAGGCCAAACTAAAGGGTTACCTCATTGGTTAATACCAGCATGGTTTTAGAAAAGCCAATCCAGTTTTTGTCCAAAAATATTATGTAATACGCTGTGGTATTGTCACATGGTTTGATGTTTGTGTTTGAAATGTTACAAGGATGATGCCTTGTCCCATGCAGATCTGATTGGTGCTGGAGTGAATGATGTTAAAGACGGAATGGTTTTTTTTTTTGTCTGGTTGGTGGGGTGGGGGGGGTGTGTTCTCTGATGTTGCATTTGTTTAATGCGGTCGACCTGGGATCGAACTAAGAGCCGCAAATAGTTCAGTCCTCTCTTTGCTTCTTGCACAGTCCACTTTCCACCGGGGCGGGGGGGGGTTATCCGATCCATCCTCTTAAGTACCACTCCTCTTTGGCTGACTGGGTAATAGACTTCGGGATCGGGAAAGATCCCTACCCCCAGCCCTCTTCCCCACCTCAAAATGCACCTCCCATCCACCCCCCCCCCCCCCCACCCCCGATTCACAATTTAGTTATTCCAGCAGTGCACACTATAGCCAAACTCCTACAACTTGGTCTTGTAGGGTTGCCACGGTGTCAGAACCCTGCAACTGGGAATCTCTCACCTTTCCTTACGGACCGTGAGGAGGCTTTGAGTTTGAGCCAATTTTGGGTTGAGTTGCAACTGAGAGAACGGCTTGGGTCAAATCAAAGTGTCCAAGTGTAAGTAACGATTGGGAAGCCCACCACCCCTCAAATGCTTTAGCCTATCTGGGGGGTGTGGGGAGGGCGTTGTGTGTTCTTGAATCAACATTCTCCAATCTGCTGAAATCAAACCATTTTGAGAGTTCATTATTGCTGGGAGTTTACGGGTATAATTTTGATTATTTTCATTGCTGTCTGTGATCCTTTCTTTTTCAAAGGTGTGCCTCTGTCAGGGTAAGGAGAGGAGGGGGTGGTGGTGGGGGGAAGCAGGAGACGTCATTACCTTTGTAGGGGACCAGTCGAGCGAGGTTCCTCCTTTTACCAGCTTGCGATCTCATTCTCCTGCCAAAATGGAAAAAAGTGCCTTTGGCATACAGGAGGGCCAGTACGATTGCCCCCTGCCCTTGAGACCAAGGGAGAGGGGGCAGCAAATCGGACAGGTTTTCCCAGTCCGGCATAGAGTGCAGATGAGGGTGGTTTGGGAATAGCTGTTGGTGCTCTCGTACACCGGGCTCTGAACGGGCGGTGAGTTTGCAAACTGAACCCAGGCAGATCTCGGTGCCTCAGGGTGGTGGTAGCTGGAGGTTACAGATAGAAGTGTGCAAAGAAAGATGATTTTCAGTGGCCCTTGTTACTCTGATCCATAGTTGCCTCGTGCTGAGGGGCCTTCATTAGACCATCAGTTCTGTTTGGAGTTTAGTTGATGGCCTCATACCCTTATTGAAGTCTCTCTTGTTGGGGCATTGTCTGCTTTGGGTTGGGTAGGAGGGTGGTGGGACATACATAAAGAGAAAGGTCCAACTAACCCCCTCGTCCCATCTCAAGCTAATCCAATACTCAAACATCAGCCCTTGTGACCCCCCCCCCCCACCTTTCCTCAAGTCAACCAATCACACAAGTGGTATCCACAGTTCTTATCAAGACATTTGCCTATACAACTTGTCCTTACTCCTGAGTTAAAAGAAGGAGGGAGAGTTGATGTGATTGGAATTCAGAACCGGAATTTGAAGATTTTGAGATAAATGGCGTCTGATGAAGATGTCTTTTCCGCACTGTTGTAGGCGACGCGCCATCAGATTAGCATTTATTCCTGAACATCCTACCCCCTAGTACGAACTGGTACGACAGTATAGGATCTGAAGCTGCTTGGGTTTCTTACTTTTTTTTCAGAAGAGCTGAGGCTTAGAAGGACGGCGGGGGAAGAATGGGGCTGAAGATGAGAGCTTCTGGTTGTAGTGTAGGATGCAAGTCCAAGCAATCAAACCTCAAAAGCAATTCTTGCTCAAAGAAGGTTTCAGATAAAAGAACAAGATACCTTTGGGGCATTAGAGTTACTACATGTGAAGACTTGATGGCCATTCCGTGTTGTCCAAGTACAGCTGTAGTTTGGCCCGTGGTTTTTTCAGTATGGTACATTGAAGAGAACTGGGAAAATTTTGGTACCTTTTTATACTTTTTTGTTGTTGTTCGGAGCTGGTGTCTTTGGGTTTTTTTCAACTTTTTATTAAAACGAGGAAGGGTTGGTTTTCCCCAAGTCATCTGAGAACACGGTGATTTGGGGGGTGGGGGGGTGGGGGGGGGGGGTAATAAGGGATGTCAGAACGGTGTCACAGCTCCAGACCAGCGAAGCGGGTAGAGATGCGGAGCTGGCCGGACAGAGTTGCGACTGGCTGCTTGCTTTCTTTGTTAGAATGGGTCATGATCACTGCACAACACTTAGAACAATTCCACAAAGATATCGCGAAACTCATTCGACAGGTCAGGAAGGGAGGTCTGGAGAAAGTAATTTATTTTTCTTGTGGGGTAGGGAGGGGGGTGGGTGGGTTTTGGTATCTGTAGATCTGGGCAAATTTGCTCTGGAAAATGAGGGAGGTGTCAGAAGCGGACAGAAGTTGAACGCTATCTAAAGCCTGGTGTTCTCGTAAACTATAGATACAGAAAGACTCATTGTACGGGGGTTCAGTGCAGACACCAGTGGGTCAGACAGGCCGGTGATTACTAATAACCCCCCAGAGGAGAGACTGGTGAACACTTTTTATAGGCATTTTGCAATGGATAGTATTCCTCCCTTACCTACTCCACGAGTCATTTATTAAATGATTTTTTTTAATGGAACAGTAAAGATGGCCAATTTGTTAAATTAAAAAAATGACTTGCTGTGTAAATTATTCATACAATTCCTGTGTTTATATGGAGATTTGATTCATTGGTTTAAAAAAAAATTCGAATGTTTTTGTATATTCTGTTGTAAGGATGTATTCCTGTTATTTCGATATATTATGGAATCTTTTCATTCAAGAGGAAAAAAAAACAAACAAAACTTGTCTATTTTGACCGGCTGAAGCTAAAGCAATTCTAGGTTTCTTCTTACTTAGCATTTTCTAGTAGTTACAGTACAAGATTTAAGTTAAATAAAATCTGTATGCAAAAAAAAAACCCTTTTGTGAACATGAGTCTGTGTTCTTTGGAATCTTCTGATAATTTTTGCAGCACTTACAAAGGATCATAGAATTGCCATGGTGCAGACAGAGGCCATTTGGCCCATCGATTCTGCACCGACTCTCGGAAAGAGCATCCCACCCATCATTCCCACCTCCCTCCCCTATCCCTATCACCCTATGCATTTCCCATGGCTAATCTTTGGACTTTAAGGGGCAATTTAGCATAGCCAATACACCTAATCTGCACGTCTTTGGACACTAAGGGGCAATTTGTCATGGCCAATACACCTAGACATCTTTGGAAGAAACGGGAGCACCTAGAAGAAATCCATGCAGACTCGGGGAGAATGTGACACAGATGGTCACCCAAGGTCAGAATTGAACCCGGATCCCTGGCGCTGAGAGGCAGCACTGCTAATCACTGTGGCACCTTACATTGGTTTTCATTATCACCAATCAGTGGTTTACCTCATTGGGGTAAACAGGGTGGATGGTGGAGAGGGTATTACTGTGTGTCCCATGGCGAGGGCATCGAGAAAGAAAGGTTTGCCCACATTTCTAACTCCGTTA
Organism: Sphyrna mokarran; assembly: GCA_024679065.1. Classification (NCBI taxonomy): domain Eukaryota; kingdom Metazoa; phylum Chordata; class Chondrichthyes; order Carcharhiniformes; family Carcharhinidae; genus Sphyrna; species Sphyrna mokarran. Next base: position 4,832,489 of record JAGIQG010000033.1, read on the forward strand.
GTTGGAGAGCCATTGCGGTCACTCAGTGCTGAGCAGAGATGGAATCTGAAACATTTTTGAGCCCAGCGGCACTGGACCATTGGATGGAGCAACATCTACAGATCAACATCTGCCTGTGGAGGTAATTTGGTGAACATATTGCTATACTTCAGTATTAAACGGCCTAATCTTATAATCTAACAATCGCGAGCTGAGCAATTCTATCTTGGCATCGTTTTATTGCAATCTGAATCTTTAACGAGAAAGGGTATTTGTGGCAAAATTCAGTCCTTCAGCAAACCACGCACAAGTTATCGAAGCCTTTGTCCAAATAATTTGACGTATGTTGTTGATTTGATGCCAACATTTATTGACCATCCCTAGTTGCCCTTGGAGGGCAGTTGAAAGTCAACCACATTTTTGTGGCTCTGGAGTCACATGTAGGCCAGACTGGGTAAGGATGGCAGATTTCCTTCCCTAAAGGACATTAGTGAACCAGATGGGTTTTTCCGACTATGGTTTCATGGTCATCAGTAGATTCTTAAGTTTCATTGAATTCATGTTCCATCATCTGCCGTGGCGGGATTCGAACCCGGGTCCCCAGAACATTAGCTGAGTTTCTGAATTAGTTGTCTCGTAATAATACTACTGGGCCAACGATCCCCCTTACCACCTTGCTGTTTGTGAGATCTTGCTTTGCATAAGTTGGCTGCCAACTTTCCTACATTGCAACAAACTTATTTTATAAGTTTATTTAGTGTTACAAGTCGGCTTACATTAACACTGCAGTGAAGTTTCTATGAAAATCCCCTAGTCGCCACACTGCGTTGCCTGTTTGGGTACACTGAGGGAGAATTTAGTATGGCCAATGCACCCTAACTCGCATGTCTTTCAGACTATGGTAGGAAACCAGAGCACCTGGAAGAAACCCATGCAGACATGGGGAGAACATGCAGACTCCACACAAATAGTGATCCAAGCTAGGAATCGAACCCAGATCCCCGGCGCTGTGAGGCAGCAGTACTAACCACTGTGCCGTCATATTAACTGGCCCTAAAATACTTTGGGATGGCCTGTGGTTGCAAATAGCATGACAACAATTGTGCTCTATTGATCCATCCACTTGATAGAATTTGTGAAAAGCCAATTGAGTGATCATAAAATCTCTACAGCACAGAGTGGGGGTGGAGTGACCCCCTGGGCGATCCACTGTCCCTTTGAGCGTTTTTACAACTTTCTGCTCACACTCCACGGAGCTTTGTCTCCAGCTGCTCCAGCATTTCCCGTACAATCAGCTGGAGAATCTTTCCAATAATCCCGGCTGTAACCCCGTCTTTCAGCTGAGGGATGTGAATGAAGGCAGCCTTCCTGAAACCGTGGTGAAGTGAAATGTAATAAACGTAATCACAGAGGTACCTGAGGAAAATATATTTCAGGTCAGTTTCAGGTGAACAGTTTGACATTGGTCAGTGTCTGATTCCCCACACGGTGAAGGGACGGGGAGGTCTGTGATTCCCCCACACGGTGACGGGACAGGAGGTCTGTGATTCCCCCACACGGTGGTGGGACGGGGGGTCTGTGATTCCCCCACACGGTGGTGGGACGGGGGGTCTGTGATTCCCCCACACGGTGGTGGGACGGGGAGGTCTGTGATTCCCCCACACGGTGGTGGGACGGGGGAGGTCTGTGATTCCCCCACACGGTGACGGGACGGGGGTTCTGTGATTCCCCCACACGGTGACGGGACGGGGAGGTCTGTGATGCCCCCATACGGTGACGGGACGGGGAGGTCTGTGATGCCCCCATACGGTGACGGGATGGGGAGGTCTGTGATTCCCCCACGGTGGTGGGACGGGGAGGTCTGTGATTCCCCCACACGGTGGTGGGACGGGGGGTCTGTGATTCCCCCACACGGTGGTGGGACGGGGAGGTCTGTGATTCCCCACACGGTGGTGGGACGGGGGGTCTGTGATTCCCCCACACGGTGGTGGGAGGGGGGTCTGTGATTCCCCCACACGGTGACGGGACGGGGAGGTCTGTGATTCCCCACACGGTGACGGGAAGGGAGGTCTGTGATTCCCCCACACGGTGACGGGACGGGGAGTCTGTGATTCCCCCACACGGTGACGGGACGGGGAGGTCTGTGATTCCCCCACACGTGACGGGACGGGGAGGTCTGTGATTCCCCCACACGGTGGTGGGACGGGGGGTCTGTGATTCCCCCACACGGTGGTGGGACGGGGAGGTCTGTGATCCCCACACGGTGGTGGGACGGGGGATCTGTGATTCCCCCACACGGTGGTGGGACGGGGAGGTCTGTGATTCCCCCACACGGTGACGGACGGGGAGGTCTGTGATTCCCCCACACGGTGACGGGACGGGGAGGTCTGTGATTCCCCCACACGGTGACGGGACGGGGAGGTCTGTGATTCCCCCACACGGTGACGGGACGGGGAGGTCTGTGATTCCCCCACACGGTGACGGGACGGGGAGGTCTGTGATTCCCCCACACGGTGACGGGACGGGGAGGTCTGTGATTCCCCCACACGGTGACGGGACGGGGAGGTCTGTGATTCCCCCACACGGTGACGGGACGGGGGGGTCTGTGATTCCCCCACACGGTGGTGGACGGGGAAGGCTGTGATTCCCCCACACGGTGGTGGACGGGGAGGTCTGTGATTCCCCCACACGGTGGTGGGACGGGGAGGTCTGTGATTCCCCCACACGGTGGTGGGACGGGAGGTCTCTGTGATTCCCACACGGTGTGGGACGGGGAGGTCTGTGATTCCCCACACGGTGGTGGGACGGGGGAGGTCTGTGATTCCCCCACACGGTGACGGGACGGGGGTTCTGTGATTCCCCCACACGGTGACGGGACGGGGGTCTGTGATTCCCACACACGGTGATGGGACGGGGGTCTATAGTTTCCCCACACGGTGATGGGACAGGGTTCTGTGATTCTCCCACATGGTGACGGGACGTGGAAACTTGGTAAAGAGCAGGTGACGGCAGTGAGATCTCACTGATTCCCAGTTCAGCTCGAGTCTGAGGGCTGTGTATGAGAAAGTGGGGCAAAGAATGAGGTGGCGATTGCTGTCAGAATGGAGTTGAGTGAGAGTTTGTGCTGGGAGAGAGCGATCGTACACATTCTAAAATCTCATTTACCAAGTTAGAGTCATAGAGGTTTACAGCAACTTGTCCTTGCTGCCCTTTTTTTTAACCACTAAGCTAGTCCCAATTGCCTACATTTGGCCCAGATTGCTCTATATCCATCTTACCCATGTAATTGTCTAAATGCTTTTTAAAAGACAAAATTGTACCACCTCTACTACTACCTCTGGCAGCTTGTTTCAGACATTCACCACACTCTGTGAAAAAATTGCACCCCTGGACCTTTTTGTGTCTCCCCTCTGATCTTAAATCTTTGCCCTCTAGTTTTAGACTCCCCTACTTTTGGGAAAAGATATTGACGATCTAGTTGATCTGTGCCCCTCATTATTTTATAGACCTCTATAAGATCATCCCTCAGCCTCCTACACTCCAGGGGAAAAAAAGATCCCAGTCTATCCAGCCTCTCCTTATAACTCAAACCATCAAATCCATGTAACATCGTAGTTAATTTTTTCTGCACTCTTTCTAGTTTAATAAGTCTTTCTGAAAGTTAATGGATTTGCTGCATTTGGACGGTTTTAGGGAGATGAGTTTGTGGATTGTTGGCGGTTCTGTTATTTACCTCCCCGCGTCCCGAGAATAAATGATTCCAATCTCCGTCCCCGATAATCTCTTACAGATTGCTCGCATGTTGATGACTGACTCAATCACCTTGGGACCTCCTTCAACACAGCAGTTTCCCGTGGGACACAAGCCACTGACATCGCGATCTTTGTATCCGTGATTCTTTCCGCACTGTTCCAGAATAATCACCTTCGATGCTGTTGCTACTCCCACGTGAACAGCAAGCTGGACAGAAAGTACAGGGTTCGATCAGTTGGAGGCACAAGAGGTATGTCTTCTGATTAGTTCTGGCTCTTGCTGGGGTACAGAGTTCATGGTTCTCTGCCCTTTGCTCCTTCGAGCCCTCAGTCTCACACAGCCTACACCATTCTTACTGGTCGTTAATATCTTCACACATGCTTACAGGCAACACACACCCCGCACAACTGGATACTCAGGTCTTGCTAGAAAAGTTACATGCTGTCAAAGTTTTTCCCCGTGCACCCATCAGGACAGATTTGCAAGAATGTCAAATCTTGAAGAGAACAACTATTTACAATGCATGGGTGGAGAGTGCTGATTGGCTGGCTAATTGGTTCATACATACACACACATACAAACTCACACACACACACACGATCACACACACACACACTGCAGACAGATGTACATACACGGACAGACACATGCTCATACAGACATATGAACATATACAGATGCACACACTCAGCCATGTATACACACAGACACACAGAAGGACACAGACATACAATCTCACACAAACATGCACACAGATGCACACTTGTACAGACACACAATCACTCAGACACTTATATACAAAGATACATACAAGTACATGAACACGAACAGACACAAGCACACAAATACATGCACATACGTACATCGACAGACTCACGTAGACACATGCATATATACAGATACATGCACACACACACACACACACACACACACATATGCATGCATGCATACTCTCCCTGTGGGGCAAGTGAGTATCTATAGGCACTGGCATTTCTTCCGCTGCTCAGTATGTGTCAGTTACAAACTGTGTGAGGATCCAGTCTCTCGGGGCAACCTGAGTGACCCAGTGTCAGCGGAGAGAGATTAAAGAAACCTGTGGATGTTGTGTTTCCCACATCCTGGTCACCAGTTCCCGGGCGCGGTGATAGTGAACGGGCAATTCCATGGTTTCCACGCGGATGTTGTCCCCCAGGCCCAATTCCTTCAGCTCCTGGGGAGTGTAAGAGAATATTTGAAGTAGCAGCAGTAAAATGTGAACTACAGTCTCATCAACATGCGATGGGCAGGATGTTGAAATATAATGAGCCCAGTATGTTAATTAATGTAATTGAATGTACGGTGGCTAATGTGATAGAATCAGGAATGGTAAGCATTTATTAAACATTGAGTGTAAGCAGCTGTAGGCAGTTAAACCTTGAGAAACAATGGTCACACTATGGCCCAGAAAACAGGGATGGAGTACATATATTCTCTTTGTCACTTAGTTTAAAGTCTAGCTAAGCCACCATTGTGTATAAACAACGTTAATGGGGTGAAGGCAAAGGTCGGAACTGTCATATAAACAAACTGGTTTCACTGAGTAGTAAATGCATCGATTAGTGACCAATCCACGACAAGGTAAATTATTAGCAGAGCCAGCACTAATGGTGGTTAAAGATAAGCCAGCCTTGAGGATGAGATAAGAATCTCAGGGCATGTATCTGCAAACTGTATAAGACAAGCTGTAAGTGAGCATTTCACTGGAGTGTTCCGGACATCCCGGCTTTATTCTCGTGTGCTGGAGAATAAAGTCTTACTTCCTGGAAAATCAAGGCTCAGACTCTCATTTAATAAGCTAAAAGTGCATTGTCGTCCTGGGGAACCACGACAAAATTGGTGCTGCGAGCAGGGTATGGTGAGAGATCGCCCGGAAAATTGAAGTCCGGAAGGAGCAGAGGAGGCAGTGGTCTGACCGGGGCCGAGAATCCCAAAGCCAGCAGTCTGACGACAAGGTAAGCAGACTTGCATGCATGTAAATCCTTGTCGTCGGAAAAGGGATCTTGAGGTCCGGCATACCCGGTTCTCTGCCAATCCTAGATCTCCCCAACTCAAAAGATACCCAGCGTGGATAAAATTGAATTGTGTAAAAATTTTTGAGAGACTGAGTATGATTTGAAGGGTAGAGTTTTGCATGCAAAGCGCGTTATGAATGCTGTATTGTCTGTGAACGGGTAAAACGCGAGACGATGAAAAAGCCGAACGCTAACGGAAGCAATTAGGTTAGTCGAGCGGTTTGGAGCGGGATTCCAGGTTACAACTTGCCCAAGGAGAGTAAGTGTAGGAAGGCCTGCCAGTCCGAACCTACCCAGGACCTCGGATAAAGGACGTCAACCGAGAGAAGGAGAGATCTGTGAGAGATTGATCTCCTACCTAATACAGTTGTACAGTTGTCAGGGTTACTAAAGCACAAATCAGTAGAGAAGGAGACAATTAGTTGGACGTGTGACAAAGGGGCTGTAAGGAACCAGTCTGTGATGAATGGTTCAGAACAGCGGTGCAGGGATTGATGGTGAATGTGGGACTCAGGACGCACTCAGAGCAGTAACAGATTCTTCTGAGCAGTAGTGTTAGCACACATTACCTAAAAAAAAGAGAACTAATGAAAGCAGTTGGAGGAGAAGTTAGGGAGTGGCATAAGGGCGAAAAAGACGCTCTGTTGAGAAAGATTACACATATAATTAATTTGGATGAAGTAAGAAACGAGTGGCCGTATGTGAACTGGGAAGGAATAATAAGCAGAAATTGGATAAGTGAGATAATAGCAGAGACGTTAATAGAATTAATAAAGGAACCCAGATCGCGTAGGGCTTTAATACACATAGACCAACAAGTAAAGGCATATTATTCTTTAGCAAGAGAAAGAAGAATATTGCCAGGGAGAGGGAAAACAGGGAAGTGGATATCGGAACACTGGTTAGAAGTACAGGTGATAGTAAGAGAAGCGCAGTGGGAGAGTGAACAGGGGATTGGTCAAGAAAACACAGTGTATTGTGTAATAATAACTATAATACCAAATTCAGACAAATTAAACAACAGAATTCATAACAATAATTCAAGAGTACAGACAATGACAAGCAAGCCTAAAACACCAGTAGAAATACTAGGGGATAAGTTTCCAGCCCTTAGAGGAGATATAGCATACATCTCCAAAAAATGGACTAAAAGAACAAACAAATCAAATACACAATGGCCAGAAGAGGACACATGGTGTGTGGAGAGATGTGAGGATCAGAAAGGATTTTTGAAGAATTATAAAATAAAAGATAAATCTAAAAAAAGAAAAGAAAAGCGAGAAAAAGAACTGGAGATACTGACATTGTTTGAAAAAGAAGGAAAGAAAGGAGAAGGGTATGGGAGGGAGGTAGGATGCAAATGCCGGTGCAAGCTCAGGAAAAGGAGGGATTGAAAGACCCAAATGCAGCTCCACCTCCATATCCGGTGGAACAGAGATCCACTGGGTTATATCCAATCATAACAGGTACAATGAATTTTGAAGGAGAGTATGAGGTAAAACAAATAACAAAAGAAGAATGGGTAGCACAAGATACAGAAAGGAGACAAAACATTGAGGAAGAAAGTAAAAAAGTAGAAGAGGATTTGGACAAAGTCATCCAGATGAGACAACGGTTGGAAGAGGAAGTGAAGATTGTAGATGTCCTAGAGTGGGCAAAGAAAGTAATGGAAAGGAAGGAAGATGAGGAGCAGGCAAGTGAAGGCGGATGTGATAAAAGGGAAAATAGAAGGAAACAGGAAAGCGAGAGAAGAGACAGAAATGTAGGCGTAAAGAACAACTGGAAGCAAAAAGGGGACTGGGACTGGAAACTTCCAGAAAAAGGGAGAAAGGAGGAAATAGAAAGAGAGACAGAGGGTAGTAGTGAAGAAGAAGGGGATTTATTGGCAGCGTTAGCGCCACAGAGAAGGTCACTACGGGTAAGAAGACCACCAATAAAATACCCAAACGAAGAACAAAGAGAGGAATATATATTCCCTGTGGTTCTGAAGGGTGGCAGACTACAATATATTCCCTGGTCGGGTCGGGACTTGCCTGATTTGATTGGTGAATTGCCAGGTATTCTGGATGGGGCTGGAAGGTGGATTGGACAGTCGGAAGCTGGAATGGTGGGAGGGAGGATGGCGCTGGGTGACATCGGGGCCCTCCTGGCAAAGGTGTTGGGAATGAATCAAATGACTGAAGTAATGAAACTTGCAGGCATCCCTGCGGCAGCTCTTGACCCAGATGTGGATGGAGTGCCAATAGACTTATATCGCCATGACATTTGGCAGGCACTAAGAGGCATGTACCCCAGTCGAGTGGACATGAAAACACTGAAGGGGGAGCCATTGGGTGGGAAGAAAATGCAGCCACAAAGATGGAGATGCTGAAAAGATGGAGAAGGGACACTGAGAGGGACATTCTGACAGATCCACTGACCAATTCCATGTTCCGAGCAGCAATTTTAGAGGGTCTACCGACTTCAGCTAAGTCTAGATTGGAGGAAGTGGTAGGCCTGGAGTCAAAAAGCTATAGAGAATTCTTAGACCATGTCATCCACGCAGTAGAAAGACACCGCAAGGAGGAAAAGAATGCAGACAAGCAGCTGAAAGACGTACAGCGCAAACTTCTCCAAGCTCAGTTGGAGGAAATTAAAAACAAAGAAAAGCAGAAATTAAAAGAGGACTCCACACCCAAGAAAATGGCACCGATGGTGGCTGACCTAACGATCGGAGAGATACCCACACTACCGCAAGGGAGAAGTGGAGGTGGAAGTCAGCCCATCATAACCTATAACATTTCTGGTTTCCCACTGTCCATGACTCCAGGAGGTTACAATCCAAATTACCACAATAATTGGAAGCCCCAGAACTAAAATAACTGGAATGGGAAAGGACAGGGGCAGGGAAGTGATGGACTACCCTATCAGAACCAGAAGGGACAAAGTCAGGGAAATAATCAAGGTCAGAAACAGGGACAGCCACCTAGTCCTCCAGGTGTATGTTGCGGGTGTGGGGAAGCAGGACATATAAAAAGAAACTGCCCTCAGAACCCTCAAAGACAAGGAGGGAACCAGCAGTATGTAAACCACCAGATAATGCAAACACCGCTAAATGACCCCCAGATGTCCCAAGGGCCAGTGAATCATCAGGGTTTCCTATAGGGAGGCCCAGAGAACCCCGAAATGGTAGGTCAATACATACAAATAACGGAAACAGCAAACCAGGAACCCATAATTAGTGTTAGAGTAGGAGGGGTCGAGGTCCCCATGATGATAGATACCGGTGCTACTTGTACATGCGTAAAGGCAAAGTATGCAGACCACCTACCATTGTCAGGTCAGTTTGTAAAAACTGTGGGGTTCTCGGGGAAAGCGACATTGACCCAAATAATGACGCCGATACCTGTCACCGTCGGAGACAAAACTACCCACGTACCCGTATTAGTAAAACACCACTAAATTTGTTAGGAAGAGACGCAATCCTAGGTTTAGGACTAAAACTAGAATGTACAAATCAGGGAATTAACTTAACAGGAATGTACCCACTTAGGATGCAAGGGGAAGAATGGGCTAATGTATATTGGTTAGGAGATATAGAAGAACAAGTTAAAGAACAAGTGTGGGAAACGTGGGGGAAGTTTGTAGAAGCACAAATTCCAAAAGCTGAATGGCCAAAGACAGAATTACACTGCACAATGATATTTGATGAGAAACAAAAACCCAAAGTGCAGGAGAAATGGAAAAAAGAGGCAGGACAGGAACAGGAGGTAAAGTCAGGAAGTATTCTAATTGGACCAGAGGGAGCAGCCCTCACAATCATGAAAGATGCATGGGTTAGCAAATGGTTCTCCGTTCTTGGAGCAGAACCACACATTACATTAAAAGTAAATCCCGGATATAGACCAAAAGACCTGGGGCCAATGGTGCTTAGAGCAAGGGAACTAGAATTTGTTGAAACAGACAATGCAAATATTTGGATGTCCACTGACAGACAAATGATGAAAATACTCTCAGACACTGAGATGGTGGGAAAACCCAAACAGGTGAGAATAGAGGTAAAGAATAAAGAACAGGAACAAGAGTGGAGGGAAAAACTGGAAAAAGACCTTAACTCTCTCCCGCAAGAACTATGGTCGAAGCAGGACACTGACGTAGGTAGGATCAAGATAGCCAACCCGGTAGAGATTAGGCTAAAACCAGGATGCCGAGGACCCTACAAGCCTCAGTATCCAATTAACCCGGAAGCAATAAAAGGCATTAAAGAGACAATCAGAGGACTAGTAGAAGTAGGGGTATTAAAAGAAACCCACAGCAGATGTAACACACCATTATTACCAGTCAAGAAAGCAGATGGGGAAAAATGGAGATTGGTACATGACTTAAGGGCAGTCAATGAGGTAGTAGAAGACATGCCGGTAGAAGTACCGAACCCCTACACCTTGCTGACTAATATTCCACCTGAAAGCAGATGGTTTACTGTAGCAGACCTATGCTCAGCATTTTTTAGTGTGCCACTAGCTCAAGCAAGTCAGTACCTATTTGCATTTACATACGAAGGAAAGCAATACACATACAATAGGATGCCCCAGGGATTTAAGCATTCACCACATATATTTAATCAGGTATTGAGAGCAGATTTGGAAGGACTACAATTAGAAGGAACATTAATACAATATGTTGATGATTTGCTGTTGTGTGCAGAAACAAAAGAACAATGCAGAGAGGATAGTCTAAAATTATTAAAAAGACTGGGTGAAGGAGGACACAAAGTGTCCAGGACAAAACTGCAATTGTGTCGAAGAAAGGTAGAATATCTAGGAAGGGAAATAACAACAGGACAAAAGAGGATAGCCTTTCAACAGATAGAGGCTGTATTGAAAGTCCCGAAACCACAAACAGTAGGGCAGATGATGACATTCTTGGGAATGACAGGATTTAGCTCAGAATGGATAGAGAGCTATGCAGAAAGGACGCGGGCACTGAGGAAAATCATGCAGGAAGCAGGATGTGAAGAACTAAAAACAAACCTAATATGGGATAGAGAAGCCCTGGAAACATTCGAAAACATAAAAAAAGAAATGGCACAGGCACCAGCATTGACTCTCCCCATGTATAATAAACCCTTTGATCTCTTCGTGGGTAACAGGGAAGCAGGATTTGCAACAGCAGTGCTGATGCAGGAAAGTTGTAAAGGCAGGAAAAGGCAGGCCATAGCTTATTACAGCACCAAGCTAGACAATGTGGCTATGGGATACCCCCCGTGCTACCAAGGCCTGGCAGCAGCCTGGTGGGCGTATGAAAAAGCAGCCGTGGTCACGATGGGATATCCAGTAAACATACATGTATACCATAAGGTAGCTGAACTGATCGAACAGGGGAGATTTGTACTGACGCCTGCCAGAATCCATCACTACCGGATGCTGACCACCTTTCCAGATATTACGATAGTGAGATGTAACAGGGTTAATCCAGCCGACTATATGCCATTACCTCATGAAGGAGAAGAGCATGAGTGTGTAAGAGAAGCAAAAACATTCATGAAACTAAGAAAAGACTTAAAAGCAGAAAAACTAGACACAGAAAGGAAAAGAGTACTATATGTTGATGGCTCGTGCTACAGGGATCATGTAGGAAACCATGCAGGTTATGCTATAATCGAACAGAAAGGGGAGACATTTGAAGTGTTAGAGGCAGAAAAGTGTGAGCAACCCTGCTCAGCCCAACTAGCAGAAATCAAAGCATTAACCAGAGCATGCGAGTTGACAGAAGGGGAAATAGTGGGGGTATATACGGATTCAGCTTATGTGCATGGAGTGTGCCACCTATTTGGAGCAATATGGAGACAGAGGGGATTCATGAAAAGTGGAGGACGACCAATACAGCACGAAAGTCAAATAAAAGCATTAATATGAGCAATGATGGGTCCAAAAGAATTGGCCATAATCAAATGTCAGGCGCATAAAAAGGGAAAGGATAATGTTACCAAGGGAAATGCTAAAGCTGATGAGGTCGCCAAAGAAGTATCAGGATGCATCATGACCACAATAGCCCCAGTCGAGGTGAGACCACACCCAGGACCAGGGATGGGGAGCGTAGATCCCCAACACACCCTAGAAAATGTGGTGCAGTTACAGGAGGAAGCCATGATAGCTGAAAAAACAGTGTGGAAAGATAGAGGAGCAGTGCAGGGACTACATGATAGAGTGTGGAGAAATGGGGAAGGGCTGATCATAGCGCCTACATCATTACTAACCTTACTAATCAGCGAAGCACACGGAGTCAATTACTGTGCAAGGGGGGAGGTGACCAGAAAAATAAAGAAGGAAGGATTCTGGGGATCAGGGGACTGTAAAACCTGGCAGCAAAACTGGAAAGAGGAAAATTGCCGAGGTACATATACCTTATATCAACGCATACACACAATAGGGAATCAGACAGTCACGTACGGAATGATAAACTGTTTGGGTTCCGCATGTGACAACCTCTGTGAAGGGAGAATGCTGGCGTGTCAATACCACTGCATTTTATATGCTGGGGTAGGAAAAGACACCTACAATCTGGCCCACAGATGTCCAAAGTGGCCAAAAACGGCAATGGATGTGACCCCAAGAAAATGGAAGGCAGAGCCCAACTTACAAATCCAAGATTGCTATTGGAAAGAAAGCAGCAGCACAGGAAGTAAATTAGGAAACTACACAGGAGAATGTGAAAGAATTTGGAATGTAACTGACATCTGTAGCCTATACGTCCCAATGAGAGGGGGAACGCCACCTCCTCCGCACATACTAGACGTACAAGTAAAACAACTAGCTGATCTATGGTGGTTATGTGACCCCGAGAGGGGATTAATGGCAAAACTGCCTCCAAACTGGACTGGTCATGTTAGCACAGAGCACTGTCATACTCCCAGTAAATTATTAAACTGGGTTCCAAAGGATGAGGTGGTCTTACACTCCCGATCTAGAGATAAAATTGGATGCAATTGGGCAGCCTCGCGGTATCCCCAATTAATTTAAAGCCAAGAATGAAATAGCTGCAGGGTTTGAGTCGATCCTGGTTTGGGTCACTCCCAACAAAAACACTGAATGGATTAATTACATTTATTACAATCAACAGAGATTTATCAACTACACTAATGATGTTCTTGCTGCACTAGGTGAGCAATTAGATGCAACTAGCAGAATGGCCTGGCAAAACCGACAAGCGCTAGACTGGCTGCTAGCGGAAAAAGGGGGTGTGTGTGTCATGTTTGGGAAGCAATGCTGTACGTTTATCCCCAATAACACTAACTCAGAAGGATCATTTCCCAAAGCCATGGCTAAGCTACAAAGCCTGAAAAAAGAAATACATGAGAATGCTGGTTTCGGTTATGAGATTTGGGACTGGCTCGACAGTACGCTAGGGAAATGGGGAGCATGGCTTGCTAGAGCAGGAATTATAGCAGTAGTTATACTACTCATTGTGGGATTAATGACTTGCTGTTTTTTGCCTGTTCTGAGATCTCTCGTAACTAGACTGATGGTGCGACTAATGGTGACTCGAATGAGTTGTGATCAACCTCTCGATACAGAAACAGAGGAGTGGGAAGATGTCGAGTTGCCCTCACTGAATGGACTCACAATAACTATGATCGAAGACGAGGTGCAGTGCCCTGCGAAAATGACGCCACCACGAAGTTGCCCTACCGAAGTGATAACAACCTACCGGTGCCCTGTTAAGACCTGAGAACTTAGTCTGTACACAGTTATCGGTTTTTTTCCCTTCTCTAGTCAACAGTGGGAAGGTTTTTGTCTGATGACTGTTAGTCATAGGTAATCTGGGGGAGCAACCTATAGTCAGAACATTGATAGATAAGTCATAATAAGGTTAGAATAGGGACATTGATCCCTGACCCAAATACTTGGCTCCTCCACATTTCCTACTAAACCTACAGGGGCACATATAGATAGCTTGAGAATGTAATCATGTAGGGTGGTATTTTTGGGTGAGACTCGGAGGAGTCTCAAAGGGGGGAATGTAAGAGAATATTTGTAGTAGCAGCAGTAAAATGTGAACTACAGTCTCATCAACATGCGATGGGCAGGATGTTGAAATATAATGAGCCCAGTATGTTAATTAATGTAATTGAATGTATGGTGGCTAATGTGATAGAATCAGGAATGGTAAGCATTTATTAAATATTGAGTGTAAGCAGCTGTAGGCAGTTAAACCTTGAGAAACAATGGTCACACTATGGCCCAGAAAACAGGGATGGGGTACATATATTCTCTTTGTCACTTAGTTTAAAGTCTAGCTAAGCCACCATTGTGTATAAACAACGTTAATGGGGTGAGGGCAAAGGTCGGAACTGTCATATAAACAAACTGGTTTCACTGAGTAGTAAATGCATCGATTAGTGACCAATCCACGACAAGGTAAATTATTAGCAGAGCCAGCACTAATGGTGGTTAAAGATAAGCCAGCCTTGAGGATGAGATAAGAATCTCAGGGCATGTATCTGCAAACTGTATAAGACAAGCTGTAAGTGAGCATTTCACTGGAGTGTTCCGGACATCCCGGCTTTATTCTCGTGTGCTGGAGAATAAAGTCTTACTTCCTAGAAAATCAAGGCTCAGACTCTCACTTAATAAGCTAAAAGTGCATTGTCGTCCTGGGGAACCACGACAGGAGTCATAAAAAAAATCATTAACGACAAGTCGAATTATTACTTCGGGTCCATATCACATCAGGTATCGTGTGTGCAGATTGTGCCTCCATAGATGTGTAAAGGTTTTGAAGGTGGGACAGTGAAGGTTCACTGATTCCTGGGATGAGGGGGTTTGTCAGGTGATGAGGGACTGAGTGAATTGAGTCTGTTCTCTGCGGAGTTTAGAAAAATGACAGGCAATCTCATTGGAACCTGCAAGATTCTGACGGGGTTTGACACTGAGATTGTTTCCGCTGCTCAGAGATTCTAAATCCTCGGGGACACTGTCTCAGGCTGTTGGCTGAACATTTGGGACTGAGATGAGGAATTATAAAATTCCTACGGTGCAGAAAGAGTCCATTCAGCCCATCGAGTCTGTACCAACCACTATCCCACCCGAGGCCAATCCCTGTAATCCCATGCGTTTATTCTAGCTAATCTCCTGACACTAAATGGGAAATTTAGCACAGCCAATCCACCTAACCTGCACATCTTTGGGCTGTGAGAGGAAACCGGAGGAAACCCATGCAGATACGGGGAGAATGTGCAGATTCCACACAGACAGTGACCCAAGTCGGGAATCGAATTCGGGTTCCTGACGCTGTGAGACAGCCGTGCTAACCACTGTGCCAGCAGGCTGCCCCTAACATTGGTATCTAAAGGGTGAAGCAGGATTGTAGCCTGAGGCATCATCTCTGAACAGAGTTCTTGCATTTTGCTCTGACAGAGCAACTTCGATTAAACCTGTTCGTTCAAGTTCCCAAATCAAAATGTCAAAACAATCCCTGGTGCTGTGAGCCAGGGAGTAAACAGTGGCTCTGTCTGAGCAACTAAACTCCATCCGTGGACTTTGAACCCAACTCCAGATTTAAAAAAAACTGCTGTAAAATCAATCACAAATACTCACACGCATTCTCACCCACACTCACTGACACGCACGTACACACACGCAGGCACACTGAATGATATGCTTTGTCTGTATAGCGCGCAAGAAACACTTCATTATATCCCAACACGTGACAACAATAAATCAAATCTAAAATTAAAAGCAATTACATACACCGATTGTGGCGCTCCCTCAGCACTGACCCTCTGACAGTGCGGCGCTCCCTCAGCACTGACCCTCTGGCAGCGTGGCACTCCCTCAGCACTGACCCTCTGACAGTGCGGCACTCCCTCAGCACTGACCCTCTGGCAGTGCGGCGCTCCCTTAGCACTGACCCTCTGACAGTGCGGTGCTCCCTCAGCACTGACCCTCTGGCAGTGCGGCGCTCCCTCAGCACTGACCCTCTGGCAGTGCGGCGCTCCCTCAGCACTGACCCTCTGGCAGTGCGGTGCGCCCTCAGCACTGACCCTCTGGCAGTGCGGCGCTCCCTCAGCACTGACCCTCTGGCAGTGCGGCGCTCCCTCAGCACTGACCCTCTGACAGTGCGGCGCTCCCTCAGCACTGACCCTCTGACAGTGCGGCGCTCCCTCAGCACTGACCCTCTGACAGTGCGGCGCTCCCTCAGCACTGACCCTCTGACAGTGCGGCGCTCCCTCAGCACTGACCCTCTGACAGTGCGGCGCTCCCTCAGCACTGACCCTCTGACAGTGCGGCGCTCCCTCAGCATTGCGCTGACGTGTCAGCCCAGGTTCTGTGGTCAGTGTTGAGTGTGTGATCTTTGGCTCTGAGCTAGCACGGACAGTGATGGACAGTCAGAGAGCTGGATTTTAACGGAACTCTCGAGTTGGCCTCAGTACCTGAACAACAGCCCAGCTGGGATTCCTGATGTACTGACGGAATGGACCAAAACCTGCGAAGCAGAGGAAAAGATAATAGGTGAGAGGAATGTCAAAAACTTCCAAACAATTTCAGATCACACAAGAAGGGGGACACTGTCAGAGGGTCAGTGCCGAGGGAGCGCCGCACTGTCAGAGGGTCAATGCCGAGGGAGCGCCACACTGTCAGAGGGTCAGTGCTGACAGAGCACCTGGAGGAAGCCCACGCAGACATGAGGAGAATGTGCACACTCCATACAGACAGTGACCCAAGCCAGGAATTGAGCCGAGGACCCTGGAGCTGTTATTCTTGTCACGAGAAACAGACAAAGAATACCATTCATAGAGAAGGAAAGGAGAGGGTGAAGACTGTAGTGTTACAGAGAGGGTGTAGAGAAAGATTAACTTAATGCGAGGTAAGGAACAAAGACCAAAGAAAATTACAGCACAGGAATAGGCCCTTCGGCCGACCATGCTGCCCAACATAACTAAAACCCTCTACTTTTCTGGGAACCATATCTATTTATTCCCATCCTATCCATATAAAGTCACTATCGTACCTACTTCCACTACCTCCCCCGGCAACGAGTTCCAGGCACCCACCACTCTCTGTGTAAAAGACATTTGCTTTGTACATCTCCTTTAAGCCTTGGCCCTCGCACTTTAACCCGGTGCCCCCTGCTAATTGACTCTGGGAAAAAATTTTAAACGTCCATTCGAAAGCCTGGTGGCAGCAGGGAAGAAGCTGTTCTTGAATCTGTTGATACTTTACCTCAAACTCAAGATTTATCCTGAATTTTGGCAATCTTTGGCTCCAGAGAGATCTGCCTGGACAGATTCCTTTCTCCAGAACTTAATTTTGAATACTTTTCCCTCACTGGGAGCAAAGCAAGTTGGTTGCCATGGAAATGTGTGGCTGGGTGAGGAACAGTCCTATTCCAGACCTATTGGCTGAGGTTGGGTAACGGTATGTTTCTCTGTATAAACTTGCTTCATGAAAAAAATCACCCATTTAGTTACTTAACCTGTCCAGCACGATCTGTCAGGGAGGCATTTGCCATTTCGCTGGGATCCGGAGACACTATCAGTCGTCCTGCCCTCTTTGTGTGTGTGTGTGTCATTGTCTACCCTGCCAGTACTGCAATAGGTTTGGTTCCGATGGATTTGTGACTGAGTATCCGGCTAAAGCAGGTGGGTGGCTGAAGGTGAGTGGGATACAAGAGGGCGAGGGGTGGGGAGGGCTCACCTCTGAGGGGGAGGGCGAGGAGGGGAGAATGGCGAGGATACTGGGATGGTAAAGAGTCAACTGTTGCGATGAATCAAAGGTCAATGAAATAACTGTGAGGCCACACAAGGTAGAGAAACCGAGATACCTGTAAGGAGCACCAACGGACAGCCGGAATCCATGAGGAATTGGGATGAGCTGATATTCCGTATCCGGCAGAGATCTGAATGAGAAAGAGTTGAATTTATAGAGACTGTTGTGATGTGGGAAATGCAGCAGCCAATTTGAACACAGCGAGCTCCCACGTACAGCAATGTAATCACCATCAGCCTTATTGGGTCAACAAGCTAGATATTGGCCAGGCCAGCAAGGGAGAGGGGGAAATGTGTTTTAGATAGAAAGCATGGGATCTTTCGCCACCCCCTGAGAAGATGGACAGGACCCCTGGTTTCATGTCACACCCAAAAAGCTGGCAGCCCTGAGTGTGGTGCACTCCCTCAGCATTGGAAATGGGGAACGGTGGCTTGAACCTGGTGCTAGGGTGGGGCAGCCTCCTGAATCGGAGTGGTGAATTATAGAATCCCTACATTACAGGAGGAGGCCAATCGGCCCATCGAGTCTGCATTGACCACAATCCCATCCAGTCCCTATCCCCGTATGCCCATGCATTTACCCTAGCTACTTCCCCTGACGCTAAGGGGTAATTTAGCATGGCCAATTCACCTAACCCGCATGTCTTTCAGATTGTGGGAGAAACCGGAGCACCCAGGGAAACCCACGCAGACACAGGGAGAACGTGCAGATTCCACACGGTGAGTGACCCAAGGCGGGAATCGATCCCAGGTCGTTGGTGCAATGCTAACTATGGGAACAGGCCCTTCAGCCCAACTTGTCTGTGCTGCCCTTTTATTTAAATGGTTAAGCTAGTACCAATTGCCTGCATTTGGCCCATATCCCTCTATAGCCATCTTACCCATATAACTGTTTAAATGCACAGGGGGCACAGGTTTAAGATGCGCGGGGCAAGGTTTAAAGGAGATGTACAAGGCAAGTGTTTTTACACAGAGGGTGGTGGGTGCCTGGAACTCGCTGCCGGGGGAGGTAGTTGAAGCAGATACAATGAGTTTTAAGGGGCATCTTGACAAATACGTGAATAGGATGGGAATAGAGGGATATGGTCCCCGGGAAGGCTAGGGGGTTTTAGTTCGGTTGGGCAGCACGGTCAGTACAGGCTTGGAGGGGCTGAAGGGCCTGTTCCTGTGCTGTAATTTTCTTTGATCTTTGCTTTCTAACAGAAATTGTACCCGCCTCTACTGCTACCTCATTGCAGACACACGCCCACCCTCGGCTGTGCCACCGTGCTGCCCTGGTGGGCAATAAATACTGACCCCAGCCAGTGACGGACGCATGAATCACAAAAATTTCTTGACCCACTTCTCTTGCCCCTCTTTGCTCCAACCCCCAACCTGTTTGAGCTTTTTCTCCAACCAGCCACCTACCTCTCAAACACTGACAGCAGGAGGGGGGGGGGGGGGTGGAGGTGGAGCGAGAGCAGGAAGGAGCAGTGAAATGGAAGCCAGTTCAACTCTGATTGACAGAGGTAAGGAATGGGGAGAGATCTCTGCGTCCTGTCGACAAACCGGTGTACGAAAACTCTGCCTGTCCGATCCACGGCAGGGGGTGGCAGAGAAACACCCTCCAGGATTCTAACCGCTGCTGTTTCAGACTCTGAGGGAAAGTTTAAAGAGAAGCGTCGCAGGAGTCAAAGTCTGTAAACAATCTGTAAACAAAAACCCAGCAACTGCCTAAAGCAGCTGACTTTACTGACTGACAGCAGCTCCTAATTACAGATTCCACTCACCCCGGGTTTCCAGTTTTATAAAGAGGGGAATTTTAAATGGTATTCTTTTGTGTTGGGTGTCGCTAGCTGGGCCAACTCTTGTTACCCATCCCTAAGTGCCCCTTGAACTGAATGTCTCGCTCAACCATTACAGAGGGTCAGTTAACGTAGGGGAGTTACTGGTGGCACAGTAGTTAGCGCTGTATGGTGTTTCTGTATGGTGTTTGCACCTTCTCCCCGTGTCTGCGTGGGTTTCCTCTGTTTCCCCCCCACCTCCCCCCCCCAGTCTGAAAGACGTGCTGGTTAGGATGCATTGGCCGTGCTAAATTCTCCCTCAGTGTACCCGAACAGGTGCCTGAGTGTGGCTACTGGGGGATTTTCACAGTAACTTCATTGTAGTGTTATTGTAAATCTTACTTGTGACTAATAAATAGACTTTGTGACGAACACAAGGGGTCACAGGTTCAAGGCGAGGGGGAGGTGAGGTTTAACACCGATATCAGAGGGATATATTTTATACAGAGGGTGGCGGAGGTCTGGAATGCGCTGCCAAACAGGGTGGTGGAGGAGGACACGCTGGGATGGTTTAAGACTTATCTGGATAGACACATGAGCAGACTGGGAATGGAGGGATACAAATGAATGGTCTCGTTGGACCAATGAGCAGCACAGGCTTGGAGGGCCGAAGGGCCTGTTTCCTGTGCTGTACTGTTCTTTGTTTACATGTAGGTCAGACTGGGTAAGAAAGGCAGATTTCCTTCTCTAAAGGGACATTAGTGACCCAGATGGGATTTTCCGACAATTGGCAATGGTTTCGTGGTCAAATGAAAGAAACCTTACAATTAGAAATGGCAAAATTTAAGTTCATTTATTAGTGTCACAAGTAAGTTTATATTAACACTGCAATGAAGTTATTGTGAAAATCCCCTAGTCGCCACACTCTGGCACCTGTTGAGGTACGTTGTAATGGGGAAAACAAAGAAATGGCTGACTTTTGAATCATACAATTCCCTACAGTGTAGAAGGGGGACATTCGGCCCCTCGACTCTGCACCGACAACAATTCCATCCTATCCCCATGAACCCACATATTCACCCTGCTGATCCATCTGACACCAAGGGACAATTTAACATGGCCAATCAGCCTAACCCACACAGCTTTCAGACTGTGGGAGGAAATCAGAGCACGCAGAGGAAACCCATGCAGACACGGGGAGAATGTGCAAATTATACACAGAGGATTACCCAAGCCGGGAATCGAATCCGGGTCTCCAGGTATCCAAGGCAGCAGTGCACTTGAACACTGCAATGAAGTTACTGTGAAAATCCTCTGGTTCACTAAATCCTTAAAAAGGAAGGAAATCTGCCATCCTTACCCAGTCTGGCCTACATGTGACTCCAGACAATGTGGTTGACTCCCAACTACCTATTGAAGTGGCCGAGTGAGGCACTCAGTTCGAGGGGCAATTAGAGATGGGTAATAAATGCTGCCCCAGCCAGCGACGCCCACATCTCCAATGGGAGAAGGCATTTTTAAACAGTGATATCCTTCAGGCCCTGTCACTGCCAGCCAAGAGTGGGCATCTCTGACAGTGCAGCACCCCACCACCCCGACTTCTCAGCCTCTGCACCATGGGGGAGGTGAGAGTGTGACCTGGAAGCCCGGCTGACAGAAGCATCATCTCAGGACTGACTGACTTTCATTAAAAGGCTGGCACAGTGGTAGCGATGCTGCCTCACAGCGCCAGGGAACTGGGTTCGATTCCCAGCCTTGGGTCACTGTCTGTGTGGAGTCTGCACATTCTCCCCATTTCTGCGTGGGTTTTCTCCGGGTGCTCCAGTTTCCTCCCAAAGATGTGCAGGTTAGGTGGATTGGCCGTGTTAAATTGCCCCCAGGATTAGCTAGGGTAAATGTATGGGTACAGGGTCTGGGTGGGATTGTGATCAGTGGGCCGAATAGCCTCCTCCTGCTCTGTAGGGATTCTATGATTATACGAAATTGTTATCCTTGCAGTATTGAGCTACCCTGTGGACATCTTGACCAACGGAGATTGGGATGCTTTAAAACAGGCATCTGAGGCCTACCTGGTGAGGCTTCGTGGCACTGACGAGGAATCCACTGATTGGTTTAGTTTGACCAATGGAGAAAAGGTAACCGAATCTTCTTCGCTACGATTGGCTGCAGCCATAGATCTCTTTAACAAGCCAGGAACCAATCAGAGTTCACAGCTATTTTAAGCTGTTTAAGTTGAGACGGGGAACGAGGTGATTGGCTTGTCGAGCAAGTCATCCTGAGGTCAAAACCTCAGGTTTTGGCTGGAAGCTGAAACAAAGCTAGGAAAGCTGGAAATTTTCAGCAGCCTCTGTAGAGAGAGAATAAAGCCAGTGCTTTGAGTGAGGAAAAGAGGTGGCGTAGACAAGATGGGCTGAAGGGCCTGTTTCCATGCTGTAAACCTCTGTGAGTCAATGAGTCTGGATCCTCTGTCAGAGACTCAGCACACTCATCCAGACTCGAAACCCTATCTGACTATCTTAGATCCCCTGGGATTGTCCCTGTCCTGGGCCATGCCATCCTGGGAATGATTTTGAATCCCACCGGACTGTATGAGTGTCTCGGCCAGTCCATGGGGTTTGTGATCTGTGCCTGAGTCAGCCCTGGGGAATTCCGTGATTGGTGCTCAGGGGCTGGAGGGGAGGAGGGAATCTTAGGGTTCAGTAGCACCCCCTCCTTTACATCTGTCAGGGATGGAATTCCCCCTCACTCTGACAGTTTCACCATCCAGTCAAAGTATCTCTCGAACATTGACTGTTCCCACTGTTTGCATGGAGTTGGTACAGAGTCTGGAATTGGAATTATAGAATCCCTACAGTGCAGAAGGAGGCCATTCAGCCCATTGGGTTTGCACCAATCGCAATCCCACCCAGACCCGAACCCCACATATTTACCCTGCTAATCCCCCTGATACTAAGGGGCAATTTAGCACGGCCAATCCACCCACCTAACCTGCACATCTTTGGATTGTGGGATGAAACTGGAGCACCCAAAGGAAACCCATGCAGACACGGGGAGGATGCGCAACTGTTGCGGGCACAGTTTTAAAACGAGAGACTTCTTATTGAAGAGACGGCATTTCTTCTCTCAAAGAGTTATGAATCTGTTGAATTCTCCCCGGAGCCGTGGGTCTGGGTTCCTGATCAAGACTGAGTTAGGTAGAGTGACAAGGGGGTTAAAAGGTTAATGGGAGTGGCCACAGTGTTATTGAATGGTGTAGCATGCCTGATGGGGGCTGAATGGCCCACCTCAGTGTCTTGATCTTGTGTGAACCCCTGATTGCAGGAGTTTGATGGCCTCTTGTCTTGTCTTGCAGTTAGCTGTGACACCATCTTCTGTGACTACCCTCCACATCCACAAGGATGTCCCTGGACACTGGATCCCAGCCCTGCTCAACCTCCGGGATAAGGAAGCAGGTCAGTAATATCTCACTCTTCCGCCTCGGAACTGCAGAACAGGACAGTGCAGACAGAGGCCATTCCTCCCATTGTATTCCTGCTAGACCTTTAAACAATTAGAACGAGGAGCAAAGAAAATTACAGCACAGGAGCAGGCCCTTCGGCCCCTCCAAAACCATGCTGCCCCTCTGAACTAAAATCCCCTGCCCATCCGGGGACCATATCCCTCTATTCCCATCCTATTCATGGATTTGTCAAAAGTCAGTCGTATCTGCTTCCATTACCTCCCCCTACAGTGAGTTCCAGGCACCCACCACCTCCTGTGTAAAACAAAACTTGCCTCATACATCTCCTTTCCCCTCGCACCTTAAACCTGTGTCCCCAGTAATTGACTCTTCCACCCTGGGAAAAAGCTCCTGACTATCCACTCTGTCCGTGCCCTTCGATCTTGTAGATTTCTATCAGGTCTCCCCTCAACTTCCGTCGCTCCAGTGAAAACAAACCAACTTTCTCCAACCTCTCCTCATAGCTAATTCCCTCCATAGCAGGGTAATATCCTAGTAAATCTTTTCTGTACTCTCTCCAAAACCCCCACATCCTTCTGGTAGTGTGACGACCAGAATTGGACACCATATTCCAAGTGCGGCCTAGCTAAGATTCTGTAAAGCTGCAACATGACTTGCCAATTTTTAAACTCATTAAATAAAAACGTGGGGAAGGGGGAAGGGGGAAGATCCTGTCTCCCACAGCCCTTTGGAGACATTCCACCACACTCCGATTCCACATCCCGGGCAACAGCTCACCAAATAAAGGGAATTCTCCAATTCCTCACACCACCTCCCCTAACCCCACCTCCCAACCCTCCAGTCCCCTACACCCCCAACCCCTCTCACTCTTCCACCAACAATTTCAAATTTGTAGGCTGTATTTGCCAACCCCCTGCCCAGTAGGGGAGGCGATGGCCCAGTGGTATTATTGCTAGACTATTAATCCAGAAACTCAGCTAATGTTCTGGGGCCCCGGGTTCGAATCCCGCCATGGCAGATGGTGGAATATGAATTCAATAAAAAAAAATCTGGAATTAAAAATCTAGTGATGACCGTGAAACCATTGTTGGAAAATCCCATCTGGTTCACTAATGTCCTTTAGGGAAGGAAATCTGCCATGCTTACCCTGTCTGGCCTACATGTGACTCCAGAGTCACAGCAATGTGGTTGACTCTCAACTATCCTCCAAGGGCAACTAGGGATGGGCAATAAATGCTGGACCAGCCAGTAACACCCGTGTCCCATAAATGAATAAAAACACCATTTCTCTTTATTTGCTGTGTGTTAATCTGTTACACAAAGAATATTGAGTTTACAATCGATAAGGAAGACCTTGGGAGAGTGGAAATAAACACAGTGACTTGTGGGGGTGATTCACGTGCACTGTTTCATAGAATCTCTGCGGTGCATAGAATCTCTGAAGAAGACCATTCAGCCCATCGAGTCTGTACTGACCACAATTCCACCCAGGCCCTAGCCCTGTAATCACTGCGCTAGTCCCTCTAATACTAAGGGGTAATTTAGCATAGCCAATCCACCTAACACAGACATCTGTTGAACTGTGGAAGGAAGCTGGAGCACCCAGAGGAAACCCACGCAGACACGAGGAGAATGTGCAGACTCTGCGCAGACAGTGACCCAAGCCGGGAATCAAACCCAGGTCCCTGGCACTGCGAGACAGCAATGCTAATCACTGTGCCACCA
The DNA here is from genome assembly GCA_024679065.1 of Sphyrna mokarran. Lineage (NCBI taxonomy): Eukaryota > Metazoa > Chordata > Chondrichthyes > Carcharhiniformes > Carcharhinidae > Sphyrna > Sphyrna mokarran. The sequence goes on from JAGIQG010000033.1 coordinate 4,856,966, forward strand.
TGCTTGTTGTCTCAACCGATTCAGGCAGGAGAGTGTAGTCCTAAGAAAGACAAATCAGATCAGTATTTTAACTGTGAGAAATTTGGAGCTTTATCCTTGTGTACACAAACGAAACCCAGTTCATACATACAGAGAGAATTGGAAATAGCACTGGGATGTTAGCTTGTAATTCAAAACATCCAGATACTCCAGCTGTACTGAGCATTATTCATTCTGGAATAATGTCTAATTTCCTGGGAACAGTGAATTTATTGAGGTGCATGGAGAGGATTTTAGGATAAATGTGTGTGTGTGTAATACCTGATAACAACCACCAGGTGCCACAAGAGAGCCACAGATATAAATTCCACTCAATTCAAATTGGTTCATTAATTTAACCCAAATCGTCTCATTTTAACATCCCCCCCCCCCCCACCATATACCACAAACAAAACTTTATTCTCTGAGGGGCAGCACAGTGGTTGGCACTTCTGCCTCACAGCCAGGGACCCAGGTTCGATTCCCGGCTTGGGTCACTGTCTGTGCAGAGTCTGCACGTTCTCCTCGTGTCTGCGTGGGTTTCCTCTGTGTGCTCTGGTTTCCTCCCAGTCCAAAGGTGTGTAGGTTAAGTGGATTCACCATGCTAAATTCTCCCTTAGTGTCCCGAGATGTGTAAATTAGGGGTTAAAAGCAATTACTGCAAATCTGAAACCAAAACAGAAAATGCTGGAAAAATCTCAGCGGGTCTGGCAGCATCTGTAAGGAGAGGAAAGAGCTGATGTTTTGAGTCCAAATGATGCTTTGACAAAGGGTCATCTGGACTCAAAACATCAGCTTCTTTCCTTTCCTTGCAGATGCTGCCAGACCTGCTGAGATTTTCCAGCATTTCTGTTTTGGTGTAAGTTAGGGAGATTAATGAGGTAGATATGTAGGGTTATAGGTAAGTCTGGATGAGAGTCAGTACAGGTTCAATGGCCTCTTTCTGCACTGTAGAAATGCTATGATAACTAACCCACCTCCTATCATTCATGCCAACCTCTGTTTTTTAAATGATCATGTTCTGCTAGCTTATCTTCCTGCCGCTATTAGCACTTTCTCCATATTTCCACTGTCTTAACACCTGAGACCCAGACCATTTTATTGCAATCTCTCTGCACTGCCCCTCCATCCCCAGCAATCACTGACCTCCTACCCACTCCATCTGCTCCATCCCTTTTGTAGACAATCTAATCCATCTTATCTCTCACTCTCTCCAGCTGTGATGATATCACACAGACTCGAAACAAAACTCTGTCTCTTTGATTTGGTTTTTAATTTGATTTATTATTGTCACATATATTAACATACAGTGAATTTTACATACTTTGTTTCTCGAGCACTACACTGAGAAGGAAAGGAGAGGGTGTAGAATGCAGTGTTACAGTCATAGCTAAGATGTAGGGAAAGATCAACTTAATGTAAAGTAGTCCATTCAAAGTCTGATGGCAGCGGGGAAGAAGCTGTTCTTGAGTCGGTCGGTACGTGACCTCAGATTTTTGTATCTTTTTCCAACGGAAGAAGGTGGAAGAGTAGAATGTCCAGGATAAATAGAGTCCTTAATGATGCTGGCTGCTTTGCTGAGGCAGTGGAAGTGTAGACAGAGTCAATGGATGGGAGGCTGGTTTGTGCGATGGATTGGGCTACATTCATAACCTTTGTATTTTCTTGCGGTCTTGGGCAGAGTAGGAGCCCATACCAGCTGTGATACAATCAGAAAGAATGCTTTCCTATGGAGCATCTGTAAAAGTTGGTGAGAGTCATAGTGGAGATGCTAAATTTCCTTAGTCTTCTGAGAAAGTAGAGTCGTGGGGGAGGGGTGGTCAGGATGTCTTGCTGCCAGATTATTTGCGGTATTTTTTTACTTCAGATTTCCTGCCTCCGCAGTACTTTTCTTTAATATTTTAGTTGTTTTTCCCCTCTCTGTTTTAATTCATTAACTTTTTGATCCTAATTCTGACACCCTGTACCCTTCCCTAAGTCCTGTCCCATTCCCCAGTCCCTCATTGTGGAATCCCCTAGGTCACTCCTCCACCTCCTCACTCTACTGCAGGTCTCTCTCTCTCTCTCTCTCTGCAGGTTCCTATTCAAACCCACCTCCCTCGGGCCCCCCACCATCACCTCTCCTGCCCACCCACCCACCCTGTTCTGTCACTGCCATTCTCCAATATTCTCCCCTGAGAAAGTTTTCTTCCAGACTTTGAGGTAATGTGTACCTATCACCAGCAGATGGTGGCAGAGGACCATGTAGGAGAGAGCAGACCCTCAGCAGTGCCCAGATCCTGGGGAAAGACAGATACTCTCTCCAGTTACACTACCTGTTCCCCTCTCTGTGCTAACCACTGTGTCTCTGTGCTGATATTAACAAAGGCTCTTTGAACCATCCTTCTAGAACATCCATAATCCTGGCCAACTCTTTCAGAAAGAAATCCCACCAGTTTAAAATCTGAACAGGTTTATTTGCAACAGGTTTTTTTTGCTACAAATAAACCTGTTTGGACTTTAAACTAGTGTTGTAAGTGTAAAAAAAACTGGCGTTGTGGGATTTCTTTCTGTTTTACCCCAGTCCAATGCCGGCATCTGCACATCATGACTACCATCACTTTCATAAGCAGGGGGATCTTCCTGTTGTTTGTCAGGATCTCTTTCTGAATTCATTCCTGGGATGTGGGCATTGCTGGTTAGCCAGTATTTATTGCCCATCCCTAATTGCCCCTTGAGAAGGTGCTGGTGAACAGCTGCCTCCTTGAGTCGCTGCGGTCCCTATGGTGTAGGTACACCCACGGTGCTGTTAGGGAGGGAGTTCCAGGATTTTGACCCAGCGACAGTGAAGGAATGGCCGATGTATTTCCAAGTCAGGATGTTGAGTGGTTTGGAGGGGAATTTGCAGGTGATGGTGTTCCTTCCCATGTATCTGCTGCTCTTGTCCTTCTAGATTTTTAATTTGATTTGATTTTTTTATTGTCACGTTATTAGCATACAGTATTGTTGCTTGTGCATTATAAAGACAAAGTATACCATTCACAGAGAAGGAAAGGAGAGAGTGCAGAATGTAGTGTTACAGTCATAGCTAGGGTGTAGAGGAAGATCAACTTAATGCGAGGTGGGTCCATTCAAAAGTCTGATGGCGGCAGGGAAGAAGCTGTTCTTGAGTCGGTTGGTATGTGACCTCAGAGTTTTGTATCTTTTTCCTGACGGAAGAAAGTGGAAGAGAGAATGTCACGGGTTTTAATGTTAAAGGAGCCTTGGTGAGTTGCTGCAGTGCATCTTCCAGACAGTAGACACTGCTGCCTCTGTGCGTTTGTACAGGAAGAAGTCTCGCAACACCAGTTTTAAAGTCTCAAAACCCCAGGCATGTGTGTTGATGGAGGGAGTGAATGTTTGTGGGTGGGGTGCTAATCAAATGGCTGGCTTTGTCCCGAATGATGCTGAGCTCCTCAAACACTGCCCAGCTTCACTCTCAGTGGAGAATATTCCATCAAACTCACATTCATCAGCTTTTCCAAACTCGCTGGATCTGAGAAATACAAACAAACTAAAAGATGGTGCGGAGTCCCTGCTGCCTCACTGCGCCAGGGAGCTGCGTTCAATTCCGGGCTTGGGTCACTGCCTGTGTGGAGTTTGCTCAGTCTCCCTGTGTCTGCGTGGGTTTCCTCCAGATGATCCGGTTTTGTCCCATAATCTGAACCATATGTTGGTTAGGGTGTATTGGCCATGCTAAATTCTCCCTCAGTGTACCTGAACAGGCGCCGGAGTGTGATGACTAGGGGATTTTCACAGTAACTTCATTGCAGAGTTGATGTAAGCCTACTTGTGGCGCTAATAAATAAAGAGCAAAGAAGATTACAGCACAGAAACAGGCCCTTCGGCCCCTTCAAGCCTGTACTGACCATACTGCCTGACTGAACTAAAACCCTCTACCCTTCCGGGGACCATATCTCTCTATTCCCATCCTATTCATGGATTTGTCCAGACGTCCCTTAAAACTCACTACCGTATCCGCTTCCAATACCTTCCCCACGACCCTCTGTGTAAAAACCACCTCATACATCTCCTTTAAACCTTGCCTCTTGCATTTTAAACTTGTGCCCCTAATAATTGACCCTCCTGTCCTGGGGAAAAGCTATCTGTTGGGAATTGTAAAGCATTGGACCCACCCAGAGGCCCAGATGTGAGGGGTGAGAGTGTGTGAGGGTCCTCACTCTGTAAGCCCCAGCTCAGAGTCTCAGACTGAATGATTTCCAGATACTCGTTGTAGCTTCCCACTCCCTCCGCATTCCCAATCCTCCAGGATTGGCTGAGAGTCCCCAGGAATCAAAGATCAATCTCTGCTATGTGCGTGACCCCGGAGAGAAATCATCACGACATTTAAAAACTTGTCATTTTCTTTATACATTTTTCATTAGCAGATATTGAGAGTGAGAGGAAAGGTTTGTCTATCTAACAATCAGCTATCAAAAAGGGGAGTTGATGGCCTAGTGGTGTTATCGCTAGACTATTAATCCAGAAACTCTGCTAATGTCCGGGGGATCCGGGTTCGAATCCCACCACGGCAGATGGTGGAATTTGAATTCAGTAAAAAAAAAATGCCTGGAATTAAAATTCTACCAATGACCAAGAAACCATTGTTGGAAAAACCCATTTGGTTCCTTTAAGGAAGGAAATCTGCCATCCTTATCCGATCTGACCTACGTATGAGTCCAGGTACCACTGACCTGATGCTCTGAAAGCTCGTGATTCCAAACAAACCTGTTGGACTTTAACCTGGTGTTGTGAGAATTCTTACTGTGCCCCACGCTGGCCCCACGCTGGCCCCACGCTGGCCCCACGCTGGCCCCACGCTGGCCCCACGCTGGCCCCACGCTGGCCCCACGCTGGCAACCCATTGTATCTCCAGAGCCACAGCAATGTGGTTGACTCTCAACTACCCTGCAAGGGGCAACCAGCGAAGCCCCATGTCCCACAAATTAATTTTTAAAAAATCTAACTGGGTAATGAGTCTTGTTGCTCTCTGATTGGTGTAGGAAAGGGCAAACCCCGAAAGCTAGTGGGTTTACTATCAAATGAACTTGTTGGACTTTAACCTGGTGTTGTGAGACTTTTTACTGTGTTTCCCCCCGTCCAACACCAGCATCTCCACATCATGGGATAGGAAGGCCATACGTTACATAGATGGATTTATCGGCCAAACAATGGCATCAGAATGGGGAAAGTCATGTGATGGAAGCTCCAGGAATGTATTTAATCGCAGTTGGCATCTTGCCCAGGGCCAAGCCGACAGTCTAATTGAATATCTATTCCTCCTGTTCCTAGTGGTGGCACTGTATCTGGATGGAAGATGGTGGTCGCTGGAGAATGTCCTTAGAACATCTAATAGTGCCAGGCAGGGGCTGGTACAGGTGAGCCTGGCGCTGGGCGTACGGTTAATAATCAGTGATGAGAATTGGTGAGGCTGGGGGCAGCGACCAGCAAATCACAGCACAGAGACGCAGAGTTCGACCCCTGGCTCGGGGCTGTTTCCTTGGTCACCCTCCCCAAAACTGACCTCAGCACCCCTCAGCAAGGGGACAGGCAGCCTGCATCATGATTCTTGTTGGATGTTCTCCCACAGTCCAAACATGTGAGGTTAGCTGGATTGGTCATGCTAAATTGCTCCTTCGTCTCTAAAGATGTGCGGTTTAGATGGATCCAGTTTATATGGTGATCACGTTGAGATTAGATCCAGTTTATATTGTGATCACACTGAGATTAGATCCAGTTTATATTGTGATCACAATGAGATTAGATCGAGTTTATATTGTGATCACAATGAGGTTAGATCCAGTTTGTATTGTGATCACAATGAGATTAGATCTGGTTTGTATTGTGATCACATTGAGATTAGATCCAGTTTATATGGTGATCACATTGAGATTAGATCCAGTTTGTATTGTGATCACATTGAGATTAGATCCGGTTTGTATTGTGATCACAATGAGATTAGATCCGGTTTGTATTGTGATCACAATGAGATTAGATCCGGTTTGTATTGTGATCACAATGAGATTAGATCCGGTTTGTATTGTGATCACAATGAGATTAGATCCGGTTTGTATTGTGACCACAATGAGATTAGATCCGGTTTGTATTGTGATCACAATGAGATTAGATCCGGTTTGTATTGTGATCACAATGAGATTAGATCCGGTTTGTATTGAGATCACAATGAGATTAGATCCGGTTTGTATTGTGATCACAATGAGATTAGATCCGGTTTGTATTGAGATCACAATGAGATTAGATCCGGTTTGTATTGTGATCACAATGAGATTAGATCCGGTTTGTATTGTGATCACAATGAGATTAGATCCGGTTTGTATTGAGATCACACTGAGATTAGATCCGGTTTGTATTGTGATCACACTGAGTGGATTGTGCTGTGGATGGTTCCAGGTACACTCAGTTGCTGAACAGATTGTTCTTTACCTCCTGAATCGGATTATTTATCGGAAAAGGGAATTTCTCCCGGGAGATGTTCAGTTTCTCTGTCACCCGGCAAAGCAGTTTGCGAAAGTGTTTTGGAGGAACGGTGAGGCGGTGGGATTTTACACAGTCAGGGAGAAATTTTATTGAATTTTATTGAATTCAATAAAAAAAATCTGGTATTAAGAATCTACCGATGACCGGGAAAAACCCATCACTAATGTCCTTTAGGGAAGGAAATCTGCTGTCCTTACCCAGTCTGGCCTACATGTGACTCCAGAGACACAGCAATGTGGTTTATTCTTAACTGCCCTCCAAGGGTAACTAGGGATGGGCAAGAAATGCTGGCCCAGCCAGCGATACCCATGTCTCACAAATGAATAAAAGAACTCTTAGTTAATAGTTTACCTTGTGATCTAGAGATAATAGTTAATAGGTTAGTTTATAATCTGAATATGTTAGTACGATACCTCATGACTTGGAAGCTATAGTTAATGGGCTAAAATATAAGATAGAGCTGTTTGTGAAACGTTAACTTAACTTCAGGCCAAGGCATTGGCCTGAAGATCCTGCAGGATTTTTGCAGCACCTTCCGTGAGGATGAAGCAGTGGCAATAAGCAGACCCATATCTGGAGCCATGTACGGAGGTAGAGGAACAGTAACGCTACGTCTCGTTCCGTGGGCCTGTGGATCAAGTTGAGCCTAGCCTGTGAGGGCTCAACAATTGCATTAGGTATCCTTAGCTGCCAATCCAAGCCTCAATCTTACAACCTCAATTCCATCACCCTTCCTCTCTGTGTCACCTCAAAGTCTCATGGCCCTCTGCGATCACTAACTTCCTCCAATTCCTGCCTCCAATTCGGCCCATCGAGTCTGCACTGACAATAATCCCATTCATAACCCCATGTATTTACTCTAGCTAGACCCCCTGATGCTAAGGTGCAATTTAGCATGGTCAATCCACCTAACCTGCACATCTTTAGATGCTAAGGAGCAATTTAGCATGGCCAATCCACCTAGACTACACAAGTTTTGACACTAAGGTGTCATTTAGCATGGCCAATCCACCCTAACCTGCATGTCTGTGAAGTGTGGGAGGAGACCAAGGCTGGAATTGAACCCAGGACCCTGGCACTATGAGGTTGTCGTGCTACCCGCTGCACCATTGTAACTTGTTTGTATACGAGCCTTGACCATGCTTTCTGAATGATAATCTGTCGGCTTCTTAAGTCTGGATGTGGATTCTCTTGCATCTCAGAGGCCGAGAATATTGTTGGAAGCAATGCCCCTTCAGTCAGCGCTGAGTTCTCCAGCTCCTTCCTGAGAATGAAGCTGATCCCCTCCATCCAGGAGAATCCGTCCTGCTCCGGATATCTGGATTGGGAAAGTGGCCAGTGGCAGTGACACAGGAGCAAGCAGGGAGGGTCTGTGAATGTGGAGCGGATGCTGGGGAAGGGGATGAATTGCACAGTAACCTTCTCTGTTTCAGTTTGTTCCAAGTATTTACAGTCACGGCCCCACGAACGCGACCGCATTTGGCAGGTGGAGGCACCAGGGGATTGGAGCCAAAGAGTCAATGTGTGGCTGCAAATCCAAATGGGAGATCTCCCATCAATCAGTGAGTTCTTAGTTATTGTGCTTCATAGGAGTGGGAAAAGGCTATTCAGCCCCTTTAGGTTCAAATCTGGCAGATGGTGGAATTTGAATTCTATTTAAAAACTATCTGGAATTAAGAATCTACAGATGACCATGAAACCATTGTCGAAAAAATCCATCTGGTTCTCTAATGTCCTTTAGGGAAGGAAATCTGCCATCCTTATCCGGTCTGGCCTACATGGGACTCCAGAGCCACAGCAATGTGGTTGACTCTCAACTGCCCTCCAAAGGGTAACTAGGGATGGGCAATAAATGCTGGCCCTGTCATAACATCCATATCCCACTAATGAATAATAAAAACAGTCTCCTCCACCATTCATAATAATTGTAACTGATCATCCAATTTAATAGCCTGATCTTGCCTCCCCTCCCATATCCCCTGATTCCTTCAGATCCAAGCTTTATATCTAACTGCTTCTTGAAAATGTACAATGTTTTTGTCTCCACTATTTCCTGAGGTAGTGAATTCCACAAGTTCTCTGGGTGAAGAAACATCTCCTCATCACTGTCTTAAATCATCCACACAATAAAAAGTTTCACAACACCAGGTTAAATTCCAGCAGGTTTATTTGGTAAATGCATATTGACAGAGACACTCCACATCATGACTACCATCGCTATTGCAAACTGCCGGCTCCAAGTGGAGAGGATTTCCGAGAAGATTGCACATATTGATATATACACTACCAAATAAACCCGCTGGACTTTAACCTGATGTTGTGAGACATCTTATCGTGCCCCACCCCAGTCCAACGTTGGCATCTCCACGTTATTGTAAAGCTAGCTTTGTTTTGTAACTTGGTTACAGATGCTCCAGGAGATGGAGACTCCTCACCTCCCAGCCCAGAGGGAGAGAATAGCCAAGGGTCAACCAATGTAAACACAACCAGACAATCGCTGTGTGTCGGAATCTGCGATCCACACTGTGAGGTAGGACAACTTCTGTAACCTTCCCCACTCACAGTGCAAAGAGCCACACCTAACCCACAATCTTTACCAACCAGAAGGAAAATAAGAATGTAAGAAATTGGAGCTGGAGTAGGCCATTTAGCCCATCGAACCTGCTCCACCAGCTCATAACTGATTAATTAATTGGGGGCTCTAATGTGGCACAGCGCCAGGGACTTGGGTTCGATTCCCGGCTTGGGTCACTGTCTGTGCGGAATTTGCTCGTTCTCTCCGTATCTGTGTGGGTTTCCTGCGGGTGCTCCGGTTTCCTCCCACAGTCCGAAAGACGTGTTGGTTAGGGTGCGTTGACCCAAACAGGCGCCGGAGTGTGGTGACTAGGGGAACTTCATAATAACTTCATTGCAGTGTTAATATAAGCTTTACTTGTAAATAATAAGTAAACTTCAACAATTTAGCTTACACTGCAATGAAGTTACTGTGTAGGGCAGCACAGTGGTTAGCACTGCTGCCTCACAGCACCAGAGATCCGGGTTTGATTCCCGGCTCGGGTCACTGGATGTGCAGAGATTGCATATTCTCCCCGTGTCTGTGTGGATTTCCTCCGGGTGCTCCAGTTTTGCCCAAAGATGGCAGGTTATGTTTACTGGCCATGCTAAAATTTTCACTTTGACAGGGGTTACAGGAACAGGGCTTGGTTGGGATTGTTGTTGGTGCAGCCTCGATGGGCTGAATGGCCTCCTTCTGCACTGTAGATTCAATGATTCTATGAAAATCCCCGAGTCGCCACATTCCAGCACCTGCTCGGGTACACTGAAGGAGAATTTAGTACGCCCAATGTACCCTAACCAACACATTATGGGAGCATCCGGAGGAAACCCATGCAGATACGGGGAGACTGAGCAGACTCCACACAGACAGTGACCCAAAGCCAGGGATCGAACCCACGTCCTTGCGCTGTGAGACAGCAACGCTAACCACTGTGCCACCCCTAAGGGACAATTTAGCACGGCCAATCCAACTTACCTGCGTATCTTTACACATTAAAGGATAATTTAGCACAGCCAATCCCCCCCTAACCCGTGCATCTTGGGATGGAGAATGATGAGAAACAGCCAAGCGTGAACAAAATTCCTCATTGCTCTTGTTTTAAAAATTGTCTGTCAGGTCATTCTGGAACCTTCTGAAGAGGTGGCAAGTGGCAGCCAGACACGGAAAGGTGAGAATTCAGGAGAGTCGAACGTGACCGAGGGAGAGACAGCGGAATCTCGGAACGACACGGAGACAACAACAGGCAGGAAAAGACAGCTCGCAGGCCTTTCTCCAGCGTCCGGTTCAAAACAAGTGAAGCTGACAGGATCACCGCTCCGTGATTGAGGGAGACTCGGATCAGGGAACAGGAGAATCCCCCAGTTACAGGTCAGGTGTCTAATCTTTCAGACAAACACTGGTATATCATGTCCTGCTGGTCACTTCCTGTCAGTTTAGACCATCCATCCTTCAAGATGCCCCCCCCCCCCCTCCCCCGGTAAAGCCAAATGCATGAGATAGAATTGATTTAAAGGAAATGGGACACACCTACATTTATATAGCACCTTTACAAACCATGAAATGCTTTAAAAATGCAGTCACTGTTTAAGAACTCAGTAAGAATTTAGCAACACCAATTTTATAAATCGGTTGGATTTAAAATTGGTATTGCTAAATTCTTACTGAGTTCTTACTACCCCAGTCCAACACCGGCATCTCTACATCGTCACTGTTTAACACAGGGAAAGACAGCAGCCAATTTACACAGAGCAAACTATGTTAAGGGCGGCACAGTGGTTAGCGCTGCTGCCTCACGGCATCAGGGACCTGGGTTTGATTCCCAGGTGGGTCACTGTCTGTGTGGAGTTTGCACATTCTCTGCATGGGTGTCCTTTGGGGTGCTCCAGTTTCCTCCCACACTCCAAAGATCAAACTTTACTTTTTAGTCACAAGTAGGATTTATGTTAACGCTGCACTGGAATTCCCCCTAGTCGCCACACTCTGGCGCCTGTTTGGGATAATGCACTCTAAGCAGCATGTCTTTCAGAATGTGGGAGGAAACCGGAGCACCCAGAATAAACCCGTGCAGACACGGGGAGAATGTGTGGACTCCACACAGACGGTGACCCAAGCCGGGAATTGAACCCGGCTCCCCGGCGTTGTGAGGTAGCAGTGCTAACCGCTGTGCTGTCATGCCATCCATACAATGTGTGGGTTAGGTTTGACTGTGCTAAATTACCCCTTAGTGTTTGGGGGAACTAACTGGGGTAAATACATGGGGTTACAGGGGGATTGGGCCTGTGTAAAACTGTGGTCAGTGCAGACTCGATGGGCCAAATGGCCTCCTTCTGCACTGTAGGGATTCTACAATCAAAGAATATCCTAAAGTATACAGAGAGTTTTGCAACCAGACTTGTTAGACTTAATGCACAATGTCAAAAATACTCTCCAAGCTCCGGCTAACTGTCATACTCAGCTGAATCAGCTACTGTCAAAGTGAGCTTTCATCTTCAAGGAGGAGGTTGGGCAAGACTTGAGTGTCTTGTGACTGCACCATTCTGCTCCTGAAAATCCCACTGCTCCTTCCAAAGCTGAGACATCTTAAGCTGATGCTGTCAGCTGCCGGGGGAGAGAGAGGGAGACACTGACTGAACATTGGGCAGACACTGCTCAGGTCCCAAGCTGACATCTCCTGGCCGTGATGGATAGCACCGAATATCTCTGGAGGGCGTTTCTCAGGAAAGCTGACTTCCTCCCTCCCAACTTAGAAAACCAGCAACACTTCCCCACATTCACAGCAGAGCATCTTAAAGGCGTTCCCCTGCCTTGCAAGATGAAGCTTACAGTTGACAAACGCAGGGATGATTAACTGCTGAACAACGCATTGAATTCCGATATTGGGGTCCCCAGCCCTTCAGGAGTACCCTGAGGTCCCCAGCAATGGCAAAACAATCTCCTGCTAAGTGCGTGATCCCAGACATAAATCAGCATTTAAAAAAAATACCCGACACTCACATCTTTTTCTTTAAATATTTCTCTTTATCACATAAAATATTCCAGATATTGGGATGCACAGTGGTTAGCACTGCTGCCTCACAGCGCTAGGGACCCATGTTCAATTCTCAGCTTGGGTCGCTGTCTGTGCAGAGTCTGCACATTCTCCCCATGTCTGTGTGGGTTTCCTCTGGGAGCTTCAGTTTCCTCTCACAGTCTGAAAGAAGTGCGGGTTAGGGTGCATTGGCCATGCTAAATTTCCCCTCAGTGTATCCAAACAGGTGCCAGAGTGTGGCAACTAGGGGACTTTTCACAGTAACTTCATTGCAGTGTTAACATTTTGACTTGATTTTGATTTAAGAACATGAGAATTAGGAGCAGGAGTCGGTCATCCGACCCCTCGAGCCTGCTGTGCCATTTAATAAGATCATGGCTGATCTTTTTGTGGACTCAGCTCCACTTACCCGCTCACCATAACCCTTAATTCCTTTACTGTTCAATCTATCCTTGCCTTAAAAACATTCAATGAGGGAGCCTCAACTGCTTTATTGGACAGGGAATTCCACAGATTCGCAACTCTTTGTGCGAAGAAGTTCCCCCTCAACTCAGCCCTAAATCTGCTCCCTCTTATTTTGAGGCCATTCCCCCTGGTTCTAGTTTCACCCCCAATGGAAACAACTTCCCTGCTTCTATCTTATCGATTCCCTTCATAATCTAATATGTTTCTATAAGATCTCCTCTCATTCTTCTCAATTCCAGTGAGAATAGCCCCAGTCTCTCCGCATAAGCCAACCCTCTCAACTCTGAAATTTATTATTGTCACATGTATTAGCGTACAGTAAAAAGTATTGCTTCTTGCGTGCTATACAGACAAAGCATGCTGTTCATAGAGAAGGAAAAGAGAGAGTGCAGAATGCAGTGTTACAGTCATAGCTGGGGGTAAGAGAAAGATGTAAGCCTATTTGTGAAAATAAACGTGAAACTTTTTAAACTGATTTGGCCTTTTGCGATTAGAGATCGTGGACTGCAGTTGCTTACTGGTCATCCCAGCACTGTCAGCTGTTCAGAGACAGATCATACACCCTCAGCCGTGCCTCTCTGCCGACTGCTTTCCCAGTGACCTAGATGATTTAAGTAGCTGAACCTCGGAAACACAATCTCATTTCTGTCTAATTTCGGCCAGTAGACTGCTGCACACCAGGGGGAGTGAAGAACCCAAAATAGATAACGAGAGCAATTAAAATGCAAATAAGGATGAGAAACTATTAATTCAAATCGTGCAGGGAAAGGGAGGACATAAAAGCAGCTGAAACGATGTAGATGAGAATTTAGGAGGCATGGTTAACAAGTTTGCAGATGACACCAAGATTGGTGGCATAGTGGACATGAAAAAGGTTATCGCGGATTGCAACGGGACCTTGATCAATTGGGCCAGTGGGTTGACGAATGGCAGATGGAATTTAATTTAAATAAATGCGCGGTGATGCATTTCGGTAGATTGAATCAACGCAGGACTTACCCAGTTAATTAAGGAGAATTACGGAACGAAGAGAGATCGAGAGGTACAGGTTCATAGCTCCTTGAAAGTTGAGCCACAGGCAGACAGAGTGGTGAAGAAGGCATTTGGCATGCTTAGTTTCGTCAGTCAGAACATTGAATACAGGAGTTGGGACGTCTTGTTGAAGTTCTACAAGACATTGGTAAGGCCACACTTGGAATTCTGTGTACGGTTCTTGTCATTATTATAAAAAGGATTTTATTAAACTAGAAAGAGCTCAGAAAAGATTTACTATCTTGGGGCTATTAGGGTGAACTGGATTAATGTTTATGGGGAGAAAGCAGGATTAAGCTATTGAGTTGGATGATCAGCCATGGTTGTGAAGATTCAAAGGGCCAAATGGCCTCTTCCTGCTCCTATCCTCAATGTTTCTATGTTACCGGGACCTGATGGATTGAGTTATAAGGAGAAGTTGGATAGACCGGGACTTTTTTCCCCGGAGTGGAGGAGGCTTAGGGATGATGTTATAGAAATCTACAAAATAACGAGAGGCATAGATCAGCTAGATAGTCAATATCTTTTCCCAAAGATAGGTAGGCTAAAACTAGAGGGTATGGGTTTAAGGTGAGAGGGGAGAGATACAAAAGGTTCCAGAGGGGCAATTATTTCACACAGAGGGTGGTGAGTGTCTGGAACAAGCTGCCAGAGGTAGCAGTAGAGTTGGGTACAATTTTGTCTTTTAAAAAGCATTTAGACAGTTACATGGTAAGATAAGTATAGAGGGATGTGGGCCATATGTGGCAATTGGGATTAGCTTAGTAGTTTTAAAACAAAGGGTGGCATGATAAGTTGGGCCGAAGGGCCTGTTTCAATGCTATAAACCTCTATCACTCTACGAGAGAATGTTCAGTCCAATATAGGCTGATACTGGGATGTTGAATTGAAAATATGAACAAGGGTTTAGCTCAGGAATAAGATATTTCTCAGCACGACAGCTGGTAACCTTTCCTCACCAATCCCTGAAAAACTCCTAACCCGACAGAGGGAGAAGAGAAGGAGAACAGATCGGAGTGAACGGATCTGGGAGAGGACAGAATTCCTGCAGGTGGCACTGTCACCTTGATTTTATCCCGAGTTGGGTTTAACTCCTCTGTATCTGAGCGAGGAGATTCTCCGTTGATCCTGAAAGGACACAGCTGGAGGGGACAATGATTCCTGAGAATATTTCCCCACCTCTGGGCGGGATGGGCCCATCCTCAGCTAATTCTAGCAGACCCCTGTGGAACTCTGCAGGAGTGGCCTTGCCGAGGCAGTGTGGAGCCCCCTCCCAGGTACTGTCAGTAACTCTGCGTTACACTCTGTCGCTCTGAAGGGTTCCTGCACAGTCCAGGAAATGTTTTGACAGGCTGTGTCAGTGGGCATTCTGCCAGCAGGGTGTGGTGTCTTACCCAATTGTATCTGTGTTTGCAGTTTTGTTTACCTTGTTACTGCTGCGTGGACTTCCTCCGGATGCTCCAGTTTCCTCCCACACTGCAAAGATGTTCAGGCTAGGTGAATAGGGCATGTTAAAATGGCTCTTAGTGTCCAAAGATGCATAGGTTAGGTGGATTGGCCATGCTAAATTGCCCCTTAGTGTCCAAAGATACTAGGTTAGGTGGATTGGCCATGCTAAATTGTCCCTTAGTGTCCAAAGATGCATAGGTTAGATGGATTGGCCATGCTAAATTGTCCCTTAGTATCCAAAGATGCGTAGGTTAGGTGGATTGGCCATGCTAAATTGTCCCTTAGTATCCAAAGATGCGTAGGTTAGATGGATTGGCCATGCTAAATTGTCCCTTAGTATCCAAAGATGCGTAGGTTAGGTGGATTGGCCATGCTAAATTGTCCCTTAGTATCCAAAGATGCGTAGGTTAGGTGGATTGGCCATGCTAAATTGCCCCTTAGTGTTCAAAGATGCGTAGGTTAGGTGGATTGGCCATGCTAAATTATCCCTTAGTGTCCAAAGATGTGTAAATTAAGGAGATTAGCGGGTAAATATGTAGGATTACAGGGACAGGGCTTGGGTAACAACACTCTCTCGAAGAGTAGGTGCAGATCTGATAGGCCGATTGGCCTCCTTCTGCACCGTCGGGATTCTATCCTGATTTTATGCATTTGGAAAAGAAACTAACAGGATTGTGGAGAAAGGGAGCAGAGAGGTGGGGGGCTCACTGTAAAGTCTTTCAGAGTCGCAAGTGAACCAAAGGCCTCTCTCTCAATGATTTTGTTGTAAGTAGGCAGAGTTACCTCGGTATTGGGGGGATAACTTCAATCGTATGGGGCTGAATTCAACTCCAGCCTCCAGCAGAATCCCAACAGCATGAGTTTTTCACCAGGAATTACCGGATTCCGTTGAAGAGCAGGCACTATGCTGGATTCGAATCCTCTGTGCACTGAGACTGACTGTCCCTGCCAACATTCCTGACCCAGATACCTTTTACCAGAGGGCTGATGAATGGCAGATGGAGTTTAATTTAGGTAAATGCGAGGTGATGCATTTTGGTAGATTGAACCAGGACTGGATTTACTCAGTTAGTGGTAGGGTATTGAGGAGAGTTACAGAACAAAGAGATTTAGGATTACAGGTTCATAGCTTCTTGAAAGTGGAGTCACAGGTGGACAGAGTGGTGAAGAAGGCATTCGGCAAGATTGGTTTCATTGGTCAGAACATCGAATACAGGAATTGGAACATCTTGTTGAAGTTGTACAAGATTTTGGTAAGGCCACACTTGGAATACTGTGTACAGTTCTGGTCACTCTATTGTAGAAAGGATACTATTAAACTAGGAAGACTGCAGAAAGGATTTACGAGGACGTTACCGGGACTTGATGCTTTAAGTTATAAGGAGAGGTGATCTTATAGAGATCTATAACATAATGAGGAGTATAGATCAGCTAGATAGTCAATATCTTTTCTCAAAGGTAGTGGAGTCTAAAACTAGAGGGTATAGGTTTAAGGTGAGAGGGGAGAGATACAAAAGTGCCCAGAGGGGCAATTTTTTCACACGGAGAGCAGTGAGTGTCTCGAAAGACTGCCAGAGGTAGTAGTAGAGGCAGGTACAATTTTGTCTTTTAAAAAACATTTAGATAGTTTCATGGATAAGATGGGTATAGAGGGATATGGGCCAAACGTGGGCAATTGGGACTAGCTTAGGGGTTTTAAACAAAGGATGGCAGCATGGACAAGTTGGGCTGAAGGGCCTGTTTCTGTGCTGTAAACCTCTCTGATTCTGTGACTCTACGACCTCGGTCCCAAACTGTTTTTTCCACCAGATCCGGGGATAAACGTGTTGAATTCCGAGACCAGATTTTATAGGCTAGGCTCATGTTTGGGAGATTAACGGGTGATCTAAATGAGGTGTTTATAATTGTAATAGCCTGTTTAAACCAGGAAGGTGATTTACTCAGCAATCACAAAGTAAAGCTATCAACAGGGGAGGTGTTGGCCTAGTGGTATTATCGTTAGACTATTAATTCAAAAACTCAGCTAATGTTCTGGGGATCCAGGTTCGAATCCTGTCCCGGCTGATACTGGAATTGGAATTTAATAAAAATCTGGAATTAAAAGGATGACCATGGACCATTGCTGGAAAAACTCATGCTGTTCATTAGCGCCCTATCACGAAGGAAATCTGCCTTAGTTTATTTATTTATTAGTCGCAAGTAAGGCTTACGTTAACACTGCGACAAAGTTACTGTGAAATTCTCCAAGTCGCCACACTCCAATGCCTGTTCAGGTCAAGGCAACCTAACCAAAACACTTCTTTCGGACTGCGGGAGGAAACCAGAGCATGCAGAGGAAACCCACACAGACATGGGAAGAACATGCAGACTCTGCTTTGACAGTGACCCGAGCCGAGAATCGAACCCGGATTCCTGGTGCGGTGAGGCAGCAGTGCTAACCATTGTGCTGCCTTATCTGATCTGGTCTATGTGAGACTCCAGAGCCAAAGCAATGTGGTTGACTCTCAACTGCCCGCAGAGATGGGTTATCTATGCTGGCCCAGCCAGCGATGCCCGCACTCCCTGAATGAATGAAAATAAAAGCTACAACGTTGGTCTTGACTCCCGGGCTTGCACTGAGGATCTCCACCCCCCCCCCCCCCCCCCCCCCCCCCCCCCCCCGCCTCTCCCTCCCGCACTGCTCCCCATTGGCTGAGGCTCATGCAATTCCACATAATATGACCCAAGAACATTCACCCCTTAAGGGAATCGTGCTACCACAATAATGATTGAAGGGGTCGATAGAGAGAAATCATTTCCTCTGGCAGGGAGAATCTAGAACAACAAGCTGAGGGGGGGAGGAGAGGCAGAACGTTAACAGTTGAGCCAATCCTTCCAGGAAGCAGGTCCGGAGTTTTCTCTCCTCAAAGCCTAGAAACCCTACAGTGTAGATGGAGGCCATTCGGTCCACTGAGTCTGTACCAACCACTATCCCACCCAGGCCCTACCCCCACATCCCTACTTATTTACCCACTAATTCCTCTAACCAATGTATCTCATGACTGAAAGGGGCAATTTAGCATGGCCAATCAACGTAACCCGCACATTTTTGGACAGTGGGAGGAAACCGGAGCAGCCAGAGGAATCCCAAGCAGACACGGGGAGAATGTGCAAACTCTACACAGACACTGACCCAAGCCGGGAATCGAACCCAGATCCCTGGAGTTGTGAAACAGCAGTGCTAACCACTGTGCTACTGTGCCGCCCAAAACCTGCCCAGGTTGGGGAGCAATTAAAAGTGTCAAAACTGCGATTGCCAGGTTTTTGTTGGGTAAAGATTAAATGTTGTTAAAATGAGCGCTAGCCATGACCTAACTGAAGTATCGGTCCAAAGGAATGGGATTGAACAACCTTCTCCTGTTTCTGACTACATTTCTAAAGCATTTCATTGGTTGTGAAGCAGTTCGGAGTGTTTTGAAAAGTACGGTAAAAATACCCCTGAGCAAGAGTCATAGGGCGGGATTTTCCAGACACACTCGCCCCCAAGACCAGAGAATCTCTCCCGAGGTCATGCATGGTATTGTCCTGCCTGCTATGATTCCCATGGCGGAAGGACAGAGTGCATCACCTCACACTTACCCGTGTTAAACACCATCAGCTGCTGCTCTGCCCATCAAACCAACCCATCTACAACCTAAGCACTGGTGATGCAGTGGTTAGGCGGCACCTTGGCACAGTGGTTAGCACTGCTGCCTCCCAGGGACTTGGGTGCGATTCCCAGCTTGGGTCACTGCCTGTGTGGAGTTGGCATGTTCTCCCTGTGTCTGTGTGGGTTTCCTCTGGGTGCTCTGGTTTCCTCCAAAGATGTGTGGATTAGATGGATTGGCTGTGCCAAATTGCCCTTTAGTGTCAGGGGGACTAGGAGCGTAAATATATGTGGGGTTACAGGGATAGGATTTTTGTTGGTGTTGGGCCAAATGGCCTCCTTCTGTACTGTAGGGATTCTATGATAATTGTACGATTGGACATTCTAAGTTATCCCTTAGTGTCAGGGGGACTAGGAGCGTAAATATATGTGGGGTTACAGGGATAGGACCTGGTCGGGATTTTTGTTTGATGATGGGCTGAATGGCCTCCTTCTGCACTGTAGGGATTGTGTGATCTCAAAAACACCGGGCGGAATTCTCCGGCCACACTGGTTCTAAAAGTCAGAAATTCCTGCCCGACTGTCAATGGGATTCCATGTTCTCCACAATCCGCCTGCTAAAATTCCAGTGGCGGGCGGGATGGGAGGATTCCGGCCACCAGGTTTCCGCTGTTGACTGCCTGTGGCGTATGGTGTTGACAGTAACATTATCTATTCACTCCTCAATCCTGTTGTGTAAAGGTGATTGGGAAAGATGAGATCCTGGAAGATACAACACTCACCAGGGATCTTTCAGCCCCACATTCCATCAATGGGAAGCCACCTGGCCACAGATTGAGGCTATTTCGCAAACAAAGGAAAAGTCATCTTGCCAGCGAAGGTGGATACTTAAAAGTAAGAAGGAGTCGGCAGTAGCAGGGGGGATTTCTCAATAGATTAATGGAACATTTACGATAAAGCCAAAGCTTGCCTCTGGGAGAGACATTGCTGCTACAAGTCTGCATACAGCAACGCAAGGCTGTGGATCAATTGTACCCTCGGGTTAAATTAACTAAATCCAGGAAAGCTTTCAGCCACTTTAGTTAGTAGTAGAAAGCTAGTCTCTGGTGTGTGATGTTCGCAGGAATGGTTCCGTCTCTGACCAGTGTCACAGTTTGAAAACCTACAGCGATGCATTACAGGGTGATAGAATCCCTACAGTACAGAAGGAGTAAGGAGTCTCGCAACACCAGGTTAATGTCCATCCAGTTTATTTGATAGTAATCCCACAGTTGGATGTTAACCTGGTGTTGTGAGACTTCTTACTGTGTTTACCTCAGTCCAACGCCGGCATCTCTACATCACGTCTACGATTTGGCCCATCAAATCTACACTGACCACAATCCCACCCACGTCCCATTCTCATAACCTCACACATTGACCCTACTAATCCCCCTGACACTAAGGGGAAACTTAGCACGGTCAGCCCACCTAGCCTGCACATCTTTGGACAGTAAGGGGCAATTTAGCATTGCCAATTCATCTAACCCGCACTTATCTTTTACAGGTGCATCACGGAAAGCATTCTTTCTGGTTGTATCACAGCAATTCCTGCTCTGCCCAAGACCACAAGGATCTACGAAAGGTCATGAATGTGGCCCAATCCATCACGCAAACCAGCCTCCCATCCGTTAACTCTGTCTGCACTTCCCACTGCTTTGGCAAAGCAGCCAGCATAATTAAGAACTGCCGCACCCCGGACATTCTCTCTTCCATCTTCTTCTGTCGGGAGAAAGATACAAAAGTCTGAGGTCACGTACCAATCAACTCAAGAACAGCTTCTTCCCTGCAACTGTCAGACTTTTGAATGGACCTACCCTGCATTAAGTCGATCTTTCTCTACATCCTAGCTAGGATTGTAACACTACATTCTGCATCCTCTCCTTTCCTTCTCTATGAACGGTATGTTTTGTCTGTAGAGCGCACAAGAAACAATACTCTTCACTGTATGTTAATAGATGTGACTATAAAAAATCAAATCATACATCCTTGGAGTGTGGGAGGAAGCCAAAGCACTCAGAGGAACCCCACGCAGACATGGGGAGAACATGTAGACTCCACACAGACAGTGACCCAAGTTGGGAATTGAACTCGGGTCCCTGGCGCTGTGAGGCAGTAGTGCTAACCACTGTGCCACCCTGCTACCCACATTGAGTGACTGCCCCCCAGTTCCCAGACCGCTGTGATTTGCTGTTTAATCCTTAGTTAATGAAGTTACTGGGTTGATGGAATCCATGGACATGTAGTTAGTGGAGCTGTTCAGTTTAATGGAGTTTGTGGTTTGGTATCAAAGATAGTTAATAGATCGTTCACTTAATGGAATCCGAGTTACAAACATAAAAACATCCATTTTCTCACCATCACCTTCACAAGGGCAACTAAGGATAGTGGCACAGTGGTTAACTGTGTCTCATAGCTTTAGGGACCCGGGTTCAACTCCTGGTTTCGGTCACTGTTTGTGCACATTCTCCCAGTGTCTGTGTGGGTTATCCCCCACTGTCCGAAAGGGTTAGGGTGCATTGGCTATGCTAAATTCTCCCTTGCCGGAGTGTGGCGACGACAGGATTTTCATAATGTCTTCATTGCAGTGTTAATGTTAGTCTACTTGCGACATTAATAAATAAACTTTAAACGCTGGTCTAGTCAGCGAGGATTACATTCTGGGAATGAATATGAAAAAAAGAACTTCAACGCACAAGCTCAATCTTACCCAACGATGCTCCCCTCCATGCCCCCCCCCCCACCCCCACCATGTGCGTTTCAAACATAACTCAACCCTATTAATAACAGTGTTCACAATGATATTCTGCCCTGGGCCTCCATGTAGGGATTCCCATTACAAGTCAGCACACACATTGTAAAATGTGTCCTACACGTGATGCTGCCAGAGTGAGAGAGAGAGGATGAGTTACCCAATTATGGGTCAATGTTGGCTTCAAGGACATCTTCCATGATAATGCTATTCCACCATGGAAGGCACAGCAATCAAGATAAAGAAAGACTTGCATTTATCTCACACTGTTCCTGATGATGGGGTAACTACGAGCATGTCACCCACAGTATAATGTGACATGAAGTGACTCCCCCACGGTATAATGGAACAAACTGGGGGGGGAGGACAGAAGCCTGATCTATTTCCTCCCCCTTACCGCCACACACTCCCCCCGTCCCTCCTCACTCCCCAGTGGACTGAGGCCACTTAGAAATATAAGAGGAGGCCATTCGGCCCCTCTAGTCATGGGACATGAACATCATTGGCTGGGCCAGCATTTACTGCCAATGCCTAATTGTCCTTGAATTGAATGGCTCACTAGGTCATTTCAGAGGGCAGTTGAGAGTTCACCATGTTGCTGTGGCTCTGGAGTCACACATAGGCTGGACTGGGTAAGGATGGCAGATTCCCTTCCCTAAAGGACATTAGTGAACCAGATGGGTTTTTCCGACGATTGTTTCATGGTCATCTGTAGATTCTTAATTCCAAATATTTTTTATTGAATTCAAATTCCACCATCTGGCATGGCGAGATTCGAACCCGGCTCCCCTGGAACATCAGCTGAGTATCTGGATTAATAGTCTAGTGATAATACCACTGGGTTGTCGAATGAAGTGGTAACGATGTTCTCTCAGGCTGTATTTAACTCTTCTGGTGTAGAGATGTTGACAATTTCACTCTTTTGCGGAAGGTAAGGTGAGTACCAAAACCCACTGGAAGCTGACTAACCGAAGCTGTGTTTCATTGTGGGATCGTGCTGTGCACTGCATGGCTGGCACTGCTGCCTCCCTCCCGACAAACAATGGGGAAAAAACATTGGCATCTTCTGGAAAAACAGGATAAATGTTCACTCAGCCTAAACTAATTGACAGGGTGCTTGCTGGATGAAGGCTCTGGGGTCAAGCTGGAGTTAAGGTACAGATCAGATACAGATCGGGTGACACTGTGACACAGAGTTTAGCATCGCTGCCTCACAGCACCAGGGATCTGGATTCGAGTCCCGGCTCGGGTCACTGTCTGTGTGGAATCTGCACATTCTCTCCGTGTCTGTATGGATTTCCTCCGGATGCCCTGGTTTCCTTCCACAGTCCAAAAAATGTGCTAGTCGGGTAGATTGGCTGTGCTAAATTCTCCCTCAGTGTATCTGAACAGGCACTGGAGTGTGGCGACTAGGGGATTTTCACTGTTACTTCATTGCAGTGTAAGCCGACTTGTAACTAATAAAGAAACTTCTACTTCAACTTTTTCATCAAGGGTGGTGGGAATCAGGAATGCGCTGCCTGGGAAGCACTTGAATTATCATAACATTCAAGTAAAATGGGACAAGTGCAGGAAAATGGGATTAGCGTGTCTTTAATGGTTGTTATTGTCCGTGCAGATGCGATGGGCTGAAGGGCCTTTTCTGTGCTTGTATGACTTTATGGGTGGAATTTTTACAGCCTAGTGCAACTCGAAACCTTACAATCCCACCCAAGGTCAACAGATCTTTCCATGGTTCCCACACCCCCTTCCCCTGGAACCGTAGTGGGCTGGATGGTAAAATTTAACATCCTGACTGTGACTCAATAAGTGGAATTTTCAGGAGTTAAGAGGGTTGTCTTATGAGGAGAGACTGAGTAGACTGGGGCTATACTCATTGGAATTCAGAAGAATGAGGGGAGATCTTATAGAAACATATAAAATTCTGAAGGGAATAGATAAGATAGAAGCAGGGAAGTTGTTTCCATTGGCGGGTGAAACTAGATCTAGGGGGCATGGCCTCAAAATAAGGGGGAGCAGATTTAGAACTGAGTTGAGGAGGAACTTCTTCACACAAAGAATTCCCTGCCCAGTTGAGGCCCCCTCATTGTGTGTTTTTAAGTCAAGGATAGATAGATAGATTTTTGAACAGTAAAGGAATTAAGGGTTATGGCGAGCGGGCGGGTAAGTGGAGCTGAGTCCACAAAAAGATCAGCCATGATCTTATTGAATGGTGGAGCAGGCTCGAGGGGTCGGATGACCGACTCCTGCTCCTAAAAATTGGAAAACCACCCCGTTGAGGTCAATGGACCTCTGCATGATCCGATCCCAGCCTGCTACGGTTCCCGTGGTGCAGTTGATAGTAAAATTCGCCCTTGTAACTATGAATGTTGGAACAGACTGGATGGGCTGAATGGCCTCCTTGTGTTCCCCCGTTTCTGTGCTTCTTCTGCACACTTGACAGAGGCTGATATCAAAGAGGCAGCAACCAGCCTTTCATATTAAAGCAAAACTCTTAATTTGAATAATTGAAAGAGGATTCCCCAGTGGATGGAGTCAGTGTGTGGAGTTGGGGAGCGGGGAGCTGATGCGAGCATATTGATTGACCCAGATCACTGCGATGGCTCCTTCTGTTCTCACACATAACGAATGGAGCTCCAGAGATCTTTCAGAAATATTTAACTGCCTCACAGACAGCTTGACAGATGAGAAGGCAGCGACAGTGCCTGCAGATTGATGTTGGCTTCAGTTGTTGTCTCTCTCTCTCGGCTCTGTGTTCAAAACAGATTCAGAAAGAGAAAAGAAAATCTCTATTTCTGTGAAGGGAATTAAACTCAGGCCATTTACAGCAGGGGATTGGGGGAGGAGGTGTGGTAGTGGCAAGTGGAGGGGTAATGGGAGAAGGGGGAGGGGATGTGGGGGAGAGGATGGCAGGGAGGGTGGGTGGGAGGGAGATAGATGTAGGGTGGGGGGAGTTGAGGGAGAGGTGGTAGAGGGGGTGTTTGGAAGAGGGGGTATCAGTGAGGAGGAGTCAGAAGGAGGGGATGGAGGGAAGGGGGTGTAGAGGGATGGAGTGTAGGGAAAATGGGGAGAGGGGAGAGGGAGGGATACAGGGGGGGTGGGTGTGGAAGGGAGGAAGTGAAGGTATAGAGGGAAGGGGGATGGGGCTGTAAGGGGGAAGTAGAGGAGGGGGGCATAGGGAAAAAAGGAGGGCGTTAGGGGAGGAGGTGTGAGAGGGAG
The DNA here is from genome assembly GCA_024679065.1 of Sphyrna mokarran. Classification (NCBI taxonomy): domain Eukaryota; kingdom Metazoa; phylum Chordata; class Chondrichthyes; order Carcharhiniformes; family Carcharhinidae; genus Sphyrna; species Sphyrna mokarran. Next base: position 4,881,666 of record JAGIQG010000033.1, read on the forward strand.
CTGATGGAGGGGGAGGGTGCATAGGGGAATGGGAGCAGGAAGGGCTCTTGGGGGGAGGGAAATGGATGCAGAGGGAAAAGGGAAGAGGGACGGGGTATAAGAGGAAGGGGGTGTAAGAGGACAGGGTGTAAGGGTGGGAGTGTGAGAGATTTACAATCTTTTAGCATCTCCTTGATGTCACGATAGGTTTCTCCCTGATCATTTCACACCTACTTCGTCCCGCAACCCCACAGTCCCTCTCCCCCCCCACAGTCCCTCTCCCTCCCCACAGTCCCTCTCCCCCTCCCCCACAGTCCCTCTCCCTCCCCACAGTCCCTCTCCCCTCCCCACAGTCCCTCTCCCTCCCCACAGTCCCTCTCCCCGCCCCCACAGTCCCTCTCCCGCCCCGACAGTCCCTCTCCCCCCCCCACAGTCCCTCTCCCCCCCACAGCCCTTCTCCCCACCCCTCTCCCACCCCTCTTCCCTCCCCCACCCCTCTCCCCACCCCTCTTCCCTCTCCCCACCCCTCTTAATGCATCTGGTTAGGATGCATTGGCCATGCTAAATTCTCTCTCAGTGTACCCGAACAGGCGCCAGAGTGTGGCGACTAGGGGGATTTTACAGTAACTTCATTGTAGTGTTAATGTAGCCTTACTTGTGACATTTAATAAATAAACTTAAACTAAACTGTTTCCCCCCCCCCCCCCCCGCCCCCACGCCGTTCTTCCTTCCTTCCATCTTCCATCTCTCCCTTCACTTGCTCTGCACTGCTTCTTCCCTCGCTCTGTCCCTCCACATTCCCTACTCTTCCCCCCCCCCCACCCCACCCCCAAGAGCGGATTCGAAGCCTGTTGACAAAGAATGGATTTGCCGGGGAGGAGATACTTTAGCAGAGCTATTAAACCTGATTGGAATATAGATCGAACTGCCTCTCTCCCCGGTTAGGTTACTGCTGCATTTACCTCGGGCAAGGAGCTATAAAGATTGGTGCAAGTGGAGTTTTGACGGTGTAATGTCATGTTCTCCTGGCTGAAATGGGATTGATTGACTTTGAAAGACAATGCAGAGCAGCACAAAGATCTCTAAGTGCCACCTGTACTGCATCAGCTTTGACACTAAGTATTAAAAGGCTGTTATGTCAAGAAAAGTAATGCTTTTTACACACACTGGGCTGGGAGTCGCAGCTCATCATCCGGCAGTTACTGTAGTGAATTGTTAAACGAGTGGTTTTTGGATTTAAAAAAAAAACTGGATGACTAATTTCTTCCCTTCCACTCTTCTTTCTTAGCGCTCTGTCCTCTGCCTGTCGAAGCAACGAGGGTTTGATATAAACAAACACTTCAAGAAGAGAGACAGAAGGCGGAATTCTTCCACAGCCCTGTTCGAGGGCAGGCAGGGGTGAGTGGGGGAGGATAGACCTAGAGACACAGAAATCGGATTGACAGTGGCATGAATTTACAGCAGGATTTTTAAAATTCATTTGTGGGACATGGGTATCGCTGGCTGGGCCAGCATTTATTGCCCATCCCTAGTTACCCTTGGAGGGCAGTTAAGAGTCAACCACATTGCTGTGGCTCTGGAGTCACATGTAGGCCAGACAGGGTAAGGACGGCAGATTTCCTTCCCTAAAGGGGCAAGATGGGTTTTTCCAACAATGGGTCATCAGTAGTTTCTTAATTCCAGATTTAATTTTTATTTGAATTCAAATTCCACCGTCTGCCGTGGCGGGATTCGAACTTGGGTCCATTAGCTGAGTTTCTGGATTGATAGTCTAGCGATAATAACACGAGGCCATCGCCTTCTCTTAACGACCACGTTTAAAAGTGGCTTTGTTGAGTGTAACGGGGTTATGAACATGACAGGTGCTATAGAATTGCAATTTATTTTGTAAGCGCGTCTGATTATTGAACGTGAGTTGATGGGAATCTGAGCCTTGTTGTAATCTTGCTATCAGGATGTGCCCGTGTGAAAATGGTGCTGATGTTGCTCCGAAGCTTGCGTATAACCACACGTTTCGCTAACCTCAATGTCACATCTCCCCCCTCCACCACCCACCCCCAACACCCCGTACCCCCATGACAACAACAGAGAAACAGAAATCCACACCCAGTCAACAAAGCTAGCTCGATAATGTCAGGGCAGCGAAGCTGAGATATATACAGCACCACTCTCTGATAAAGAAAAGGTCACTGTGCTGTGTAACATGGATGTCCGCCAGCAGGAGATAACATCTTGTATACCCTTATCAATAGTGTAAACACATCTGGGTCAGAGGTCCCCCTCTGCATTTGGACACTGATATTTCTGTAAACTCACTTTCCTGTTCCCTCTTTATAACTAATGCATAAAAAGGTTAAAGTTCACAGGCCATGCACACATGAATATTGACATTGTGTGGACAGCAGCATGCATTCATAGCCCATTTTGTAAAAAGAAGAATTTGCTAATTGCCCGTGCAATCAAACCACATCTGGATTGCCAGTAAGTCACTCTGGCATTGCACAAACTTGCTAATGGAGCCAGTGTGGGAGAGACAGGGAAGGTGCCAGAGTCCAGATGTGAGCAAGTTCGACAAACACGAGAGGAGAGGGAAGATGGAGAGAGTTTGAGGAAAAGTGTCTCAGCGCTGACTCTCTGACAGCGCGGCGCTCCCTCAGTTCTGACCCTCTGACAGCGCGGCGCTCCCTCAGCTCCGACCCTCTGACAGCGCGGCGCTCCTTCAGCTCCGACCCTCTGACAGCACGGCGCTCCCTCAGCGCTGACCCTCTGACAGCGCGGCGCTCCCTCAGCTCCGACCCTCTGACAGCGCGGCGCTCCTTCAGCTCCGACCCTCTGACAGCACGGCGCTCCCTCAGCTCCGACCCTCTGACAGCGCGGCGCTCCTTCAGCTCCGACCCTCTGACAACACGGCGCTCCCTCAGCAACAAACAATACTCCCTACAGACAAAGCATACCATTCATAGAGAAGTTGTGGCGATGCCAGTGTTGGATTGGGGAGGGCACAGTAAGAAGCCTCAAAGCATCAGGTTAAAATCCAAAAGATTTATTTGGAATCACGAGCTTTCAGAGTGCTGCTCCTTCTCCGGGTGAGTGAGAGGTAAGTTCACAAACAGAGCAGATATAGACACAGACTCAGTTGCAAGACAATGGTTGGAAAGCAAATCTTTGCAGGTGATCAAATCTTTACAAGTACAGAGAGTGTGAATGGAAAGAGAGATAATCACAGGTTAAAGAGGTAGGAATTGTCTCAAGTCAGGACAGTTAGTGAGATTTTGCAAACCCAGGTGGAGTTACAGATAGTGTGACCCAAGATTTTGGTTGAGGATGTCAGTTTCTGCTCAACAATTTTGCATTGTTTGTCTTGAAGGCCAACTTTGATAACACTGAAGATTGGAGGCTGAATACCTTTGATTGCTGAAGTGTTCCCCGACTTGGAAGGAACACTCTTGCCTGGTGCTTCTCGAGCGGTGTTCATTCATCCATTGTCGTAGTGTCTGCATGGTCTCCCCAATGTACCACACCTCGGGATATCCTTTCCTTGAGCGTATCAGGTAGTCAACGTTGGCCAAGTTACGTGACATTATAGAGAAGGAAAGAAGAGGGTGCAGAATGTAGTGTAACAGTCTAGGGTGTAGAGAAAGATCTGCTTAACTCGAGGAAGGTCCATTCAAAAGTCTGACGGCAGCAAAGAGGAAGCTGTTCTGGAATTGGTTGGTATATGACCTCATATTTTTGTGCCCTACCCTGCGATGCCCTTTCAGTCAAACAAGAGGAACAGGAATATTATTTATTTTCCAGAGTAACTAGAGTTGAAAATAACTTGGAATCTTGCCCAATGACTCCAAATGCATGAATGGTTACCAAGCTGACAGCTGTGTGGCATTGTGTCATTCAGAATCTTGTTTAAGCGGGCCAGGCATGTTGCTCAAGACTAATTTAGAATAATCCAACACCCAGAACCTTGGCATTCATTGACGTGTGCTTAACTTTCAGTTTGCTGCAAGTAGTTTCACTGTACAGTCAGCAGTTGTTACAGCCCTATACTGGATAAAGGATGATTTATAATGTACACAGCAACAAATTACATTTAAAAGAAGCAAAACACTGCTGATGTTGATAATTTGAAATAAAAACAGAGAACGTAGGAAGCACTCAGCAGGCAGCATGATTTCACAATGGTTAACACTGCTATCTCACTGCATCAGAGACCTGGGTTCAATTCCAGCCTCGGGTCACTGTGAGGAGTCTGCACGTTCTCACCGTGTCTGCGTGGGTTTCCTCTGGGTGCTGTGATTTCTTCCCACAGTCCAAAGACATGCAGGTTAGGTGGATTAGCCATGCTAAATTGCTCCTCAGTGTCCAAAGATATGCAGGTTAGGTGGTGTTTAAGATAATTCCACTTCTAAACTCCCATCGCTCTCACATTGTATTCCCTTGAAATATAGTGACTGTTCCTATGTAACTGACACTAAATTTATATATAAATTTATAAATAACCATGTCATAAACAGCTAATCCTTTACTTGTCTCTTAAAACTGTCAATCAATGTTGTTATATAATCTTCTGTTTTGATAAGTGGTTTGGTCTTTTTTGAAACTCAGCCAAGCATTCATGATAGGCTCAGCAGCAACAATGATCTTTAGCAATAGTAAATAATGGTGTCTGTTGAAGGCTTGAACCACTTTTTACAGCAGAAGACTGTATAGATGTTTAGGTTAACAGTTGTCTCTGAAATGGTTACCAAAATAGATGTTTTTAAGACCAGACTAACCGTTTACATTCATTGAATGGTTCTTATGAATAATGTTTTCCAAGCTACACCAGATGGCCTGTGGAACAATGCTCTCCAACAGTTTTTTTTACTCTGAATGAAAGCTGCAGACTGTGATATTTTAAAAACAATTTCATAGGATTTGGGCTTTAAAACATATGAGGTCACAATTCTTAAACAGGTCTCAAATCATTCTTCACGAGTGTTCATATCTTCTCTGTAAAATCATGATTCCCACTTAGGGCCTTTGGGGTAAAAGCAAAATGGGAGTCTGTTTGAGCTTCGCATGTAATTTCCAAAGATCTGGCAGATTTTTATTTTGTATCGCTTCACAGCTCCATAGAATCATAGACTCCGTACAGTGCAGAAGGAGGCCATTCGCCCTATTGAATGCTTCATGTCCCACCCCTTGTTGGATAAAAATAGAAACAGCTGGAGATGGGGGGGTGGGGTGGGGGTGGGGGGCTGAACTTTTGCACTTGGGTCACGCCCACCATTCTGAAAGTTGTCTCAATTGGGTGAAAATCCGACCCCAGAGAACCACTTGTACCTCTAAATATCACTGATGAATCCTATAATATAGAAGGAGGCTGTTCGGCCCATCAAGTCTGCGCTGACCACTATCCCACCCAGGCCCTATTCCCGTAACCTCACAGATTTACCCTGCTAACCCCCTGACACTAGGGTCAATTTAGCATGGCCAATCCACCTAACCCGTGCATCTTCGGACAGTTGGGGGAATCCGGAGCACCCGGAGGAAACCCACGCAGACACGGGGAGACTCCACACAGACAGTGACCTAAGCTGGGAATCGAACCTGGGTCCCTGGCATTGTGAGGAGCTGTGCTAACCACTGTGCCACCATGCCCACCCCGTACAGCCAAGAATCATTTAATTGAGTTGTGATCTTTCAATGAATGGCAGAATCTCAGTTTAAGACCTCAGTGGGAAACAGGATCTGTGTAGATCTCGACTGTCGAAGTGATCTCCAAAACTGGACATTCAGAATTTACAGTAACTCCTTGATCATCAAATAAGATAGGCTGACATAGAACATATAGAACATAGAACGTTACAGCGCAGTACAGGCCCTTCGGCCCTCGATGTTGCGCCGGCCAGTGGACCCTCTAACCTAAACTATTCCAATATCATCCATATGCCTATCCACCGAACATTTGAATGCCCCCAAAGTAGGCGAGTCCACAACTGCTGCAGGCAGGGCATTCCACGCTCTCACCACCCTCTGTGTAAAGAACCTGCCTCTGACATCCGTCCTATAACTACCACCTCCTAATTTAAAGTTATGTCCCCTCGTGTTGGTCATCACCATCCAAGGAAAAAGGCTCTCACTATCCACCCCATCCAATCCCTTGATCATCTTATACGCCTCAATTAGGTCACCACGTAACCTTCTTCTCTCTAATGAAAATAACCTCAGGTCCCTCAGCCTTTCCTCATAAGGCCTTCCCACCATACCAGGCAACATCCTGGTAAACGTCCTCTGCACCCTTTCCAATGCTTCCACGTCTTTCTTATAATGCGGCGACCAGAACTGTACGCAATACTCCAAATGCGGCCGCACCAGAGTTTTGTACAGTTGTAACATAACCTCACGGCTCCTAAATTCAATCCCTCTACCAATAAAAGCTAACACACCGTACGCCTTCTTAACAACTTTGTCAATCTGGGTGCCAACTTTCAAAGAGCTATATACTTGTACCCCAAGATCCCTCTGCTCGACAACGCTATTAAGGGTCCTTCCATTAACCCTATATTTCATATGCCTGTTATTCCTACCAAAATGAATCACCTCACACTTATCCGTATTGAATTCCATACATCGGCAAATGAAATACCAGCATGCTGTAATAAATGAGTCCATTTTAAACTAATAATAAAGTATTGATTTGTGACAATTAGTGCAGTTCTGAGATTGACCTCCATCACAACGAGAGATAAATGTTTGACAGAGAAATTAAGAGTGATGGAATCTTGGCGTTTTGATGCAGTGATTACTGGAAGGCAGGTCACATTTTACCTTTCTCACATCACTGGTAATGTCACCTCATCCTTACAAATAAATGGTGTATTGATTAATGGCTGAGTGAATGAATGTACAGTGTAGCTCACACTAGGGGATGTATGTACGTGTCTGTCTATGACACAGTGTATGCATATGTCTGCATTTGAGTGTGTGTGTGTGTGTTGTCACTGTGTGGTAGAGGATGTGTCTGGATGTATTTCTGTTTGTGTGTGTCAGCGTGTCAGTGCGTGTGTGTGTGTGTGTCTGTGTTTACTTGTGTTTGTTATGTGTCTGTCTATATGTATGTGTGTCTGTGCAGTGTGTAAGAGAGCGTGTGTGTGTGCCTGTTCTCTGAGCGTCTCTCTCTCTCTCTCTAACCCAGGCTGCTAAGCTCTACAGAGTTGTGATTGAAAGGTGCTGAATTCCTAAGCCACAGAGCGGAGGAGATGATGTGATTCTGAGTCCGGGGATTAGTCTGTGCGGCTGCCGGAACTGATCCAGGAATCAATGGGAATAAAAGGCTGGCAGTTGGGAGAGAGCAGGTACATTCCTGTGGGTTGCTGATCGGGAGAGTCAGAGAGCAGCCAATCTGCTGCAAGGTTGTTTGTGGAATTTCCCTTACCCTCTCTGCTTCGAGACAGTGTCCAAACCCCAGGCTGCCCTCCAGCCCTTCACAATCCATATGGATCACCTGCTCCAATGCCGCATTGACAGGGAATATCCTGATCCAGGACATTGTCACTGCCAGAGATCCAGAAACAAACGTGGACTTTACACCTAACTGTTCTCCAAGTCATGTTGTCTTTGAGATGGAAGAATTGTGGAACTACCTCCTTGGGACCCGCACCTGGTGCCCGCTTTCTCTGTGAAACATCTTGCGGTAGGCACTGTTTTAGGACCAGAGGGACAGAAGGAGGCTATTCAGCCCCTCGAGCCCGCCCCACCCTTCCACTGGCTGATCCATAACTCAAATCCATTTTCCCTTAGATTTATATCCGCTATTCCAACCAAACTCATCTCCAAACTCCATGGCCGAGGGCTGAGCTCCTCCCTCTGCAATGATCCAGCAAATGCCTCAGTTCAGGAGGGAAATTAGGGATGTGTAACAAACACTGGCTCAGCCAAGACCTCCATGAATAAAATCCAAATGCTCAAGAGCTGCTTAGCACCATGCGGACAAGAGTTATACTGCCAGATCCACAACACCAAGAAAGACATCACTCTGTGAAAGCCCTGTTTCTCAAAACACATTATAGAATCCCTGCTGTGCAGAAGGAGGCCATTCAGCCCATCGAATCTGCACGGATCACAATCCCACCCAGCCCTATCCCCGTAGCCCCATGCGTTTACCCTGGCTAGTCCCCCTAACACTAAGGGTGAATTTAGCACAGCCAATTCACCTAACCCACACATCTTTCAGACTGTGGGAGGAAATTGGAGGAAACCCAAAGCAGACATGGGAAGAAGGTGCAAACTCCCCTCACAGACAGTGAGCCGAGCTGGGAATTAAACCCAGGTCCCTGGTGCTGTGAGGCAGCAGTGCTAACCCACTGTGCCAGCCACCTCTGGCACTCATGGGCTAGTCAGCTTTAGAGTGTGTAGCCAGAACTGGAAATTGCTTGCAACTACATTGAGCCAACGATACAAGCTGTCCGTGTTGAGGTTATTTCCCAGAGCATGGGTTTGAGTGCTCTATAAACAGGGAGAGAAAACTGCAATAGTGACTATGTGTGTGGCATGGTGGTGCAATGGGTTAGCACAGCGCCAGGGACCCAGGTTCGATTCCCGGCTTGGGTCACTGCCTGTGTGGAGTCTGCATGTTCTCCCTGTGCCTGCGTGGGTTTCCTCCGGATGCTCCAGTTTCCTCCCACAGTCTGCAAGACGTGCAGGTTAGGGTGCATTGGCCGTGCTAAATTCTCCCTCAGTGTACCCGAACAGGAGTGTGGCGGCTAGGGGATTTTCACAGTAACTTCACTGTAGCGTTAATGTAAGCGTGACTTGAGACACTAACAGCATTTAAGAGTAAAATGTTGTCCAGGTTACTAAGACACTGAACTTACCCAGGTCGGACCACCGTTCTGAGCAAGCAGACTGGACGGTGGAATAACTTCCCATTAAACTATTTTCAACCAGCCGCACTTTGCCGGTTGCACAGAAGCTGTGGTAGTTGCCATGGGAACAGTGCAGGCTGGCGAGGGGTGCATTAGCCTTTCCGCTGTGAACTGGAGATGTCATTCTTCACCATCAGAGATCAGGACTAGCTCCCGGCTGCAAGGCACCACGGTGAAATATATCACCAGGAAACGTTTCCAAAACCCTGACACTCAGGCCCAGTAAATAAGCTGTAGGTGCAGCATTGACCTACTGTTAACACCCCTCACCGCCAAACCCCATCCCTCCCCCCATCATCACCCACCCTCCTGGTGCATTGTTGGCAGGGACTGAATGTGGTTAGACTAATGTAACCTCATGGCAGGTCTGTCATATGAGACAAGACTGAGTCGGTTAGGATTATATTCACTGGAGTTTAGAAGAGTGAGAGGGGATCTCATAGAAACTGATAAAATTCTAGATTCAGAATGTTCCTGATGGTGGGGGGAGTCCAGAACTAAGGGTCACAGTTTCAGGATAAGGGATAAACCTTTTAGAACTGGGGTAAGGAGAAATTTCTTCACCCAGAGGGTGGTGAATGTGTGGAACTAACTCCCACAGAAAGTAGTTGTAACCAAAATGTTAGAGTAAAGCTCCCTCTACACTGTCCCCCATCAAACATTCCCAGGACAGGTACAGCACAGGGTTAGATACAGAGTAAAGCTCCCTCTACACTGTCCCCCATCAAACACTCCCAGGACAGGTACAGCACGGGGTTAGATACAGAGTAAAGCTCCCTCTACACTGTCCCCCAATAACACTCCCAGGACAGGTACAGCACGGGGTTAGATACAGAGTAAAGCTCCCTCTACACCTGTCCCCCATCAAACACTCCCAGGACAGGTACAGCACAGGGTTAGATACAGAGTAAAGCTCCCTCTACACTGTCCCCCATCAAACACTCCCAGGACAGGTACAGCACGGGGTTAGATACAGAGTAAAGCTCCCTCTACACTTCCCCCCATCAAACACTCCCAGGACAGGTACAGCACAGGTTAGATAAAGAGTAAAGCTCCCTCTACACTGTCCCACATCAAACACTCCCAGGACAGGTACAGCATGGGGTTAGATACAGAGTAAAGCTCCCTCTACACTGTCCCCATCAAACACTCCCAGGACAAGTACAGCACGGGGTTAGATACAGAGTAAAGCTCCCTCTACACTGTCCCCCATCAAACACTCCCAGGACAGGTACAGCACGGGGTTAGATATAGCCTCTGCAGAGAGAGAAACTGAGGAAATATTTCAGCTGCCTGCCCTTTTACCAGAACTCAGAGGCTAATTTCTGTTCTTCCTACAGATGGAGAACTCCTTCCACACAAACTGTTTAGTTCAAAAATCTCAGAAAAGTAATGACTGTCTTACTTTACTCATTTTATAAAGTTCAAACTTACCTCTGTATCCAAATAAGATGAATGCGTTTGATACAGTCCCGTCTTAACGTGCATATACATAAAATGTAGGTACAGATATGTGCGTGTTTGTGTGTGTGTGTCTCTGTGTGTGTTTGTGTCTCTGTGTGTGTGAGCTGACAAGTTGTGCTTAAATCCACTTCAGAAAGAATTCACTGGACGGGAAGTTTAAGAGAACGACCTCAACAAATGATGAGAGGCTGGTATTAATGCAAATGCTATCTCCTGTCTGGTGAGTCAGTCTGTCCATTCACAACTCTATTATCCAGTCTACTAATCTGCTGCCGTATCAAACATGACCCTGTGCATATTCCATGTAAAGGTAACAGACAATGAACGGATATAATTGTTAAGAAGCATAAGCTCTCTGACTGAGTTGGGATTTGTACGTTAACTCAGAGTTCAGCACTTGGGCACGTGTGTGCGTGTGGGAGAGAACAGGGACTGCATGATCATTTCACATTTATATTCCGGCCATCTGGTGCCTTGTTGGAGCAGCTTTGCACTCAGCCCCGTGACTAAATCTGCAAAACGTGATGGGAACTGGTGTCTGAGCAGCTGTGCCTTCAGGCAGAGGTTACCCCTTTCGCCAACCTGCCCCTTCTCTCTCCAATACGGGCGATAGCACAGTGGTTAGCATTGCTGCTTTACAGCTCCAGGCACCTGGGTTCAATTCCCGGCTCGGGTCACTGTCTGTGTGGAGTTTGCACATTCTCCTCGTGTCTGCATGGTTTTCCTCCCACTGTTCATAGATGTGCGGGTAAGATTGATTGGCCATACTAAAAAGTTGCCCTTCGTGTCCTGAGATGCGTAGGTTAGAAATTAGTGGGTAAATGTGTAGGGCCTGGGTGGGATTGTGATTGATGCAGACTCGGTGGGCTGAATGGCCTCGCTCTGTACGGTAGGGTTTCTATGAATTCCATCACACACCGGGACTGTCAGCCTGTAGGCAGCAGCCGCACCAACACACAGAACTAGAGACAAATTGAGCTGGAGTCACACGTCCACTCGATATCACACAGCGATCGGCTGTCGGGGAATAATTCCGGAAAACTGCCGTACAAATCTGCAGCACAGGCCATTCGGCCCATGAAAGATCAACCCTGGTTCTTTCGCCACATCCGTCGCTGTTATTCGGACGGAACCGCAGCAACCAATTTACACACAGCAAGGTCCCATGAAGGGGAATCTCCGCCTCTACTGGCGAAGAGTGAAGACTGGGCAGGACAGCTGGACAGCTCCCCTGCCATTCACAAAATTAATACCAGTGATTTTTTTTCTCTTCCCCGTTTGCCTCAGACAGCAACAACTCTGAGAGAATGCCCCCCCCCCCGGCTCGTGAAGGGACGGTAGCACAGTGGGTCAGCACTGCTGCCTCACAGCACCGGGGACCTGGGTTCAATTCCCAGCTTGGGTCACTGTCTGTGTGGAGTTTGCACGTTCTCCCCATGTCTGCGTGGGTTTCCTCTGGGTGCTCTTGTTTCCTCCCACAATCTGAAAAATATGTGGGTTAGGTGAATTGGTTATGCCAAATTGCCACTTAGTATCCAAAAATGTGTAGGTTTTTTTGGGGGGGGGGGAAATGTAAATGCGTGAGGTTACAGTGGGGCCTGTAAGGTGGCCTGTTGGAGAGTTGGTACAGAGTTGATGGGCCGAATGGCCGCTTTCTGTGCTGAAGGGTTTCTATGATTCTAGTTGGCAGTAGTACAGGGTATGTCAGAGCTTGTACACAGAACCTCACAGGTCTCCCGTGATGTGTCAAGTGTATAGCAATCGCTGTGAGTCTGTCAGTGTTTACAGGACTCTCTGTGATTGCATTAATATTTACAGTGGGGGTGGTCAGTCTGTGCGAGGGTCACAATGTTCAGACAAAACTGTACTGCACTGTAATATTCTATGAGCTATGATATTTTTAATTGTTTGCATCAACCAGGAAGACAGATTGTCACCTCTGACAGTTTACTGTTCTCTCAGAGGAGGGGGCAGGGGCTGGGTCATGATTAAATGGGACATCCCTTTTATCAGACTGGCAACTGCATTGTGAACCCGGCTTCCGATTATAATCCGATTGCAATACAGACCGAGGCCATTCAGCCCATCTTATCTTTGCTGGCTCTCTGCACGACCAAATCAGCATTTTCATTTCCATGTAAAGCCGTGTGCGCGCCTGATTGTGCAGCTCTGTGTGTGTGCAAGTGTGGAAGTACACACTTGTCCACGTGTGCATTTGCGTACCTGCTTGTGTGCGAGACACAATGGGTGTTTGCATGTGGGGGTGGTTAAGTGTGAGCTTGGGTCTGAGTGCATGTGTGTCCTGTATGTGTGGATCTGTTGGGCTCTGGGGTGCGTGTATGTGTGGGGGTGCATATGTGTGTGCTTTAAAATCAAAGATTATTTATTTGTTACAAGTAGATTTACATTAACACTGCAATGAAGTTACTATGGAAATCTCCTAGTCGCCACATTCCAGTGTCTGTTTGGGTACACTGAGGGAGAATTTAGCATGACCAATGCATTTTAACCAGCACGTCTTTCATACTGTGGGAGGAAATGGAGCGCTTGGAGGAAATTAACTTACACACAGTGCAAACTCCACACAGACAGTGACCCGAGCCAGGAATTGAACCCGGGTCCCTGGCGCGGTGAGGCAGCACTGGGCCACCTCTTTGGTCTTAGGGATATGTATTTGTATGCGTATGGGGAATACGCATTCGTAGGTGGGACTGGGGTGGAAGGAGTGCATGTGTGTCTGGGTATGCGTGTGTGTGTGTGTCTTGGGGGCGGTTCTGAGTGTGGGGGTGAATTGTGTATGTCTGGTGTAGGGAGGGGGAGGGCTATGTTAGTTTGTGTATGTGTGTGTCTAGGAGTGTGTGGGGAATGTGTTGGTGTGGGATTGATATGTGTGTGTGTGAGAGAGAGAGAGACTGTGTGTGTCCGGGTCTTTGTGTGTGTTTAGGTGTATCCAGGTTTTGTGTGTGCGTGTGTGTAGTTTTGGGAAGGAAAGCTTGCTATAGAGCAGTGTTCAGTCTAACTGCAGTCCGCTCCGGGCAGGTTGACAGTGAATGGAAAGGTCTCGGTGGAAGTGCAGAGCTATTCATTGGTGCCCAGCAGCCGAGGGCTGTTTGTTTTAGCTGAAAGACCGCATTCTTTTGTGAAAAGGCAAGTTAATAGCAGCTTGCAGGCCCAGCAATAGGTTCAGCTGTGTGACACTGGAGCCTAATTTCTCAATAGATCTCGTCCATTATTTACACAGAGCCTGTGGACAGAGCACTGTATAGAACGCAAGTGTCCTTTCAGCCAGACTTCCTACTTTAACATTGCCAGACATCACTTCCCAATGTTAGCACAGGACACAACACCAGGGATATTTCTAAACATGTGAAAGGTAAACACTCGCTGTCTGGCCGTGCGTCTGAGATTTTTTTATTCCCAATTCTTAACCGTGAGTCAAACTGATTCTATTTTAACTTGACTTCGTACAGTTAACTTATGGAATAAACAGATTTATTAATTTTGTTTTGTTCGACAATAGAATTTCCAACAACAACTTACTTTATATAGTTCCTTTTAATGCAATTAAATGTTTCCAGCTCTTGAGTGTGCTAATCCTGCTACAGCCTATAATAGTCCTGATTGTGCTGTGTGCACTGTATGTGTGTACATTCATCACCTGTGCATGTGACTGTACATGTGCACTTGTGTGTATGTGTGCATGTATGTATATGAGCACATGTATGTGCATATGCAAGCGTGTGCGCATAAGCTCATAAGTACATGTGTGTGCATATGCAAGTGCAAAAACACTGTATGCGCATGTCTGTGTGTGTATGTTCATATGTACATGTGCAAATGCATATGTGCAAGTATGTGCATTTGAGAACATATATGTGTGTGTGAGAAAAGTGATGGACAGGAGTATAAATGGAAGGATTTCTTGCAGAGTTAGTCAGTCCCCACTGCACGGTTTCAGCCCTGGAGCCTCTACTTTCCCTCAGTCAGAACTCCAGATCCAATCCGGGTATTTGTGCAGGAGCTGGACAAGGATGGAACTGGGGAATGATGGGCAGGGGAGGAGAAAGAGGGAGAGGGCCAAACAGGGGTGGGGAGGGAATTGGTTGGGACAGAGGGAAAGATGGCCAAAGCCTGGGTAGGGGGAGGAAGGGATGGGACAAAATATTAATTATCAGTTAGGGTTAAATATACACAGGTGGAGACATTGATTGGATGGTCACTTGAGCACGTATAAAGAGATACTTACTGACGCGGTAGAATGTTATAGAGACTGCAGTGGTTAGCACTGCTGCCTCACAGTGGCAGGGACCCAAGTTCAATTCCCAACTTGGGGGTCACTGTGTGGAATTTGCACCGTTCTCCCTGTGTCAGCGTGAGTTTCTTCCGGGTGCGCCGGTTTCCTCCCACAGTCCGAAAGACCTGCTGGTTAGGATGCATTGGCCGTGCTAAATTCTCCCTCAGTGTAACCTGAACAGTGTGGTGACTAGGAGATTTTCACAGTAACTTCATTGCAATGTTAATGTAAGCCAATAATTTTGACACTAATAAATAAAATTTTCTTTTAATGCTTCACTCTGTAAATTCCAAGTAAAGACTAGCTCCGGGTTCCTCCATCACCAGCTGCCTATCAGGAATATCACACACACACAACAGGGTATGAGGGAACGTGGTCCAAACTGGAATCACGCCTAATTGTGATGTCTCCTGCAGCCAAACAGCTCAGCAACTGTCCCAATTAACTCAAAGCAAATTCTAGTTCAATGCTCAGAGGGAGGGGGAGAGGGGAAGGAATGGCCATGGGGATGGAGGGAAAAAATAATGAGGGGCAGAGGGGAAAAGAGGCTGGGGAGACAGAGTGGGAAAGAAGAGGATGTGGGTGTCGGGGAGGGGAGGAAAGCAGGTGGGAGAGGGGAGAATGGGTGGGGAAAGGGAGAGAAGGAGGAGAGGAGGAGTGAGTGGGGAGAGAGGAGAGGGGGAAGGGGAGAGAGGAAAGGAAGGGGGGGAAGAGGGGGAAGGGTGAGTGAGGGGGAGGGAGGAGGGTGAGGAGGGGAAGGGAGGAGGTGAGTGAGGGGAAGGGGGAG